>CM051237.1:88773748-88971665 GCA_027917425.1 Gastrophryne carolinensis
GTGATAGCCACCAAAAAGGCCACCTTTTGAGTAAGTGAAGACAAGGCAACCTCATTCAAGGGCTCAAACGGAGGACCCTGAAGAGCAGAAAGAACCAGGTTCAAATCCCAAACTGGAAGAAAGGGCTTCCTCGGGGGCCGTACATGCGTAACTCCTTGGAAAAAGGTCTTGACTAAGGGATGAAGTGCAAAGGACCTTTGAAAGAACACCTCCAGGGCAGAAACCTGCCCCTTCAAGGTACTAAGTTGAAGCCCCAGATCCAGACCATGTTGAAGAAACTCCAGGAGCCTGGAAATGGAGAACTCCCGACAAGAGAAAGACCTATTTTCACACCAGTCAATATAGGACCTCCAAGTCCTATAGTAAATAGTAGAGGAAGAGCGCTTCCTGGCGCTAATAAGAGTCTGAACCACCGCGTCAGAAAGACCTTCCTCCTTCAAGATGGCGGTTTCAGCAGCCACGCCGTCAAAGCCAGCGAAGGTAAATTGGGATAGCGCAGCCGACCCTGGGAGAGCAGGTCCGGCAGAAGAGGCAGAACGAACTGATCCTCTGCCAGACTTACCAGGTCTGCGAACCAAACCTGCCTTGGCCACCTTGGTGCCACCAGAATCGCCGACGCGCCCTCCAGGGCCAGCTTGCGCACCACTCTGGCTACCATTGGAAACGGAGGGAACAGGTAAAGAAACCCCAGATCCCTCCAGTTCAGAGACATGGCATCCACTGCCAGAGCCAGAGGATCCTGCGAGAGAGACACAAAGACCGGAAGCTTGTGATTGTGACGAGAGGCAAAGAGGTCCACCGCTGGGAACCCCCACCTGAGACAGATCGAACGAAACACCTTGGGACTGAGAGACCACTCCCCCTGACGAGAGGAGGCCCTGCTCAGAGAGTCCGCCTCCGTGTTCTCCACTCCCGGAATGTAGACTGCTGAGATACACGGGACGTGGCTCTCCGCCCAGTCCAGAATCATAGACACTTCCCTGAGGGCACTCCTGCTGCGAGTCCCCCCCTGGTGATTGATGTAAGCAACCGCCGTCCGGTTGTCCGACCGGACCTGAACAGGCAGGCCCCGCAACTGATGAGTCAAGCGAAACAGAACCAACCTGATGGCTCTCAACTCCAGAACATTGATGGGCTCGTGAGCCTCCTGCGGGCCCCACAGACCCTGAAACTGGAGGCCCTTCCAAACACCCCCCCAACCTGACAGACTGGCATCCGTGGTGACTGTTTCCCAACACGGAGCCAGAAAAGATCTGCCCCTCAACAGATTGACTGACCCCAGCCACCATTGCAGGGATCGACGAACTCGGGGAGACATCAGGAAGGACTGATCCAACGATAGAGGAGACTTGTCCCAAACCTTCAACAGATGAAGCTGAAGCGTCCTTGTATGAAACTGCGCAAAGGGAACCGCCTCGAATGAGGCCACCATTAACCCCACCAGCCTCATCCCTAGACGGATGGCTGGACGAGGGGCTGACAAGAGAAGCCGAACTAACTCCTGAATCAGAAGAATCTTGGCCTGGGGCAGAAACACCCTGGCCTGCGAAGTGTCCAGAGACATTCCCAGAAAGGTCACTACTCTGGACGGAGAAAGAGAAGACTTGGGGTGGTTGATCACCCAACCGAACCTCTCCAGAGTGGACACCACCACTCTGGTGTCCAACTCCGCTTGGTTGAAAGAAGCAGCCATGATCAGAAGGTCGTCCAAATAGGGCACAATCCGGATACCCTGAACCCTTAGCAGCGCCATCACCCCCGCTAGCACCTTGGTGAATACCCGAGGAGCCGAGGTGAGACCGAAAGGGAGTGCCACAAACTGAAAATGCCGATCCTCCACCACAAACCTGAGAAACCTCTGGTGTGCTGGAAAAATCGGAACGTGTAGATAAGCATCCTTGATGTCTATGGACGTCAGAAAGTCTCCCTGACGAAGAGAATGAATGGCCGAACGCAGCGTTTCCATGCGGAACTTCCGTGGCCGGATGAACCTTTTGAGAAACTTCAGATCCAAGATGGGTCGGACCGATCCGTCCATCTTGGGTACCGTGAACAGATTGGAATAAAAATACCATTTTGTGAATACTCACCTGTAAAATGGGTATTATAAGTATGTCACACACCCCACTTCAAACATTAATAATTACACTAGGGTTAACGCACCGCTAGGTGGCAGCATTGCAGAGAACTCTCCAAAAAACTTCAACAGGCCCCTCCCGGTCTATACATACCTGGTACCTCCCAAGAACCTCCCAGTATTAGAACAGCAGTAAGACAAGGTACCAGAACCAACAACGTAACCCTCAACGTAAAGAACTAAACTTCACCAAATAAAGAGCCAGGATACCGAAAAGGGCGGGTGAAGTGGAGTGTGTGACATACTTATAATACCCATTTTACAGGTGAGTATTCACAAAATGGTATTATTCTAAGTATGTCACACACCCCACTTCAAACATTAATAATTACACTAGGGACATCCAACAGCAGTGTCCAGAAAAGGGTGGGTATCCGAACAGGCAATAACGCAGAAAAAAAACTCAAACCACTGCAGCCTGCAGAACCTTACGGCCAAAAACAGCATCCGCTGAGGCCCGCACATCAACCTTATAGAACTTAGAAAAAGTATGAACAGAAGACCAAGTTGCAGCCTTACACACTTGTTCAACCGAAGCCTGGTGCTGAAAAGCCCAGGACGCACCAACCGCACGAGTAGAGTGAGCAGTAACTCGGAAAGGAGGATCCTTCCCCTTAGCCGAATAAGCACCAACAATGGCCTGACGAATCCATATACTAATGGAAGATTTGGCCGGAGCCAAACCCTTCCTAGGCCCACATGGCACAACGAAAAAGGCATCAGTCTTACGAAAAGAAGACGTAGCACGTAGATAGTACCTGACACAACGTACCACATCCAAGCAGTGCAAAGCACTCTCCTTGACATTCTTAGGCTTAGGACACAAAGAAGGAAGAACAATGTCCTGGTTAAGATGAAAAGCAGAGACCACTTTAGGGAGAAAATCTGACTTGTAACGAAAAACCACTTTGTCCTGATGATCCTCAAAATAAGGAGCCTGAATAGACAAAGCCGCCAGCTCTGAAACACGCCGAACCGAAGTGATGGCCACCAGAAAGGCAACCTTCTGAGTAAGAATGGACAAAGCGACATCCCGCAAAGGCTCAAAAGGAGGAGCCTTAAGAGCAGAAAGAACCAAATTCAAATCCCACACTGGGAGCAAAGGCTTCCTAGGAGGCCGCACATGCGAAACCCCCTGGAAAAAAGTCTTGACCAAGGAATGACTAGCAAAAGACTTCTGGAAAAAAATAGACAAAACAGAAACCTGCCCCTTCAAGGTACTCAGCTGAAGACCGGAGTCCAGCCCCGACTGAAGAAACTCCAAAATCCTAGACACAGAAAAGACCCGGCAAGGCAAAGACCTAGCCTCACACCAATCAATATAAGATCTCCAATACCTGTAATAGATGGAAGAAGAAGATCTCTTCCTGGCACTAATAAGAGTCTGAATGACCGCATCCGAAAGACCCTCCTCCTTTAAGATGGAGGTTTCAGCAGCCAAGCCGTCAAAGCCAGCGTTTGTAAACTGGGGTAACATAGTTGACCCTGAGTGAGAAGATCTGGCCGAAGAGGCAGATCGAACTGATCTACGGCCAGACGAACGATGTCCGCGAACCACACCCGCCTTGGCCACCTTGGAGCCACGAGAATGGCGGGAACTCCCTCCAGAACCAACTTTCGCAGAACCCTGCCTAGCATGGGAATCGGAGGAAACAGATAAAGAAACCCCAGGTCCCTCCAGCTCAGGGTCATGGCATCCACCGCCAGAGCCAGGGGGTCCCGGGACAGGGACACAAAGGACGGAAGCTTGTGATTGTGACGAGAGGCAAACAGATCCACCTCCGGCGTCCCCCACCGGAGACAAAGTGACCGAAACACCTGGGGATGGAGAGACCACTCCCCCCGACGGGACGCACACCGGCTCAGAAAATCCGCCTCTGTGTTTTCCACTCCCGGAATGTAAACTGCCGATATGCAAGGGACATGAGTCTCCGCCCAGACCAAAATCAGAGACACTTCCCTGTGGGCACCCAGACTGCGAGTCCCTCCTTGGTGATTGATGTAAGCAACCGCCGTCTGATTGTCTGAGCGAACCGGAACCGGCAGACCTTGCAAATGATGCGTCAAGCGAGACAGAACCAACCTGATGGCTCGCAATTCCAGAACATTGATGGGCAAGTGGGCCTCCTGAGGGTCCCACTGCCCCTGAAACCGAAGATCCTTCCAAAAACCTCCCCAGCCTGACAAACTGGCATCCGTGGTGACAGTTTCCCAAAGCGGGGTCAGAAACGACCTGCCCTTCAAAAGGTTGTCCGAGACCAACCACCACAGAAGGGACTGCCGAACCCGAGGGGACAACCGGAAGGACCGATCCAACGACCCCGGACGCCGGTTCCAAGACGCCAAAAGATGAATTTGAAGAGTCCTCGTATGAAACTGAGCAAAGGGAACTGCCTCGAACGAGGCCACCATCAACCCCACCAGTCTCATCCCCAGACGAATGGACGGATGAGGATGGGAGAGGAGCAGCTGGACCAATTCCTGAATCATCAGAACCTTGGCCTGAGGGAGAAACACTCTGTGCTGGCAGGAGTCCAACGACATTCCCAGAAAGGTCACCACCCTGGCCGGCACCAGCGAGGACTTGGGGTAATTGATCACCCAGCCGAACCTCTCCAACATAGACACCACCGTGCTGGTGTCCCCCTCTGCTTGACTGAAGGAAGGAGCCATGATGAGAAGATCGTCCAGGTAAGGCACAATGCGAATCCCCTGAGCTCTGAGCAGGGCCATCACCCCCGCCAACACCTTGGTGAACACTCTCGGAGCAGAGGTGAGGCCGAATGGAAGAGCCACAAACTGAAAATGCCGATCCCCCACCACGAAACGAAGGAACCGCTGATGAGCAGGAAAGATCGGCACGTGCAGGTACGCATCCTTGATATCTATGGACGTCATAAAGTCCCCCTGCCGAAGCGAACCGATCGCAGACCGCAGGGTTTCCATGCGAAACTTCCGAGGACGAATAAACCTGTTGAGAAACTTCAAATCCAGAATAGGATGGAAGGACCCGTCCTTTTTGGGAACCGTGAAGAGATTGGAGTAAAACCCGCGCCCTACCTCTGAAGAAGGAACCGGGCAAATGACAGCTAAATCTAGAAGATTCCTTACTGCCGCCAGGAGCCCCTGCGCGGCCAAAGGATCCAAAGACACCCGAGACCTGAAAAACCTTGGAGGAGGACGGGACTCGAACTCCAACTTGTAACCGGCCGAAACCACCTCCCGGATCCATCTGTCTGGGACCTCCTGGTCCCACACCCGGGAGAAAAGTTGCAACCGTCCCCCCACCCGAACGGGTGAGGGCGCCCCCTCATTGCTGGGCGGGCTTGGCAGCCGGCTTGGGCTTGGCACCCCAGACGCGAGTGGGGCGGCCACGGCCTCTGCCCCTATTCCAACTGGCGCCCCTGGGGGCCGAGGAGCCCGCACCTCTACCGGCTCCGACTCCCCGAAAGGACGGATTGAACGAGACCATCCCCCGAAAGGAACGGCGAAATTTCTTGCGCTGAGGTAACTTACCTCCCTTGGCAACAGAATCCAGCCTCTCACCAAAAAGCCTCAAACCCAAAAAGGGCAGAGCCGTGAGCGATCTTTTAGAATTAAAATCGGCCGTCCACTGTCTCAACCACACACAGCGCCGGATAGCCACCAGCAAGGCAGTAGCCCTGCCACACATCAGCATGGCATCCTCCTGAGCGGCCAGGATAAAGGACAAAAAAGAATCGCAGCGCTTAAGCCCAAGGGACTCATCACTGGTGGGCTCGAGATCCACCCCCAAGTCCCTGACAATAGACCTGACAGCAAAAGTCAAAAGAGCCGAAGCACAGACAGGCCTTAACACCGAACCCGCACATACAAAACCATGACGGGCAAGCTGATCAACCCGGCGATCCTCGCCGTCCCTGAGCGAAGTCGTGTCAGGGGAATGCACGACCGCCGTGTCGGACAGTCCCAGACCGGAGTATCTACCTCAGGGGGAACAGACCAACGCTTCATCAATTCCGCCGGAAAGGGATACTTCCTATCCCAGCTAGACGGCACACCAACAAGACATGTAGGTTGCTCCCATTGCTTGAAAACAATTTCTTCAAAATGCTGTTGGCTGGGAAACTCCAAACGCTGCTTGGACACCCCAAAAAGCTGACCCTTAGGCCTAGGAGCAACCACCGGAGGCTCCAAATCCAAAACCTCAAACATCTGGCTCAGAATGGTAGAGGAATCGAGAGGGAGGCCATCAGCCTGATCCCCCTCAGAACCCAGCAACCGCTGAACATCAGAATCATCTTCCTCAATGAGCTCACCTTCTTCACGGGGACGATCCGACCAATCCAGATCTCCCACCACTTCCTCATCTGAATCCGGCGGAGGCGGAGACAGATGCTTCCGCTTAGCTGAAGCCTTCTGAGCGGCTATAGCAGAAAACCGCTTCTCAAGGCTGGTCAAGCGGGCACATACTTCAGACTGCGAATCCCCGCCCAGGACAACGTCACACGGGGTCCGGAATAAGCGAGGGGGAGAGGGAGATGGCGCGGCTGAAGAAGTGCTAGGCACCGGAGTACTGGACTGCCGTGCAATGTTCTGCTGTGCACAAGGGATACACAAAATGATATCATCTCCCTGGAGCGGAGTCCCACAACCCCCGCACACCTTGGATTGTCCCGAAGAACCATTCCCGGTATCTGTGGCAGCCTCCATGTGGTGAATTTTATGGTATTCGCAGAACCCAGGGATTTATCCGGTACGCGACCCGGGATGCCCCTTAATAACCTAACAATTGTCTAAAGATTGTCACAAGATCCTGACCCAGGGGAATAGCATAAGACCCTTATAAAAATATATAAAGATATATATATACATATTGCAATGAAAAAAACACCCCCCACGAGCCAGGTATATAAGACCGGGAGAGCCCTGCCAGACGGGATCCCAGGATCTGAAAGACACAAAGGGAGAGGGACAGGCGTCAATCCAGGCACAATATACCAAAACCAACATACAACATAACATACAAAACCCCCCTTCCCCCCCCCCCCCATTAACCAGAGACACAGTAAATGGTTAATACAAACCAGCACATTAAAGATGTGCAGGAGCGAGGAGGCAGGAGGAGGAGGAGGAGGGGACGTAATACGGGGGGCCAGGCCAAACTCTATGTGAGCATCCACAAGAAAACTGAAAAACGCCTACCTGAGAGAGAGAGAGAGAACTGCGCAGCCGGGCACCGCAGAAGATGGCGGCCCGCAACACAGCGCAGAGACGTGAGGGAGGGGAAGACGAGCTCCGGGAGCGCGGGAGCCGCGAAGGCCCCGCCCCTCCGGGACATCCAATCAGTGCGCGGCCCGCGCGCGCGCGACCCCGCCCCCATGCAGCGTCAGCGTCTGCCGGCGGAGACCGCGCTCAGACCTCTAAGGCGGGACCGGCGGAGCAACCTGCCGGTTCCCAAGTGCGCACCAACACAGACCCACACACTGATCCTCTGTTCCCCCCCCCTGTGCAGACCGGACACGCAGGCTGCAAGCGCCGAACACGGCGCTCAGCCACAGGCGGGACCGCGCCCCCCCGGCTCCTGAGGGGAGAGAACCAGACACACAGACAAGAGGGACACACAGGCAAATCTTGCAATAAAAGTTAGCCACAGTAAAAAAACGCGATAAGCCCTCACAATGTAGCAGCGCAGCAGCCCACAACATGTCACCGTCCCAAGCGCGCCCCACACCCCGGAATGTGATCTAACAAAATCCCAGGGCTAGGCACATCCTGACCGCTAACCTCCTAATAAATGGGGCATCCCACATCCGGATCACCACTCCGGGAATCCCGCTATGCCCCGCAATGAAGGGTCGAGTGGAGGAGCTAATCTCCTAGGCACCAATGGTGCCGGCTACCTTTTGCCCGGCCTACAGCCGAAGCTGGGAGGCTGCCATTAAATAGTATATTCTCAAACAAGAGCCGGGCAGAAATAGACCACGGGGGGGGGGGCGGGGGGATACCCCGGCTACCTGCAAGCAGGAGACTTCTTTCTTCTGTCTTGTCGCCACCTTGCAGAGAACAACACTGGGAGGTTCTTGGGAGGTACCAGGTATGTATAGACCGGGAGGGGCCTGTTGAAGTTTTTTGGAGAGTTCTCTGCAATGCTGCCACCTAGCGGTGCGTTAACCCTAGTGTAATTATTAATGTTTGAAGTGGGGTGTGTGACATACTTAGAATAACCCCTGCCCTGATCCGAAGGGGGCACTGGGCAAATGACAGCCATGTCCAGAAGATTCTCTACTGCCAACAGGAGTCCCTGCGCCGCCAGAGGTTCCGAAGGCATCCGAGATCTGAAAAATCTGGAAGGGGGGTGGAGCTCAAACTCCAGCTTGTAACCGGAAGACACCACTTCCCGTATCCATCTGTCCGAGACCTCTTGATCCCAGATCTGGGAGAAGTGTCGCAGCCGTCACCCGCATGGGTGAGGGCGCCCCCTCATTGCTGAGCCGGCTTAGTGGCCGGCTTGGGCTTAGAGCCCCAACTGGACGGGCACGTCCTCTGCCCCTGCTCCCAGAATCTCCTCTGGAAGAGGGGAATGCAAATCCCCTGCCAGATCTGGCCCCACGAAAGGAGGGGGTAAAAGAAGGCGCCCCCCGAAAGGGACGGCGTTGTTTCTTGCGTTGAGGTAACCTACCACCCTTGGTGACAGAGTCCAATGTCTCTCCAAAAAGCCGTAATCCAACAAAAGGTAGAGCCGTCAGTGACTTCTTGGACATAAAATCGGCCGCCCACTGGCGCAGCCACACCGACCGCCGAATAGTGACCAGCAGCGCCGATGTCCTACCACACATCATCAAAGTGTCATCCAAGGCTGTTAACACAAAGGATAAAAACAACTCACACCGTTTAAGGCTAAGGAACTCAGCACTACCAGGACGCAGCCCGGAAGAAGTCAGCAGGTCCCTGACCACGGACCTGGCAGCCAACCCATTAGTGCCGAAGCGCAAACGGGCCACATGGCTGACCCAACGCTAGCAAAACCATGACAAGCCATCTGGTCAATACGTTTATCCTCTCCATCCTTGAGAGTGGAACAATCAGGTCTATTTAAAACCGAGGAGTTGGACAACCCCAAAACCGGTGCATCCACCTCGGGGGGAGATGCCCAGCGCTTAACCGCCTCCGAAGGGAAGGGATATTTCTTATCCCACCCCTGAGGGATGCCAGGGAGCCGAGCCGGCCTGTCCCATTCCTTAGCAATAATTTTGTCAAAATGCCTTTGTGTAGGGAATTCCAAGCGCGGCCTGGATTCCTCAAACAATTCACCCTTCTGCTGTGACACCTCCTCGGGAGGGGAAATATTCAGAACCTCCAACATCAGAGCCAGAGCGTGAGGAGTATCCGAGGATCTCCCCAAGTCACCAAGCTCAGCATCAGCGCCAAAGGACTGCTCATCGTCCAAAATATCAGAATCCTCATAAACTTCCCCTTCCTCTAGCGGGGAATAATCAGACCAATCCAGATTATTAACATCCTCATGGTCCTCCACCAGCGGAGCCGGCGACAAATGCTTCCTCTTAGTCGGAGCCTTACGGGCGACCGAGCTGGAGATAATTTTTTCAAGGTTAGCCAATCTGGCGCACATCTCAGATTGCAGCTCCCTGCCCATGACGACGTCACACGGGGTGCGTGTCAAGGTGGGAGGGGGAGATGAAGCGACCGGCGGTGCTGACCCAGACGCCTGGGGTTCGGACTACCGCGTAATAGTTTGCTGTGAACATGGTATACACAGAAGTACATCGTCCCCAGTAATGGATACCCCACACAACATACACTTCCGGGGATGCCCCGAAGGGGCCCCGAGCCCAGTATCCGGGGATGCCTCCATAAGGTGAACCTTTAAGAATAGTCGCTATGACCCAGGGAATTACGCCACTAGACAACCCGGGATGCCCCTTTAATGTCCCGAGTGGGAGGATTTATGAGCAATAATGAACCCAGTGATCAAGGATCGGGAGAGACCCCCTAAATGCTACTGGAGATCTCCTGAAAACCTCCACCTGAAAGACACAGAAAAAGGCTTATAAGGCTAATGAAGACAAAAGACACCCATACAGCACAGAGGATGGGGAAGAGGGGGGGGCCATAGGCCACTCACAGAACCACGGGAGCATGAAATGGCGACCGTGAGGAAGATCCTCCTGAGCTTGCTGACAGAAGAGGAGAAGGGCGTGACGCCGAGCACCGCCCCCCCCCCTCCTCCTACGCAAGGCAGAGCTCCACAGCGGCGCCAGGGAAAGATGGGGGCGGGCAGCGGTGACGCGCCGCAACACCGGCCCCGCCCCAGGTCAATCGTGAGGAGAATGTCTCCTCAGGAAAAAAGGGCGCCAAGAACCGGCCGGCGCCGCAGCGTAATGTGCGGCCGCCGCCCCTGGCCGGGGGAACACAGTGAAAGCACACACACCAAGCACCTCAATCAGACAAAACAGTAGGGACGGGCCCCGGCCCTGCGCCGACGGTCCGGCCCCGCCCCCCCCCACTAGATGGACAGTATTACATGGTGTGAGGTAACTACCGCCGCCATTGATGATTGAGTCAAGATGGGGGGGGGATAAGAGACAGGTCCAGCACCGCACAAGGCCTCCTGCAAAAACGGCTGCAGCGCTGAGTAAAAACATTTAAAGAGACACAACACACTAACATCAGTAAAAAACAGAAAGTGGTTAAGAACGTGCTAGAGACTAATAAAGAAGGGACCCACACTCCCCAACCCCACCGTGGAAAAGGGATCCTGGGAGGGCCATTGAATGTTAAATTAAGGGACAGGGCATCCCAAACCGGGGTCACCAACCCGGTGTAACCGCCTACCCTCTCATATAGGGTCTCACGGTGGAGCATTGCTCCTGAGCACCTAAGGTGCTGATATACCCTCGCCTGGACCAACAGCCAAAGCTGGGAGGCATATGGATTTCTGGAAAAAAAGGGTCCAAACGGAAATAAATAAGTAGCGGGCCGGGAGTCATCCCGGCTACCTGAAATCCCCCTGTGCAAGGAAGAGCCATCATCTTCTGACTTGCTCGCCGTCTGCAGAGATGGAAAACTGGGTGATGAGTGGGAGGTCCCAGGTATTTATGGATCAGGGAGGGGCTTTTTGCTATCATCTCTGCAGGAACGCCCTCTTCAGGTCGGTATTACCCACATGTTATGGATATCTTGAAGCGGGGTGTGTGACATACTTAGAATATTTATGTTGGCCAACACATATCTACAAAACACACACGCAAGGAATCCTGCGATTTTATGAAAAGCTTATTACGCACCTAAGACATGCCATTCCCCACAACCATTATAAAACACAGCAAAATGTTGCTAATATATGAGGAGTAGAGGTTAGGTATGAACCACAACTGGCAACTTTCAGTTTGATACTTGCCAACATTGTGGTGAAATTACTATTACACTTTAATATAGCAGATTGGCAAGTTAAAGTGATTAAACAGACCAAAAAAAATAAAACCAAAAAGGGAATTTTCCTTTGATCAGTGCTAGTCTGGCGATCAGCAACTCACCCGAGAACTGGATCCTAGCCTACGCTGTCTGGGGGTCCTAGGATCCAGAGATCAGGTGAGTTGCTGATCGCTGGATTAGCACAGATCAAATGCGAAGAGGGACAAAAGGTACGTACCCTTATGGTTTCTTTTTGGCTGTTGAATAAGTTTAAAACCTTTTTTCTGGGCCTATTTTGGTCAATTTTACATAGCAGCAAAGCAATGAAGTTTCCACCGACATACATGTGAGTGGAGATAATCAGGCATTAGAAAGAAAGGGCAAATTTTTTATCAATAGTTTTAACCCTTTAACTGCCAGCCTACCTGGAGATTTTGTCGCCCTTTGTTGCCAGACCATTTTGCACTATTTTGAGCTCCACGTGTTCAACTGTGATTTTTGACGGGATTTCCCAGGAAAGTGATACTATTGTTTTTTTCAGCAGAGTCTGGGCTTTAACATGAAATGTCTTGTTTGTCATTTTTTAGGTGTATTCTCAATATTTTTGGGTGAAATATGTGCCAAAAAATAAAAAACAATTATTTTTTACAATTTGTAGTGTTTTTTTTGTAATAAAAAATGTATGTTTGTCAAATAAAATCTTATTTCATGTAAAAGCCCCATTTTTCCTGGTTACAGCAGTACCACATGTGTATTGGTAGACATCCTTTCATGCCCAGGAGACTCCCCCAAACTGAAACAGCTCTTTAGGAGAATTTCAGATAAAATACAACCGTTATATGCGCACCTTGCAGTTTTGCCAGAAAAACAACCCTTTACATTTGAAATACCCCCTACAAACTATTTATTCTCTGGAAGTACACGCCCCAAGCTTTCTAGGCGTACCAGGCTTGTTGACGTGGGTTTTCTGGAAGTAATCCCTCAATGAACTCTTTGGTTGCACAGAGTTTCACTAAAGAAGAATAAAAAAAAAAGAATCAAAGCCACATTTACCTAAAAAAACTACATGGAAACAAGAAAAAACCAAAATAAATCTGAAAAAGCAACAGCCACCAAACAGAACGATACCCAACATGCATAGGTCCTGTCAAGGGAAGAGTTGCCAAACACCCCAATAAAGCATGTGTGTAAGGGTAATTTTTCTTGAAAATTTCAGCTCTGCAGACAAAATGCACACCTTGTGATTTTTCTACCAAAACAACCCTTTACATTTGGAATACCCCCCATAAACCTATACATATATTCTCTAAAAGTACACATGTTAAAGTGGACCAACACCCAGGATTTTCACTATCCTGGGTGTTGGTCCACTTCCACGGTGCACCACGATCGTGGGTGCCCCGCTGTGTGAAACCCCCAGAAAGCCCCTAAAATCTTACCTTATCGGCGACGGACAAGCGACGTATAAGCCGCCGCCGCTTATCCGTCGCTTGTCCATCACCAATAAGGTACGTTTTTAGGGGCTTTCTGGGGGGTTTCACACAGCGGGGCATCCCGATTTCGGATGCCCCGCGGGGAACGAGCTGATCGGCCCGGGAATCTTAAAGATTCCCGGGCCGATCAGGGGTGGGTGTTGGTCCACTTTAAGCTTTCTAAGCGTACCCAGCTTGTTGTAGTGGGCTCATCTTTCTGGAAGTAATCCCTTGAAGAATTCTTAGGTTGCACAGGGTTTCACTAAAAAAAATGTATAAAAAAGCAGAATAAAAAACACCTTTTCCTAAAATATCAATATGCAAACAAGAAAAGACAAGCTAAATCTGAAAGAACAAAGGTCCCCCGAGCAGAACAATACCCAACATGCATAGTTACTTTTATCCCTTTTAATTGCCAGCCTATTTGAGTTTTTGTCACCCTCTGTTGACAGGTCATCATTTAGCGCTATGTTTAACATTGTTTTTTGCAGGGAGGCAGGTAAATTGGGGGGCAGGGGGTTAATGGCAAGTCACCCGCTAGTCGCAGGTGACTTACCAGCCCCCTAAGCCTTGTGAACTTGTATAGGGGTCTCCTAGATCCCTTACCAGTTCCCAAAGGGTTAAATTGGACCAAACCCCAGCTGTAAGTTTCCCAGGTCGATCCATTGCCTCCCCGCTGGGCATCCAAAATCGGGATGCCCCGCTGTGTGAAACCCTCCAGGTCGCTTGCTCCACTTACCTTAATCCTGGTCCAGCGGCACATGCGAAGACCGCATTCCCGCTATTCCTCTAGCAGGGATAGAGGGAAGCACGAGATGTGGCCGCCAGAGGCAAGCGCGAGATGTGGCCGCCAGAGGCAAGCGCGAGATGCAACCGCCAGCGTGCTCAGAGCCACTGAGCTAAGACATCGGGTTAGACGTCCATAGATCAGCGGCTCCGAGTGTGCTGATTGGACGAGCGGCCACGCATGCGTCATAGAACCGGGATGAGGTGAAATAATCCGCAATCTCTGGGGGGTTTCACATAGCGGGGCATCCCTGATCGGGGTGCCACAGGGGAGTGGACCAAAATCACGTATAGTCAAAATCCTGGGTTTTGGTCCACTTTAAATGTAAAAAAAAAAACACACAGACAAAAAAATATTCTATTTTTTTTTTTATACTTACCTCCATCCATCCCGGAGCACTGTATGCCAGGCTGAACACTGTAGCTTCTGATCTCCTGCTGCTGCTGGAAGCTTTTTATATCTGGGTAAAATTTTTGGGGGAAAACTCCCCCCCCCAAAAAAATGACATGAGGTCCCCCCGCCATGCATAACCAGCCCGGGACCAGCTATGCAGGGCTTGTTGAACAGGGCCGCTGGCCCTGCAGGCTACAAGCCCACATAGAGTCTGTGGGCCTGGGCTCTTCTGCCCTCCTCCTGGCCTTCGGGGAGGCAGGTCATTTGGGGGGCCAGGGTTAATGGCAAGTCACCCGCTAGCGCAGGTGACTTGCCATCCCCGGCCTTGTGAACTGGTATAGGGATCTCATGGATCCCTTACCAGTTCACAAAGGGTTAACAGTAAAATAAAACAGAAACATATAGAAAAAAAAGATTTTATTGAAAGAAAAAATATATATTTTTTTTTTACTCACCTCCGATCATCAGCTCCTCTGTCTCTCGCTGATCCGATGACAGATGCCAGTGATCGGTAGCCAGAGGGGGGGGCAGGAGATCAGAGGATTTCCTGACCCCTCCTTTTCTCGCCACCGATCACCGGCATCTGACAGCTGAGAGGCCTGGAGCTGGCATGACACCCGTCGAGGGACGTCATTAGCCCCGCCCCTCCCGTCGGGAGAAGAGGGGGAGAGAGCCTGACAGGGGGGGGCTACCTATTCCGGGCATTCTCCTGCAGCCGGGGGAGCCCCGACGGGGGATCAGAGCCCCCCCCCCGGCTGAAGAGGAGACCCGGACGGATGAAATGAGGGGTCAGGTAAGTGTTTTTGTTTTATTTTTCATGTGCTAGCAGGGGGCAAAGTCAGGCACATAAAATTTACGTGGCTGGCGTTTAACGGTCGGAGAGGCAGCCACGTAAATTTTACGTGGCTGGCAATAGAAGGGTTAAAGCATGCAAAACTTTGAAGAGCAATTAAAAATTTGATTTCAACAAATATTCCCTTCCATCTCTTCTGCTGTCCCCAGTTAAGGGGAAACCCCCTACTTGGTCCCCGCAATTAGTTCTGTATCCTCAACGGCCCACAGCTCGGTGCTGCAAGGAATCATGGATGACGACATCATCCATTGCAGCAGCTGTGGGCTGGTCCTTACACATTCGCATATAACGAACCCCCTTTTTTGACTGGTTGTAATTAAAGAGGTGGGCCTGGAAACTAAAGATGCTGGGCATCACCGGCTTACCACGGCTCAGCTTATTCCTGTACCTGTGGCACATGACTGGTGGCAATGATGCAATCTATATTGATTGGCTGGCGGCAAAGACCCCCCCCCCCCCAAAAAAAAGAATGAAAACCAGTTGCAGGGGACAAAAGTGGAGTATCCCTTTTGGTTTTGTTTTAGAACAGAAAAGACACTTTATCAGAGTGGCCCAGGTATTGGGGGCTCCTGAGATGAAATGCAAATCTCCACACGGGCAAAGGATATTTATTTCTTCTAGCAGTGTGTTAACATATAGTTAGAGCACAAAGGTCGAGGCTTGTGGATTGCATGAAATACATTTTACTATAAAAGGAAATGGGAAACTAAGTCATTCAAAAATAATCAAATCTTATTTTGGTAGATTTTCTCTTGTGAATCAAGAATATGATCAAACTGCCCTTTGCAAAGTAAAAGCTCTTGCAGCCCTCTTTCACATTTACCAACACGGGACATTAAAAGAAAATGATGTCGATGGGAAAGACATAATAGCGTAATCTAAATAGTCTATGCAAACGAGTCAGTATATTTTCCAGCCATCAACCATAGGAGTATAAATCAAATTTTATTGAACAAAAAGGGATAGAGCAGACAAAGGTAATAATTGTTACACAATTGTGTGGGGCTAAATTTGGCACTGTCCTAAAATGTTTTCCATTTTTAAATTGAAGAAGAATTGTCCAAGATAAAGGTTTACAGTTTCAACTTATGATCTGAAATATGTTGGTGTGGCCCTTGGCTCTGTGACGCTGCATAACAACCAGCATAAAAGGCAGGGTCTATAAAACACAGACAGACATTGAAATGGTGATTTGATATGATGACTAGGGTCACCACAAAGGTGGACAGGGGTGGAATTAAGTAGTCTGAATGAAGTAGTCTGAACTACAGGAGTTGCAGATGATCGGCTGGGCAATCAAGGGGAGGCAGCATGCTGGGCTAGTCTGCAGGGATGTTTTATTTTACAGCTTAGACAATGACTAAGGTTTTCATGAACCATCTAATGTTTTCATACCCTGTCCAAGGCAGTGCACTATTTGACGCTTTTTCTTTCCAATATTGCTTGAAGCCTGTGCCTGCTTAATGTGTAGCATCCTATGTACGTGGTCATTTTAAAGTGGACCAAAACCCCACATTTTAACTATCCCAGGTTTTGCTTCTTGCTTCGGGTGCATACCGATTTGTGATACCCCACTGTGTGAATTCCCCCAGATCGCCCAAAAAATGCACCTTTCCCCAGTCCCATGGCGCATGCATGGGCTCTCATCAAATCAGTGTAATTTATGGGTGTGTTTTATGGAAGCAGTTGACACTATCTGCTATCTGTTGCTAATGGCAACTGTAAAACAAAAAGAGAGAAGTGGGCCCTAGACACACACAGTGCTGCGGTTATGGCTGCTGCTGAGCTGAGGGAGCTGCCCAGATGCAGTGTTCTGTGTGTACAGGACTCCCCTCCATATTCTTGCAGATCTTAGTGTACAGTTGCCATTAGCAAAAGATTGCAGGTAGTAAAAATTGCCCAGCACCTTGAGGACATCATTTTGGCACACAAAAATATACACATCCTAAATTTTCATCGAAAATTGACTTTCCCTTTAAATCCAATCTGCATAATAATTTGGACTGCAATGTAGTACCTAACTTAGCCCTTCCAGTAGAAGTTTATCTGACATTATCAAACAGAGGCTCGCTATCAGAAGGGCTGTTAAAACTAGGGGTCTCAGAAAAAAATCACAATATTTCATTCAACCTTACTAGAATCGATGTTTTCGATGTTTTAAAAAAAAAAAAAAAAAAAAACACTCACCTGACTCCTCGTTTGACCTGGCCGGCTCTCCTCTTCACCCGGGGCTCTTCAGTCTTCAGGAGAACACCAGACAGGCTCTCTCCCCCCTGCCTTTCCTGACAAGTACCACCATCTTCACGAGTAGCCCCACCCCCAAAGGGGATGGCGTAGATCTCACAGGCGTCATTCTGGCTTGCTGCGGCTCAGCTGTCAGATGCAGTGATCGGTTGACAGGAGAGAAGCAGGCGATCCTCTGATCCCCAGCCTCCTCTACTCTGGACAGCGATCACCACATCTGTCATCGGATAAGGGAGGGACACAGGAGCTGGCAATCGAAGGGGAGTAAAAAAAAAATAAATTTTTTTTTTTTAAATAAAATAATTAAAAAAAAAGTTTAATAATTAAAAAAAAAGTTTAATAATTAAAAAAAAAGTTTAATAATTAAAAAAAAAGTTTAATAATTAAAAAAACATTTAAAAAAGACATTTTCTCTATGTGTGTTTTTTTTATGGTTAACCCTTTGTGAACTGGTAAGGGATCTATGTGAATGCTATACCAGTTCGCAAGGCTCAGGGTCTGGCAAGTCACCTGCGGCTAGCGGGTGTCTTGCCATTAAACCTGAGCACCCCCCATTACTTGCCTCCCCAAAGCCCGAGGGGGGGGGGCTGAAGAGCCCGTGGCCATAGGCTATGTCGGCTTGTAGCCTGAAGGGCCTGGGGGGGGGGGGGGGGGTGGGATCACACCATTTCTGGGGGATTTTAAGGGTTTTTTAACCCTTAAAATTCCCTCTTAAAATGGGGTCCCACCCCCTGGGAAGAGAGGACCCTAGGTCTTTTTTTTTAATAAAAAAACAAAAATTTAAAAAAAATCGCAATGTATAGCCTTTGAGATATATTGTGATATATCGCATTGTCAGATTCTTGCCAATTTACACCCCTAGTTATAACCCCCCCCCCCCCCCCCAAGCAGCCCCTGTCCTGCCATCTAGTTGCAGCAGAAATTGGCAGTCTTGTAACCAAAGATTACAAAGGCAATGTCGAATGTAGTGTGGCAGTTCACTTTGTTCTGGAGACAGTATCACTGGAAAATGATGAGGAAAGCTGAAGAAGCGTTGATGGATTACGGAGAAGCGTACTGATGGGCTGACTCCCCCCTGGTTCAACCCCCCCTCTTCCCCATTCTTCCTCCCCCCTTTCTTTCTTTCTTTTTTCTTCCTCTCTCTTCCTTTCCTTCCTTCTCTTTTTCCCTTTCTTTTTTTTTTTCTTTTTCCCTTTCTTTTTCCCTTTCTTCTTTCTTTTTCCCTTTCTTTCTTTCTTTTTCCCTTTCTTTCTTTTTTCTTTTTCCCTTTCTTTTTTCTTTCCCTTCATTTACAATGCTCTCACAGACTGAGCCATATGGATGCGGACTGACAAGGGATATCTTTTGTATAAGTGTGCATCTGACACACCAATGATCTGCATATCATATCTGTATATGCCCTGTTCACCTGTATATGCGAGATGGCTCTGTAACCTTGCAAATGTTGTACTTTCTACTTGTCTCTTTATTGAAAGTAAAAATAAAAAAAAATAAAAAATGTAGTGTGGCAAACACACAGACGGGAGAAACCTCTCTGCATGGACCAAGGTAAACAAGTGACCAGAAAAGCATGTGTTGGGAAATGTGTTGGAGTGTTTGGAAATGTACATTCAGGAAACAGCAGTCCTCTGTTCCTGTAGGACAGGCTTCTCCTCGGCAACTAAAATGCTTTCTCCCAGCGGCTTATCCTGTGGCGCCGATCCACATTTATAGTTTCCCACTGTCAGCTCAGGACCTTGGAAGACTTCCAGAGCCCATTTACCATGACAGATCTGATGTATGCTCAAGAGATTTCTCCATGGTGTTCTCTATGTTTAAGTGGTGCATAAGGGCCACCTTTAACCCTGATCCAATCTCTTTAATCCCAATGATTGCATCAATAGTTTGGGCAATGTTAGCAGCGCCACCAGTTTCACCCACTTGCTCCATACTATCCCAGCCGAATCCGGCCGCCAAAAGAGCTCCAGACTAGGACAGCCAGCTTCCAACCTTGGGCCATGTTCGCCAAGGGAGAGCGGTGCAGGCAAGCTAATAGGTTTGCAAGGGGAGGTGTATGTGTTGGTGGATGGGGGGATAGCAGTCGGGCAGCCAACACCCATTTTCTTAAAGATTGTTGTTGTGTGGCTTCAAAAACCTTGTCGCTAGAGTTAAAGGAAGAATAGAAATATTGCCCGTTTCCATTTCATTAAGGTAAAAAGAACCTGGGGAATAATAAAATGTTCTTAAATGAGAGTCTCTAAACTGTCATCAAATAGCTTGCCTCCTTTCTGTGGCAGGGCTACTGTTGTACTGTTGGCCCCCAGAGCTCCAGCATGTGGCTCGTCTGTTAGTTGGACACCAAAAGAAGCTAATGCTGTAAAGCCCATCTTTAACGTATCCATGGGGCACTTGCCAACGCCCCAATACTGACTGTTATGGATTCATAGGTACCTTTTCCCATTCTGCCTCAGATAGGCAATCAAAATTAAATGGTTTTGGTACCATCCTATGTGAAGAGGTGGTCCTCCTTTAGAAATGTCAGATACCATCAAACAATTTCTTATTTCCCTGTACTCGCAAGACTAAACTTACCACTGTATTTTCTCAGGCTGAGAATACCTGTCATTTAAACGGGTTCGATTCAGCCAAGCCATCGTAATTAGAGCTAGAACTGCTGGATGGATGTATAAGGGGCTAATTGGCAAACACCACACCAACTCCAAGGGGAGAAAATGCAGTATATTTTGCTCTATAAGATGAACCCAGGTTTCAGAGAGAAGAAACATACAATTCTGTGATTAATCACCTGTAGAATTGATATTATGAGTATACAGTACGTCCTGCTCCACATATAATACTTATTATCGGGTATTACTCCGCCAGATGGCGCTGGACTGCAGAGACATCAAAAATAGGCTCCTCCCGGCCCCTCAAATACCCAGGGACCTCCCACAAATCCCCAGCATTGAAAAGCAGTTAACAAGAAGCCGGGAGAATAAAACAACCCAACTATAAACTATAACTATAACAATGATAACAATCACCATACAGGGGATCCAAGATAATGCAAAACCAAGGGTGGGGTGGAGCAGGACGTACTGTATACTCATAATATCAATTCTACAGGTGAGTAATCACAGAATTGTATTATTCTTAGTATACAGTACGTCCTGCTCCACATATAATACTTATTATCGGGACATCCAATAGCAGTGTCCATAAAGTAGGGTGGGATCCCCAAGAAAAAGTAACAGCAGACAGTTGAAACCACTGCCACCTGCAGAACCTTTCGGCCAAAAGCAGCATCAGCTGAGGCCCTAATGTCAACCTTGTAAAAAACTTAGAAAAGGTATGAACAGAAGACCAAGTAGCGGCCTTGCAAACTTGTTCAACAGAAGCCTGGTGCTGAAAAGCCCAAGAAGCACCAAAAGCACGAGTTGAATGAGCAGTAAGGCCGCAGGGAGGATTCTTCCCCTTAGCAGAGTAGGCCTGAATCACAGCCCGACGGATCCATTTGCTGATAGTAGACTTGGCAGGAGCCAAACCCTTCCTAGGATCAGAAGGGACCACAAAAAGTGTTTTCCTGAAAGGTGCAGTAGCCACCAGATAGTACTTCAGACACCTAACCACATCCAAAGAATGCAAAACCCTCTCCTTAGCATTACTAAGATTAGGGCACAAAGGAGGAAGAACAATGTCCTGATTCAGATGAAAAGCAGACACTACCTTAGGCAGAAAATCTGGTTTGAAACGAAACACCACCTTGTCCTGGTGCCTCTCATGGTGGGGGGGGGGGGGGGTGAATGGAAAGCGCTGCCAACTCAGATACACGCCTAACAGAAGTGATAGCCACCAGAAAGACAGCCTTGAGCGTAAAAATGGCCAGAGAAGCATCCTGCATAGGTTCAAAGGGAGCACCCTGCAAGGCAGACAAAACCAAGTTCAAATCCCAAACAGGCACAATAGGCTTACGTGGGGGACGCACATGAGTGACCCCCTGGAAAAAAGTCCTGATCAGAGGGTGCTGAGCAAAGGACTTCTGGAAGAAAACAGCCAGGGCAGAGACCTGCACCTTCAGAGTACTTAGCTGAAGCCCCACGTCCAACCCATGCTGAAGGAACTCCAGAATCCTGGGAATAGAGAACACACGACAGGGAAGAGACCTAGACTCACACCAGTCATTGTAGGCACGCCAAACCCTGTAATAAATGGAAGAAGACGACTTCTTCCTAGCCTTTATCAAAGTATCCACAACCGAGGAAGAGAGCCCTTTTTCCATCAAGATGGAGGTTTTAGCAGCCAGGCCGTCAAAGCCAGAGTTTGTAAATTGGGATGGCGTAGTGAGCCCTGAGTGAGCAGATCTGGCACCAAGGGAAGAGTGTACTGATCTACTGCCAGCTGCACCACGTCTGCGAACCACACTCTTCTTGGCCACCTGGGGGCCACCAGAAATGCTGGCACCCCCTCCAGAGCAATCTTGCGCAGAACCCTGCCCAGCAGGGGGAATGGAGGAAAGACATACAGGAGCTGAAAGCCCTGCCATGACATTGCTAGAGCATCCGTGGTCAAGGCCAGAGGATCCTGGGACAGGGAGACAGGGAGGCTGGTAGCTTGTGATTGTGACGGGACGCAAACAGATCCACATCTGGTTGGCCCCAGCGGCGACACAGAGATTGGAACACCCTGCTGCATAGGGACCATTCTGCCTGGCGAAAGGACCCTCTGCTCAGAGAGTCTGCCAGGAGATTTTCTGCCCCCGGTATGTGCACAGCTGATATGCAGGGAACATTGGCCTCCGGCCAAGTCAGAATCAGAGACGCTTCCTGAAGGGCCCCCTTGCTCCGGGTCCCTCCCTGATGATTGATGTAGGCAAACAGGCAGGCCCCGAAGGCGAGTAGTCAGGTGAACCAGAACTAGCCTGATCGCCCGCAGCTCCAAGACATTGATAGGTGTGTGGGCCTCCTAAGGGACCCCACCTCCCCTGAAAGCGCAGGGACTTCCAGAAACCCCCCAACCTGACAGACTGGCATCCGTGGTGACCGTCTCCCAGGAAGGGGTAAAGAAGGATATGCCCCCCAACAGGTTCCTTGAGTCCATCCACCACAATAGGGACCTCCTGACCAAAGGGGAGAGCACATAGACCCTGTCCAGGGTTGCTGGATCCTTGTCCCATACTGACAACAGGTGAAATTGCAGAGGCCTTAAGTGGAACTGAGCATAAGGGACCGCCTCGAAGCATGCCACCATCAGGCCCACCACTGAACCTGTGCAATCAGACTGTCCACCTTCTGTTGAGGAAGGAAGATCATTGCCTGAACTGTATCCAGATTCATTCCTAGGAATGGAGTCACCAAGGAAGGGGACAGTGAGGACTTGGGGTGGTTGATCACCCATCCAAATGACTCCAGGGTGGACACCACCAGCTGAGTATCCAATTCTGCCTGATGTAGAGATTGGGAAGTGATGAGAATGTCATCCAGATAGGGCAGCACGCGGATGCCCTGACACCTGAGTAGAGACATCACACCAGCCAGCACCTTGGTGAACACCCTGGGAGCTGAAGTGAGACCAAAGGGCAACGCCACAAACTGGTAGTGTTGATCCATCAGAGCGAATCTGAGGAACCTTTGATGACCGGGAAACACAGGAATATGAAGGTAAGCATCTTTGATGTCCACAGAAGTCATGAAGTCCCCTTGGCGCAGGGAACTGAGGCAGAGCGCAGCGTTTCCATGCGGAAGCGCCTGCCCCCGACAAATTTGTTGAGGATCTTTAAGTCCAGGATGGGCCTGACTGAACCATCTTTTTTGGGAACTGTGAATAGATTGGAATAGAAACCCTTGCCCATTTCTCTGACCTTGCAGATGACCCCCAGCTCCAGGAGGCCTTGCACAGCTAGCAGTAGCTCCTGAGCTAACACAGGGTCCTGAGGAATCCGGGGGGTGGCCGGGCAGCAAACTATCTTGTAACCGGAGGATACTACCTCCTGAATCCACCGGTCTGAGACATGAAGCCTCCAGACGTGAGCAAAGTGCTGCAGCCGCCCCCCACCCGGATGGGTGAGGGCGCCCCATCATGCCTGAGGGGGCTTGGGAGAGGATTTAGCTTTGGGACCCCAGGAGGAGCTAGGACGTCCACGTCCTCTGCCCCTACCCCAGAAATCTCCCCGGGCCCCAGGAAAGGAAACCCCCCTCCCCTGCCTAGCACCTTGGTAAGGGGAAGAGGAAGGAACCCTGACCCTGAAAGGGCCGAGATTGCCTCCTGTGCTGGGGTAACTTGCCTCCCTTAGCAAAAAGGTCCAGGTGGTCCCCAAACAGGCGCAGTCCTTTGAAGGGAAACCCAGTGAGGGCCTTCTTGGCAGCGTTGTGAGCAGCCCACTGGCGCAGCCAAACCGAGCGGCGTATAGCCACCACAAGGGCAGATGTCCTGGAACACATTCTGATGGTGTCATCCAAGGCAGAGAGGATAAAAGTTACAAAAACATCACAACTGGAGAGTGCATTGAACGCCTCGAAAGGCAAATCATCAGGGACATTATCAAGTATATTTCTGATAAGGGTTCTAGTGGCTACAGCAGTAATGGCAGAGGCACAGGCCGGGCGCAGCGCTGTCCCCGCACAAGCAAAGGCATGGGATGCCAGCTGGTCATTGCGCTGGTCCTCAGCATCCTGCAGGGTAGTAGAGTCAGGAGAATGCATGACAGAGGTGTTAGATAGCCCTAGGACCGGGGCATCCACCTCGGGAGGAGATGACCAACACTTCACCACCTCAGCAGTAAAAGGATACTTCCTATCCCAACTTTTTGGTATCCCGGGAAGTTTACTGGGGCACTCCCATTCTTTGAGCACAAGGTTATGGAAATGTGCTTGCTCGGAAAATTCCAAACGTGACTTAGCTGTATGGAAAAGTTCCCACCTTTGCCTGGGGATCGCAACAGGGGGAGAAATGGACAAGACCTCAAAAATCTGAGTCAGCAGTCTGTCAGTGTCATCCGGTGCCCAGGGGTCATGACCCCTTGGCCTCTCATCAGATGAGCCTGAGTCAGAGAAAAGCTCCCCCTCATCCGACGGGGTATAGCCACAAAGATTCCAAAACTCCTCAGTTTCCATAGGAAAAAGAGTGACATTATGCGTTAAGTGCCGCTTTTTTACAGTGGCCTTACGCGCCAAGGTATTAGCAATCAACTTCTCAACAGTAGCCAGTCTGGAAGACACATCAGGCTGAGAATCCCCACTTGTATGCAACTCAGTAGGAGTGAGATTTAGAAAATATCTGGAAATTTACACCGCGCTAAAGACTAATGGTAGACTTTCTTATGATTTCTTATGTATCAACACAATTTTTACAATTATTAAAAATTTGCTACAACGTGTCAAAAAACTTTTCATTCATAAAAAGTCCCAGAACAAGAGTATAATTGATGGACACGGAGCAACCAGGGCACTGTATAATGTAGCCACAGGAAACAGTCTTTAAAATGCAGAAGAGCTTGTCCCACGGTGCATGCACTTCACAAAAAGAGGTGGTAATATTACACGTGCCCGTCACCTCCACACATGTGCGCTTACCAGATGGCTGAATTGAACAAGCCTTGAACCAATTAGTGTTTCATAGAAGGTTCCCGATGCTTGAATGCTTCAGTGCACAAATTGTACACTCATCCCGGCCATAATGGAATCCGTTCATGTATTGTAAAAAAGCATAGAAAGAATCTAGTGCAACCCCGTGGGAACTTTTCTAAAAATGACTATTTAATAGCAGAAATACACTCACATATTCTTTGAAGTAAAACACGCCAATATGAATACACAGGTGGGAAGGGAGTCCTTTTCTTTCCCTTTGTCCCTTGTGACTGTTCAACTGGACGTCAAAACTTTAAAATGAGTGGAGTAAAAAGGTAGCCGCCGTCTCCTATTTCCTCTCCTAACGCGTTTCGTTGCGTGCGCAACTTTTTCAAAGTTCCTTTGAAAAAGTTGCGCACGCAACGAAGCGCGTTAGGAGAGGAAATAGGAGACGGCGGCTACCTTTTTACTCCACTCATTTTAAAGTTTTGACGTCCAGTTGAACAGTCACAAGGGACAAAGGGAAAGAAAAGGACTCCCTTCCCACCTGTGTATTCATATTGGCGTGTTTTACTTCAAAGAATATGTGAGTGTATTTCTGCTATTAAATAGTCATTTTTAGAAAAGTTCCCATGGGGTTGCACTAGATTCTTTCTATGCTTTTTTACAATACATGAACGGATTCCATTATGGCCGGGATGAGTGTACAATTTGTGCACTGAAGCATTCAAGCATCGGGAACCTTCTATGAAACACTAATTGGTTCAAGGCTTGTTCAATTCAGCCATCTGGTAAGCGCACATGTGTGGAGGTGACGGGCACGTGTAATATTACCACCTCTTTTTGTGAAGTGCATGCACCGTGGGACAAGCTCTTATTCTGCATTTTAAGGAGTGAGATTTAAGCTTGGGGGGGTAGGTGAAGTGAAACAAGGTGCAGGCCCAGCCACTGGAAGGCCAGATTGCAGTGCAAGTATCTGCTCAGCACAGGGTACACAGACCCGCGCCTTGTCGGCGTCAGCATGAGGCTGCCCACACGCTACACACAGCCGGGCTTGTCCCGAACGAACCCCGGTCACATTATCCTGAGATGCCTCCATATGGTGATTAAAGCGGCACTATATGCTGATAGAGATTAACGCTATAAAGCAACCCTGGATGCCCCAATAACCCGCTAGGGAAGTGGGAGTAATTACACAAGGCCTAACAAGTAAAAACTTATAGAGGGCCATGAGAAGCTAATGGATTGGCCCAGCCTGAAAGACACAATAGAAAAAGAGGCCGTAAGCACACAGTAATAAAAAGGTAGATGATAAGTCCCCCGCGAGGGCACTTACGGACCGCGGTAGGTAGGGGGTCCATCGTGCATGAGCCAACAAGCAGATCAAAGAGGACGTCGGTATACTTCGAGGGGCGGGCCAGTATCAGCAGTGACGTGTAACATGCCATAGGCAGGCCCCACCCCCCCCGAAGAGTGAGAAGCCAGATACAAGCAGCCAATGACGGCACACTAGGCGTCTGAGGTAATGGCGCCGCCAAGCGCGGAACCCAGCAAGGGCGCGCACGGCGGCAATTTTAAATATACGATAATGACACAAGTCAGCGCGGCGGCTGACACCGGACATAAGACAGTGAAAGAATAAAAGCATATACACACACATACACCCCCCCCCCCCTTTCTCCCGAAGGCTACAAGGAGAGTGAGGGAGGACAGTGGACACTTAAATAGGGCCCACCGATAGGCAGGGGCAAGGGGCAATAGTGCGGGAGGGGCATCCCATAGAGGCTCACCATAAGCCTGAACCACCTACCTTTTGGTGGGGGACTGCGGTGGAGCAGCGCTCCTAAGCACCTAACAGCGGTGCTGCCTACCATCACCCAACCAGCGCAGCCAAGGCTGGGAGGCATATTAATAATGGAACGGGTGGGAATAGTCCTACAGGGCCGCAGGCTAATAGCCCCGCTCACCTGCGAGTAGAGAGAGAGCCATTTCTCGTCCTTAGCGGTCCAGACTGCAGAGAAATTCTGGGGATTTGTGGGAGGTCCCTGGGTATTTGAGGGGCCGGGAGGAGCCTATTTTCGATGTCTCTGCAGTCCAGCGCCATCTGGCGGAGTAATACCCGATAGTAAGTATTATATGTGGAGCAGGACGTACTGTATACTAAGAATAATGTATATTCTAAATGTGTGCCAAGATCCCCCCCAACCCAAAGAACCTAACAGGAAGTGGCAGAACCCCTCCAAATCACCCCATAACAGAAAGTGTGAAGAACCCCCCCCCCAGAATTCCTCTCCCCCCAAATCACCCTATAATAAGCAGTGAGCAGAATCTCCCCAACCCCTCTATAACAGGCAGTATGGCAGAATCAACCCCTATAATCTAATAGGCAGTGTCACAGAACCCTCCCCCCATAAAAAGCAGTGTGGCAGAATCCCCCTCAAGTTCCTTATTATCGGCTGTGTGGCAGAACCCCTCCAATCCCCCTATAACAGGCAGTGTGAGTAGAACAACCCCTATTACAAGCAGTGTGCAGAATTCCCCCAATGTCCCCTATTACAGGCAGCGTGAAGAATACCTCCACCCCCCCCCCCCCCCAATAACAAGGAGTGTGGCAAAGTTCACCATACCCCAACCACCTTCTTAAAGTGGACCAAGCCCCAAGATAGTTTTAGCTATCCTGGGTTTTGGTCCTTTCCCTGGGGGCAGCCAGATCCGCCACACCCGCCAGATCGCCCGAACCCAGCTTACCTCTTCCCGGTCCCACGGCGCTTCTAAGAGCAGTGGCTCTGACGGTCGCATCCTCCGCCTCCCTCTAACAGGGAGATTGCCCTCAGGAATTAGGGCTGAGCAAGGACGATCAGATACATGAAGATAATCAGCGGTACGGGAGTGACAGCAAGGTGAGTGGGCATTCAATCCATAAGACGTCCATAAATTTTGCCTCAACATTTGGGGGAAAAGTGTGTCTTATGGAGGGAAAAATACCATTTTGTGAATACTCACCTGTAAAATGGGTATTATAAGTATGTCACACACCCCACTTCAGACATTAATTCATTAACATGGTACTCACCGCTAGGTGGCGCTGCTTTGCAGAGAAGTCCAGAAAAAGCAAGCCCCTCCCGGTCTATACATACCTGGTATCTCCTAACAATTCCCCAGTATTCAAACAGCAATAAAGGCAAGATACCAGGAGACCAAAACACAAAAGTAACCCTCAACTGTGAATAAACACAACTTCACCATATAAAGAACCAGGATACCAAAAAAGGGCGGGTGAAGTGGGGTGTGTGACATACTTATAATACCCATTTTACAGGTGAGTATTCACAAAATGGTATTATTCTAAGTATGTCACACACCCCACTTCAGACATTAATTCATTAACATGGGACATCCAACAGCAGTGTCCAAAATGGGGAGGGTATCCAACCAGGCAATAATGCAGAAACACTCAAACCACTGCAGCCTGCAGAACCTTGCAGCCAAAAACAGCATCCGCTGAGGCCCGCACATCAACCTTATAAAACTTTGAAAAGGTGTGAACCGAAGACCAGGTAGCAGCCTTACAAATCTGCTCAACCGAAGCCTGGTGCTGAAAAGCCCAGGACGCACCAACAGCACAAGTAGAATGAGCAGTAACACGAAAAGGGGGAGCCTTCCCCTTGGCAGAATAGGCTCCAACAATCACCTGACGAATCCATTTACTAATAGAAGACTTGGCCGGAGCCAAACCCTTCCTAGGCCCACAGGGCACCACGAAGAAGGCATCCGTCCTACGAAAAGGAGCCGTAGTACGCAGATAGAACTTGACACAACGTACCACATCCAAGCAGTGCAACGCACTCTCCTTGTCATTCCTAGGCTTAGGACACAAAGAAGGAAGAACAACGTCCTGATTAAGATGGAAAGCAGAGACCACTTTAGGAAGAAAGTCCGGCTTGAATCTGAAAACCACCTTGTCCTGATGTTTCTCAAAATAAGGGGCCTGAATCGACAGGGCCGCCAGCTCTGAAACACGCCGAACAGAAGTGATGGCCACCAGAAAGGCAACCTTCTGAGTCAGAGTAGACAAGGCAATATCCCGCAAAGGCTCAAAGGGAGGAGCCTGAAAGGCAGAAAGAACCAAATTCAAATCCCAAACAGGGAGCAACGGCTTCCTAGGAGGCCGCAAATGCGAAACCCCCTGGAAAAAAGTTTTGACCAAAGAATGGCTTGCAAAAGACCTCTGAAAAAAGATAGATAAGGCAGAAACCTGCCCCTTCAAAGTACTCAGCTGAAGACCAGAGTCCAGCCCTGACTGAAGAAAATCCAAAATCCTGGAAACGGAAAAGACCCGGCAGGGCAAAGATCTAGATTCACACCAATCAATATACGATCTCCAAGCCCTATAATAGATGGAAGAAGAGGATCTCTTCCTAGCACTAATAAGAGTCCGAATGACCGAATCCGAAAGACCTTCCTCCTTCAAGATGGAGGTTTCAGCAGCCAAGCCGTCAAAGCCAGCGTTGGTAAACTGGGGTAACACAACCGACCCTGAGTGAGAAGATCTGGCCGAAGAGGCAGATCGAGCTGATCCACTGCCAGATGAACGATGTCCGCGAACCACACCCGCCTTGGCCACCTTGGAGCCACGGGAATGGCGGGAACTCCTTCCTGAACCAGCTTTCGCAGAACCCTGCCCAGCATGGGAATCGGAGGAAACAGATAAAGAAACCCCAGATCCCTCCAGCTCAGGGCCATGGCGTCCGCCGCCAGAGCCAGAGGGTCCTGGGACAGTGACACGAACGTCGGAAGCTTGTGATTGTGACGAGAGGCAAACAGATCCACCTCCGGCGTCCCCCACCGAAGACACAGTGACCGAAACACCTGGGGATGGAGAGACCATTCCCCCCGGCGGGACGAACACCGGCTCAGAAAGTCCGCCTCCGTGTTCTCCACTCCTGGAATGTAAACTGCCGAGATGCAAGGGACATGAGTCTCTGCCCAAACAAGAATCAGAGACACCTCTCTGTGGGCACCCAGACTGCGAGTCCCTCCCTGGCGATTGATGTAAGCAACCGCCGTCCGATTGTCCGACCGCACCTGCACCGGCAGGCCCTGCAAATGATGTGTCAATTGAGACAGAACCAACCTGATGGCTCGCAACTCCAGAACATTGATGGGCAAGTGAGCTTCCAGAGGGTCCCACTGCCCCTGAAAATGAAGATCCTTCCAGAAACCTCCCCATCCTGACAAACTGGCATCCGTGGGGACAGTCTCCCAAACCGGGGTCAGAAACGACCTGCCCTTCAGAAGATTGTCCGAGACCATCCACCACAGAAGAGACTGCCGAACCCGAGGGGACATCCGGAAGGACCGATCCAACGACCGCGGTCGCCGGTCCCAAGACGCCAAAAGATGAAGCTGAAGCGTCCGTGTGTGAAACTGCGCGAAGGGAACTGCCTCGAACGAGGCCACCATCAACCCCACCAGTCTCATTCCTAGCCGAATGGACGGGCGAGGATTGGAAAGAAGAAGCTGAGCCAATTCCCGAATCAAAAGGACCTTGGCCTGAGGGAGAAAAACTCTGTGCTGGCAAGAGTCCAACGACATCCCCAGAAAAGTCACCACCCTGGCCGGGACCAGAGAGGACTTGGGGTAATTGATCACCCAGCCGAACCTCTCCAACATAGACACCACCAAACTGGTGTCCCCTTCCGCTTGACTGAAGGAAGGCGCCATGATGAGGAGATCGTCCAGGTAAGGTACAATGCGAATCCCCTGAGCTCTGAGCAGGGCCATCACTCCCGCCAACACCTTGGTGAACACTCTCGGCGCAGATGTGAGGCCGAACGGAAGAGCTACAAACTGAAAATGCCGATCCTCCACCACAAAGCGAAGGAACCTCTGATGAGCCGGAAAGATCGGAATGTGAAGGTAAGCATCCTTGATGTCTATGGACGTCATAAAGTCCCCCTGCCGAAGCGCACCGATCGCAGATCGCAGGGTTTCCATGCGGAACTTCCGGGGACGAATAAACCTGTTGAGAAGCTTCAAATCCAGGATCGGACGGAACGAACCATCCTTTTTGGGTACAGTGAAGAGATTGGAATAAAACCCGCGCCCCACCTCCGAAGGAGGGACCGGGCAGATGACTGCCAATTCCAGGAGATTCCTTACCGCCGCCAGGAGCCCCTGTGCGGCCAAAGGATCCGAGGGCACCCGAGACCTGAAAAACCTTAGAGGAGGGCGAGACTCGAACTCAAGCTTGTAACCGGCCGACACCACCTCCCGGATCCACCTGTCCGAGACCTCCTGGTCCCATACCCGGGAGAAGAGTCACAACCGTCCCCCCACCCGTACGGGTGAGGGCGCCCCCTCATTGATGAGCGGGCTTGGCCGCAGGCTTGGGCTTGGCGCCCCAGACGTGAACGGAACGGCCACGGCCTCTACCTTTAGGCCAACTGGCGCCCCTGGAGGCCGAGAAGCCCGCACCCCTGCCGGCTCTGGCTCCCCGAAAGGACGGATTAAAGGAGACCGCCCCCCGAAAGGAACGGCGAAATTTCTTGCGCTGAGGCAACTTGCCTCCCTTGGCAACAGAATCCAGCTTTTCACCAAAAAGCCTCAAACCCAAAAAGGGGAGAGCCGTAAGCGATCTTTTAGAATTAAAATCAGCCGTCCACTGTCTCAGCCAAACTGAACGACGAATAGCCACCAACAGAGCAGTAGCCCTGCCACACATCAACATAGCATCCTCCTGGGCGGCCAGAATAAACGACAAAAAGGATTCACAACGCTTAAGAACTAGAAACTAGTCACCGGTAGGATCAAGATCCACACATAAGTCCCTGACCATAGACCTAACCGCCAATGACAGAAAGGCAGAAGCACAAGCAGGCCTCAAAACCGAACCCGCACAGACAAACCCATGACGGGCCAACTGATCAATCCGGCGATCCTCGCCGTCCTTAAGAAAAGTAGTGTCAGGGAGATGAACAGCTGCCGTATTAGACAGCCCCAAAACAGGAGCATCCACCTCGGGAGAGACAGACCAACGCTTCAACAGATCCGATGGAAAAGGATACTTCTTGTCCCAACTAGACGGAACCCCGACAAGACGCGTAGGCTGCTCCCACTGCTTAAGGACAATGTCCTCAAAATGCTGTTGACTGGGAAACTCCAAGCGCTGCTTGGACCCCCCAAAAAGCTGACCCTTAGGCCGAGGAGTAACTTCTGGCGGATCCAAATCCAAAACCTCAAACATTTGGGCCAGGATAGTGGGCGTATCAAGGGGGGGCCCCTCCTCCAGGTCCCCCTCAGCGCCCGACAACTGCTGAACCTCGGCATCCTCTGACTCCTCAACAAGCTCACCCTCTTCAAGGGGACGAACCGACCAGTCCAGTACCTCAACTTCCTCATCTGAGTCCCGCGGAGGCGGAGACAGATGTTTCCGCTTGGCTGGAGCCTTCTGAGCGACCATTGCGGAAAACATTTTCTCGAGGCTGGCCAAACGGGCGCATACCTCAGATTGCGAATCACCCCCAACGACCACGTCACGCGGGGTCCGGAACAGGCGAGGAGGGGAGGGAGAAGGCGCGGTAGAAGAAGTCCCAGGCACCGAGGTGTCGGACTGGCGCACAATGTTCCGCTGCGCACATGGAATACAAATGATAACATCATCCCCTGGGAGCGGAGTCCCACATCCCCCACACAGCCTGGACTGCCCCGAAGGACTAGTTCAGGTATCTCTGGTAGCCTCCATATGGTGAATTTATGGTATTCGCAGACCCCAGGGATTTACGCAGTAAGCGACCCGGGATGCCCCTCTGGGATTTTAATAAAATATCTATAAATATATATATATCTATAGATATATATATATATATGAGGAAATGTGTAAATAGGCCTGTCAGGGAAATGGCAAAAGGGACCCAAAACCCAATAGCCAGGTATATACGACCGGGAGAGCCCAGAGTGAAGGAATCCCGGGATCTGGAAAACAAAGAAAAGACAATAGTAAATACATGCACACAGAAAAAACAATAGGTGGCTCAGAATAAAGAACAAACACAGGGCCGGCTATATATATATATATATATATATATATATATATATATATATATATATAATACATGCACTGACAGCCAGCATGCCCCAAGGCCCGCCACCACCCCCAAGAGAGGGGGGGGGGGGGAGGGGGGACGGAGGCACAGACCAAATGGACCCAAGGCCAGTGTAACCCTAAGGAGACAAGAACGCTGCCCCCCCCTTATCAGCAAACTGGACGCTCACACTAAAAAGAGCGTCCAGACAACATGAAGTGCCGGAAGAACAAGCAGGCACCTACCTGAGCTCCGCACAGAAACGCCGCCAGAACGAGAAGGAGACGGGGAAGAAGGGCGTGCCCGCCAGAAGCGCGGGACCTCTGTAGCCCCGCCCCCCACGTACCCCGTCATACACGCCGCGGCCCGCGCAGGACGCGGCCCGCGAAACCAAGCCGCGAGCGCCACATACAATGGCGCCCGCATAAGCCAGCAGGAGGACCGGCGGCAAAGCATGCCGCCCGGCCCCGCCTGCCAGCGGGGCACCCAAACACAAGTTGCCCCAACGGCAGCCGCGCCAAAGCCCAAGCCGCGGGCGCCGCGCGATGACGCCCGCAGAAGCCGTCGAGCGGGCCGGCGGAGCATGCCACCCGGCCCGCCCGCCCAAAACAGCCAGTGAAAAGTATCCCTGGCGGACCGGCGCAGCGCGCCGCCAGGCCACCCAACACCACAAGACACAGGGGCTCCAGTAACCCCCAAGCACCCTATAAAGGCAGACCGGACGGGCCGGCGCCGCCAGGCCACCCGTCCCTGCCTCACAACACACACACACACACAAGCACACGTATAAATGAAGGAGGGAAAAAGAAAGGAAAAGAACCTAAGGGGAAAATCAGGCCCGGGGCATCCCACATCCGGATCACCAAAACCGGATCGCCGCTATGCCCCATAATATGGGGTCGAGCGGAGGAGCTAAGCTCCTAAGCACCTAAAGGTGCTATCTACCCTTGCCCAGCCTACAGCCTAAGCTGGGAGGCTACCATTAACCAGGGGCTACATCAAAAAGAAAGCTGGGCAGAAATAGACCATGGGGGGGGGGGGGCCGGGGTGATACCACGTAAGGAGACTTACTTCTTCTGTCTTGTCGCCACGTTGCAGAGAAGAACACTGGAGGGGAATTGTTAGGAGATACCAGGTATGTATAGACCGGGAGGGGCTTGCTTTTTCTGGACTTCTCTGCAAAGCAGCGCCACCTAGCGGTGAGTACCATGTTAATGAATTAATGTCTGAAGTGGGGTGTGTGACATACTTAGAATAACTTGTTATCTGGTATGAACCTAGTGCTAAGCCCATTCAAAACTAATACTCCGGCATGGACAGCAATAGCCATAACAAATGTGATGCACAAAGACACAAGTTGGGTTATTATGTCTTGAAATATAATGAGAGCATCTTGCAATACATATGATAAACCAAAATCATTAAGAAACAACTATCTAGTTTTAAGAGATACATACTTGAAATTGTTGAGACAAACCATATAAAAGCAGCTCATTGTGTAGACCACTGCAGACAGCCAGTCACTTCTGATACTTATAGGAGTATCCCATAGGAGAGCCTGTGACTTTGGGACTGCATGAGTCACTTTTTCTAAACAGGGCTAACAACCCAGAGGACAACATGCCAGAAGGATCTCTAACCGGCTTAAAGCTCTGGAAAGGAGCTGACCTTGACACACAAATGACCAAAACGCCATGAACTATTTTACCACTTTCTATTTAAAGAGGTGGAAATCAAGTAACACCCGATGCTTGTCAACATTGATTTAACAAAACCAACTGAAAACTTTACAGCTATAAACTGTTAAACACACACTAAAGTAGATACTCTTCCAGCAGATGACCACAATGACAAGCAATCCTAGTGTGCTTTCTAGGCTAGACTAACCCACAGTTCCTGATGCGTAGCTTGACTTTATCATCACAGAAAAGCCAATCTACAAATTGGGAAGCTTGCCTGCGACCGGGATAGATGATCTATATCTGGGCTCCATATTACAGGGTGAGACTATAGTCACACAGATTCATTTGTTAAACCTTTTTTTTTTTTAATATATCACTAAAACCACACACAAATACTAGAAACTAAAAAACGTGTGCCGTTTTCTATTAAGAAATAAAAAGCGTAGCAATGCTACACTATACTATTCCTAAATGGCTGATGCTTTGCTTTGTGACTTGTACCACTAACCACCTCTACAGCAACATGAATACGGCTGTTGGTAGCACAGCAGTGCTCATAACTGCCTATTATCCCACACAGTGACGAGACCCCCTCCCCTGCTGCGCACACACAGAGGCCTGGTGCAAGATTCTCCCCACGCAGTAGCTGTTCTTTATTACAAGTGAGTAGGCAGCAAAGGAAGAAGGGGAGGAGGAGGGAGGGTAGCAATTAATTTCAAGATTCTGCTTTTTTACATCCTACTGAAAGATTACCATTACTGCTGGGAAATAGATACAGCAATAACCTGCACACCTCTGGAGAGACAGCACAAAATATAAAAGATTTATTTTTTTATAAATATATATATATATATATATATATATATATATATATATATATATATATATATTTATTATTTATTTTGGAGCATTTCAGTATTCGTCATATAAAGCCAAGATCAGGTTGGTGACATATATATAAAGACACAAAATGTATTATAAAAACACATGTATCCAACTTTAACGGACCACTATATAAATAAGAAATCAAATAGAAGAACTTCAGAGGCCCTGGAGTCTACAAGACTACAGAGCCTTCCCAGTCCCAGTCTTTGGGGCATCCCAGGTCACCTGTTCCATTTACCTGCTCCAAGAGCTCTCGCCGCATCCCAACTCTAGCTGTGCGTGTACACGAACCAGTCCCTTTTGAACAGAAACCGAGCAAGGATGCGCCCATCAGGGCTTCCCTCCGCAACCCTTAACTGCTTCCAGGGCTCCCTTGCCGACAAACACCAGGAGCTGCATTCCCACATCTTTGGACAGCCCAGCCATTCAGTTAGGTCAGGGATGGGAGCAAGCCCACAGCAGGGGGTGCGGCCACTGTCGTACAGTTTGCCGAAAACAAAAGCCTTTGCCGTTTTGTTCCGCTTAAAGGACTGTGGTGGATTAACCCTTCTAGCGCCAGCTACGTAAAATTCACGTAGCTGCCTCTCCTGTCGTTAAACGCCAGCTACGTGAATTTCACGTAGCTAGCGTTCCCTTACCTTCCGGGCCATCGGGGGGGCATCAGCGGGACCATTGCTGTGGAGCAGCTTGCAGGGAGTCCAGGGGTCAGGGGGAGGTGACCTGGGTGTGAACCAAGTCACCCGATCGCTCCCCTGACCAATCAGCAGGGGGCGCACGGCAGCTGTCATCAGCCGGCGCCCCCTGCTTACCTCATCAGATGACGCTGGAGCAGGAACCTTTCCGGAGCCCAGGGGGTCAGGGCGACCGTAAGTAATACCGATCCCCGACCCCCCCCCCGCCCGATCACCCGCCCAACCCCCCCCCCCGCCCGATCGCCCGCCCCCCCCCCCCCGCCCGATCGCCCATCCGCCCCCCCCCCCCCCGCCCGCCCGCCCGCGCCGCTGATCATCTGTCTGTCGCCGCCGCCAGGTAAAGGCGATCGTTATGGAATGCTGCCATCCATCCGTCCATTCATCCTGTCACCCCCATGCAGCCATCCATTCATCCTGTCACCCCCATGCAGCCATCCATTCATCCTGTCACCCCCATGCAGCCATCCATTCATCCTGTCACCCCCATGCAGCCATCCATTCATCCTGTCACCCCCATGCAGCCATCCATTCATCCTGTCACCCCCATGCAGCCATCCATTCATCCTGTCACCCCCATGCAGCCATCCATTCATCCTGTCACCCCCATGCAGCCATCCATTCATCCTGTCACCCCCATGCAGCCATCCATTCATCCTGTCACCCCCATGCAGCCATCCATTCATCCTGTCACCCCCATGCCGCCATCCATCCAGTCACCCCCATGCCGCCATCCATCCAGTCACCCCCATGCCGCCATCCATCCAGTCACCCCCATGCCGCCATCCATCCAGTCACCCCCATGCCGCCATCCATCCAGTCACCCCCATGCCGCCATCCATCCAGTCACCCCCATGCCGCCATCCATCCAGTCACTCCCATGCCGCCATCCATCCATCCTGTCACCCCCATGCCGCCATCCATCCATCCATCCTGTCACCCCCATGCCGCCATCCATCCATCCATCCTGTCACCCCCATGCCGCCATCCATCCATCCATTCATCCTGTCACCCCCATGCAGCCATCCATTCATCCTGTCACCCCCATGCAGCCATCCATTCATCCTGTCACCCCCATGCAGCCATCCATTCATCCTGTCACCCCCATGCAGCCATCCATTCATCCTGTCACCCCCATGCAGCCATCCATTCATCCTGTCACCCCCATGCAGCCATCCATTCATCCTGTCACCCCCATGCAGCCATCCATTCATCCTGTCACCCCCATGCAGCCATCCATTCATCCTGTCACCCCCATGCAGCCATCCATTCATCCTGTCACCCCCATGCAGCCATCCATTCATCCTGTCACCCCCATGCCGCCATCCATCCAGTCACCCCCATGCCGCCATCCATCCAGTCACCCCCATGCCGCCATCCATCCAGTCACCCCCATGCCGCCATCCATCCATCCATCCTGTCACCCCCATGCCGCCATCCATCCATCCATCCTGTCACCCCCATGCCGCCATCCATCCTGTCACCCCCATGCCGCCATCCATCCATCCATCCTGTCACCCCCATGCCGCCATCCATCCATCCATCCTGTCACCCCCATGCCGCCATCCATCCATCCATCCATCCATCCTGTCACCCCCATGCCGCCATCCATCCATCCATCCTGTCACCCCCATGCCGCCATCCATCCATCCATCCTGTCACCCCCATGCCGCCATCCATCCATCCATCCTGTCACCCCCATGCCGCCATCCATCCATCCATCCTGTCACCCCCATGCCGCCATCCATCCATCCATCCTGTCACCCCCATGCCGCCATCCATCCATCCATCCTGTCACCCCCATGCCGCCATCCATCCATCCTGTCACCCCCATGCCGCCATCCATCCATCCATCCTGTCACCCCCATGCCGCCATCCATCCATCCATCCTGTCACCCCCATGCCGCCATCCATCCATCCATCCTGTCACCCCCATGCCGCCATCCATCCATCCTGTCACCCCCATGCCGCCATCCATCCATCCTGTCACCCCCATGCCGCCATCCATCCATCCTGTCACCCCCATGCCGCCATCCATCCATCCTGTCACCCCCATGCCGCCATCCATCCATCCTGTCACCCCCATGCCGCCATCCATCCATCCTGTCACCCCCATGCCGCCATCCATCCATCCTATCACCCTCCCATGCAGCCATCCATCCTGTCACCCCCAGGCGATCATGTGCTCCCTGGCGGCCGCGCTCGCACCCACCTGGCCTCCATCTCGGTCGGCTCTGACAGCTGGCATCTTGATTGGCCTCCTCGCCCTGCCTGCCCCGCCTCAGCCATTGGTTAAAGAGCATTGCCAGCGCGGGACATGAGAGCAGGCCACCGGACTCCGCCCACCTACTGGGTCAGGGACGTGTGACTGACTGAAGTGCTGAGGAAGAGACCCCGGAAGAAAAGGTATTTAAAAAAAACTAAAAAAAAATAGATGTTGATTTTGGAGAGGAAGTGTGTGTGTATATGTGTGGTTTTTTTTTCAGTTTGGTCACGGGGCTCCCGAGCGCATGCCCATAGGGGCGCCCGTGCCCCATGACCAACAAGTAAATCTGGCCAGTTCGGTGGTTCCGGCGCCCTTCCCCAGGGGAAGACCAACCTCCACAACAACCAGTATAACCAGTGAGTTTCAGGAAGGCTTGCGTCCAGAAAGCTGCAGCTACAACAACAAGCCTGGTACTCCTAGAACGCTTGAGGTGTGTACTTTCAGGGAACATGTGGTTTGTGGGGGGTATTTTTAATGAAAAGTGATGTTTTGGTTGAAAAAGCGCAAGGTGCGCACTTTGTCTGCAGAGCAGGAAATTTCAATGGAAATGCCCGTTATGCATACGCTTTGCTTTGGGGTAATTGGCAGCCCTACCCTTGGAGGTAGCTATGCATGTTGGGTATTGTTCTGTTCAGGGGACCTTGCCATTTCAGATTTGATTAGTTTTTTTTGGTTAGCGCATGTTTTTTATAGAAAAATTTGGTCTTAATGCTGCATTTTTGCTATTTTTTTAGGGAAATCCGGTACAACCAGTGAGTTTCGGGAAGGCTTGCGCCCAGAAAGCTGCAGCTACAACAACAAGCCTGGTATTCCTAGAACGCTTGAGGTGTGTACTTTCAGGGAACATGTGGTTTGTGGGGGGTATTTTTATTGAAAAGTGGTGTTTTGGTTGAAAAAGCGCAAGGTGCGCACTTTGTCTGCAGAGCAGGAAATTTCAAGTGAAATGCCCGTTATGCATACGCTTTGCTTTGGGGTAATTGGCAACCCTACCCTTGGAGGTAGCTATGCATGTTGGGTATTGTTCTGTTCAGAAGACCTTGCCATTTCAGATTTGATTAGTTTTTTTTGGTTAGCGCATGATTTTTATAGAAAAATTTGGTCTTAATGCTGCATTTTTGCTATTTTTTTAGAGAAATCCGGTACAACCAGTGAGTTTCGGGAAGGCTTGCGCCCAGAAAGCTACAGCTACAACAACAAGCCTGGTACGCCTAGAACGCTTGAGGTGTGTACTTTCAGGGAACATGTGGTTTGTGGGGGGTATTTTTATTGAAAAGTGATGTTTTTGTTGAAAAAGCGCAAGGTGCGCACTTTGTCTGCAGAGCAGGAAATTTCAATGGAAATGCCCGTTATGCATACGCTTTGCTTTGGGGTAATTGGCAACCTTACCCTTGGAGGTAGCTATGCATGTTGGGTATTGTTCTGTTCAGAAGACCTTGCCATTTCAGATTTGATTAGTTTGTTTTGGTTAGCGCATGATTTTTATAGAAAAATTTGGTCTTAATGCTGCATTTTTGCTATTTTTTTAGGGAAATCCGGTACAACCAGTGAGTTTCGGGAAGGCTTGCGCCCAGAAAGCTGCAGCTACAACAACAAGCCTGGTACGCCTAGAACGCTTGAGGTGTGTACTTTCAGGGAACATGTGGTTTGTGGGGGGTATTTTAATTGAAAAGTGGTGTTTTGGTTGAAAAAGCGCAAGGTGCGCACTTTGTCTGCAGAGCAGGAAATTTCAAGTGAAATGCCCGTTATGCATACGCTTTGCTTTGGGGTAATTGGCAACCTTACCCTTGGAGGTAGCTATGCATGTTGGGTATTGTTCTGTTCAGGGGACCTTGCCATTTCAGATTTGATTAGTTTTTTTTGGTTAGCGCATGATTTTTATAGAAAAATTTGGTCTTAATGCTGCATTTTTGCTATTTTTTTAGGGAAATCCGGTACAACCAGTGAGTTTCGGGAAGGCTTGCGTCCAGAAAGCTGCAGCTACAACAACAAGCCTGGTACTCCTAGAACGCTTGAGGTGTGTACTTTCAGGGAACATGTGGTTTGTGGGGGGTATTTTAATTGAAAAGTGGTGTTTTGGTTGAAAAACTGCAAGGAGAGCAAAATGGTTGAGTTTTCTTTCAAAATTGGCTCAGTCGCTATTTTCAGTTTTACGTGTCTCCTGGGCAAGAAAGGGTGTCTACCAATACATATGTGGTACTGTTGCAATCGGGAGCAATAAGGCTTTTACACACAATATGATTTCCTGAAATAACTTGCATGTTTTATTAAGAAAACGCACTACAAATTGTAAAAAAAATGTTTTTTTGTTTTTTTTTAACATATTTTCCACAAAAATATTTAAAAAACACTGACAATCTTACAAACAAGACACTTCATGTTAAAGCCCAGACTGTGCTGAAAAAAACAATATATAATTTTCCAGGGAAATACTGGGAAATCCCTTCAAAAATCACAGTTGAACATGTGGAGCGCAAAATAGTGCAAAATGGTCTGGCAACAAAGGGTGACAAAATCTCAAGGTAGGCTGGCGGTTAAAGGGTTAAAGATTATCCAGTTAGCAGAATCATTTCTTATACTGTTTGATTGGAACAAAACCGAACCGAGCTGCTGGTCTTCCCCTGGGGCATCCCAAATCAGCCATTCATATAGGCCGGAGACCAGAGCACACCTGCTGCTAAAGACGCACCCGCTCACGCTTCCCTGCATAAACAGAGCAGTTTGCTAAACATCACATATGCGACAAACAGCTCTGATTGGATGAGAGCTACTGCATGCGCTGTAGGACCTGGGGAAGGGAAGATTCACACAGCAGGGGTTCCCAAACCGGAATGCTCCCATGGCAGAGAACAGAACCCAATGGGGTGGGGGTAGCGGGAAGCTTTACATTTAATTTATCTACATTGAATTTCCTTTTGTATGAGGTCACACACTCACCCAATGTCCCCTTACTATACATGCTTTTAGATCATCAAAAAACTGGATGTCTAATCCCCAGCTCTAAGTCATTTATAAAGAAGGCAAAGAAAGACAAGATCCTCAAACTTAGCATTGGACTACCCACAACTCCAGCTGCTAGGTGGAATGTATTTGCAGGGTATATACTTTAATTCACAATGTGAAAAAGTTGGCACTTGGATACATTGTATTTAGCTGGTCACCAATTTCATTTGTCACAAGTTCAAATTAAAGAACAACCAAGCCTAATCTAAAAGTGCCCACATTATAAAATGCTGCACAGATGCCTCCTTTCAGCATCATAGCTAAGAATAGCAGTTTTAGTCAGGGGATTAAGGGTTGATAATGTTGACTTGCAGCTTGTGATAGTTATGTAAAGTCAGCCCCTACCTTGGGTTTCGATAGATCGATGCTCATTCATGAAGAGATCTTGTTCAGCTTTGACGTAGCCACAGACTTTAGAGGATTGGAGGCGCGAGACTTCTCGAATGTCTTTTGATTTGTAAACTAGAAGGTTATCCCTAGATGCATCCTCTGTAAACCTCCACAGGGGCTAAAAAAAAAATACTCCAGTTACCAATTATACCACTGTCTAAAACAGTTGCTTAACTCTTTAAAAAGAGAAAATGAACTAAAAACACCAAGATTACAGTTAAGGGTTTTGGACAGACATTCACCATCCTCAAGCACACATGGTTCTGAAAATAGAGTTACCGGTAACAATGGAGGATACCCAGCTACGCCTTCTACATGACACTCACGCACATTCCAAATGAAAAAGCCACACCCTGCCCCTGGCCCTCAATATGTTTAGAGTACACCAAGTAGATCAGAGGTATCTCAGCATAGGCAAGAAGGAGGATTATCTACCAAGAAAACGACCGCAAACAGAACACCCAAGAGAATACCAAGCAGGGTGGGTAGTATGCACTGGTCTGAGGATGACTGGAAATAAAGTTAACGGTAAGTCTAACAGCATCCTTGTCCCGGTAACAATGGAGATATAGCGAGAAAATCCCCAGACATTGTGCAAACCTCAGGGAGGGACTACTGCCTGCAAAACGTTGCGGCCAAACATACAGTCTTGTGATGTCAATACTTCCACACAATAATGCCGCATTAAAGTATGTGGACATGACCAAGTTGTGGTACGACAAATCTCCTCAAACAGAGGCTCCTGCTTTCTCAGCCCAGGAGACGGACGTGGATCTAGTAGAATGGGCATTCACGCTTGAGAGAGGAGACTCATAAGCTGGACAAATGGCTTGCTTAAACCATCTTGCAAGAGTGGATTTGCATGTCCTTTAACCCTTGTTTGGACCAGAAAAAAAGGATGCATAACAAATAAGATACTCTCCAATATTTTGATGGTTCAAGATAGGCCAGCATGCAAACCTTAACGTAAGGTAAGAAAATCCTTATCGAACCTAGCATCCTGACAAAAAGAATGTATCACAATTTACTGGTTCCTACTGGGTTTACAGCCCCAAAAGCTGGCGTATGTTGTAATGCGCACTGAAAATTCTTGAGACCATCCTCCTGAGAGATTGACTGGGGGTGACCACCAAGCTAGGCTATGCTTCACCCCTGAAGGGATCTGTACCAGAGTGTCCATGGAGGTCTGGGATATGTCCCAATCCTTCAATAGGAAATTCTTTAAGGGTCTTGCGTGAGCCAATGCCCAGAGAACAACCGGGATACTTGCTGTCATCTGGCAGATATCGGAAGACAAACTGAGACTTTTGGAATTTCCTTTGTGAGATTCTCAGATTTGTTTCTTTGTCTTTTGTCTGGAGGTGTCTGACAGAACCCAGAAAATGGATCACCAGAAATGGTGTCAATGCATATTTCTCCCAGTTTATCAGGAAGCCAAGACAGGCTAGCAGACCTAAGACTTTCAGCAGATCTTGCATTGTGAAATATTTATGGCCAGCTCAATCCTCAGCTCGGGGAATAGACTACCGAGGCTTAGGACTTGCCAGCAAGGTTGATAGATAGGAGATTCAAATGTCCAGCAATCTAAAATCATTAATTTATTGACACATGTTTAAAGATATACATACATTCCATCCATTACAAATACTCATTCCAAGACATGGCATTACGCGCATCGGCCGCACATTGAGCCCTTACTACTAAGGGCTCTATGTGTAGCCCGAAAAACGTAATGCCATGTCTAAATAAACTATTTTAGACTTTACTTGAGTGCTGAACATTTGAATCTCAGATCTTGCATTGTCTTCTCCACTGATCCTGCAAAGATTAGTAAATTGTCTAAGTAAGGTATGATCACTACCGACGGTGCGTACGAAGATTGGATATTACTTCTGTCAAAACCTTGGTGAAAATGCATGGAGCTGATAAGAGTCTGAAGGGAAGAGCTTTGAAGTGTTAATGACACACTCTTCCCCCGTTCTTTATAGAAACTCTCAAACTTCTGGATGTACTGGAATATTGAGGTATGCGTCTTTGAGGTCTAGATTGACCATAAATGCCCCTGGAAGAAGAATATTTCTTACCGAATAGATGCTCTCCATACGAAACCTTTCGTATTTTACATATTTGTAAACACTTCAGATTCAGAATCATGCAAACGGACCCGGAGGCCTTCTTGACCAAAAACACCTGGAAATAAAACTTGCTCATCTGATCTTTCAGTGGAACAGGTTTGAGCATTTTCCTGACAAGTAGAATTTCTATCTCCTGAACCAGGCATAGATTTAGACTGAGCTCTGCTGGTAGATTCGTTATGATACATAAGCAGGGAGAACATGCAAGCATAGGGATTTGATCCGCTTAACAATGTTCCGAATGAGCCGATTGTGGGTTAATTCTTGCCATGCTGTATGGGAAAGTCTATCCTCTCTCTGACCTCTCTCCAACTTCAGGTTAGTGACCCTATGGGAGTATATTGATACCAAACTGGCTAAATTGATTAATAAGCACTCTGGGGACAACCACCAAGCCAGTGTAGGTATCTTCTTAGTAGCAAAGAACCAGAATCATTTGCTATGGATAACAGAACTTCTGCAGCGATTGCATCCACACCAAGCTGGATTTGAGAGGGGCATACAAATGTATCCATATCTGAGAAGGGGGGGGGGGGTGAGGCAGCTGGCCTTTAGAACTTTTGGGCAAGCGCCCAGCAATCCTTGTGTTCAACGTATGGCAGGCGTTCAGCGCTAGCATTCTCTACTCACATGGCAGGGCTTTTGTGGAGAGCTCCGCAAAGGCCCAAGGCATATGTGAAAGTACCCATAGATTACTATGGGCAGCCTCTCACAGGCAACTGTGGGGTGCTCGCACAAAAGCATGACCACCAGCAATCGTGATGGTGTGAAAACCAGACTTAAGCTTCACCTCCGCTTCTCATCCCTAACATCCATTGTTAGGTTCAGCTAAAATACTTCTGGGACTTTTCTCAACTGATACACTCTGCATTGCACTTTTGCTTCCCTGTAAATCGCAAACACTGTAATGGCTTTTATATCTTCAACCACTATATTGTACATACCTCCTGATTACATGCTTGGCAAAATAAATCTGGTAATATGAATCACTGACCTCACAAAGAGACAGAAATGGTTTGCCCGGACAGAGGAAACTCAGCTCACCTTTGACTCCCCATCACAATTTAGAATATCTGCACTCTGCACCTTGACTTTAACAAAGGCAGGCTTGGACACGAGCATAGCAAACCTGATGCTTTGTTGTGGCTTCACAAAAAAGGATTCAGCTGTCTGTCAGTCAAAAGAACACATACTGTGCAATCAATACTTTTTGTTCCTGGAAGTTAGATCAAACTTGAGTAGGGAGTCAACAGCCTTGGTAACTGCAGGTAGGAAGAACTGGACTGTGTGTGAGGGCTTACGATAATTGTGGTCATCTTGGGGGGGTGGAAAAAATACCATTTTGTGATTACTCACCTGTAAAATGGGTATCATAAGTATGTCTCACACCCTGCTTCGGAAATATTCATTACACTTGGGTTATAGTCCACAAGAGGGCGCTTTACTGCAGAGATGGCAAAAAAAAAAAGCCCCTCCCGGTCCATAAATACCTGGGACCTCCCACACATTCCCCAGTATATGAAAGCAGTAAGGGGACCAGGAGAAGTCAATAATTAAAATAACAACATGAACAAGGAAATAAATTCCCCATATAGAGGATCCAAGATACAACTCAGGGTGGGGCGAAGCAGGGTGTGAGACATACTTATAATACCCATTTTACAGGTGAGTAAACCCTTCTTGGGCCCGGAGGGCACCACAAAAAAAGGCGTCCATCTTCCGCAATGGTGAAGTAGCCACCAGATAGTACTGTACCCATCTAACGACGTCCAAAGAGTGCAAAGCCCTCTCCCTGCCATTGCTAGGTTTAGGACACAATGAAGGAAGCACAATCCCCTCGATTCAAAGAGCAAAAGTTAATTGATTTCGGATCGAGAATCGTAAGTTTGGGTGGGTGTTAGTCATTTTTTCCTGTTTTTTTGGCCATTTACGACTCGCACGAGCCTACGTACGAATTCGTATACGCTCTTACGATCATCGCAAGTTCGTTCCTAAATTTTAGGATCAAAACGTAAAACTTAGGATCAAATCCTAAAACTTAGGATCAAAACGTAAAACTTAGGATAATCGAATGTGTTTAGGTGTGATTCAGAGAACAGTTTTCAAACCTCTAAAGACGTTTTAAAAGAAAGCCACTGCCGACACCTTTTAGCAGTCGTATTGCTGTTCTTGAACAGGTTTTTTGGCTATGTGGAGGAGTCTGCGCGTCTTGAGCTCCAATGAACTGCATGTATCAGCATGGCCGAGGCCATAAATTGTATGGCAATGCATACCTGATTCATGTATGCCTTATAAAAGCATTTTAATGTGGACCTTAATTAGTCCTTTGCATGTAAACCTTTATTTTGCAATCTATTTGCGTTAATTAAAGAAACTTATGTCCTTTGGTATTTATTTTTAAATTGATGTACTAGAATAATATTTTTAGATTGCATTTATTGGTGTAGTTGTTTACCTTTGCTTTGTTTAATTATTTAAGCACATCTTTGGTCAGATGCATCACACTTACTGAGGAGAGGAGAGCGGGATAAAGTGCAGGATGTGGGTTACTGCTGTATTTTGCACAGACACAGCAGAGCTGGGGGCACGGAAAGGTCAGAAATCAAAGAATGCAGAGCAACACAGTCACAAGGCCCTTTCTGTTTGCAGGCTGCCCGATAATACCTGAGCCGCCATCTTGGCTGTTTCTAGACTCATAACATGCAGAAGTTGCTGGGTGTTTTTTTATATTTGAGAGCAATCTGTATGTAGAGGGTGTGGGTAACCACACACAAAATTTTAAGTTGTACCAATTGAAGCCAAAATATTAAAATTAAATCCACAAGTAAAAAATGCAAGTTAACTAAAAATTAAACAAAGTAAGATTTACTTATGCAAATGCATTCATTAATGGTTGGTTACTACAAAATGAATGAAATAAAGAAAAATAAGACCAAATATTTAGAATGCACTTTAATGAGGTAAGTTTGTAGTGCGCAGCCGCAAGATCAGAAGGATTTACGTCCAGACAAAAAAGGAAAAAGGGCAAAACCAATGTTGCAACCTGAGAAATGAAACGGAAAATTCAGGATGGAAACTGACATAGGTCTGATTCCCGAACTGCCATACGAACGGACGTACATTTTAGGATAGAAACGTATTTGCTTATAGAATCACTCGCAAGTTCATACGAACGCACGAGCGTACGGGAAAAATAGGATGATCGGCACCAAAATCCAAGCTGTTACATGTTTCTTTGAATCGACCCTAATGTCCTGAATGAGGCGAAAAGCAGAGACAACCCTTGGCAAGAAGTCTGGTTTAAAGCGGAAAACCACCTTGTCCTGATGTCTCTCAAAGTAGGGGGCCTGAATAGACAGAGCCGCCAACTAAAAAACCCGTCGAACAGAGTTGATAGCCATCAAAAAGACAATTTTTAAGGTGAAAATGGATAGTGCAGCATCCTGCACTGGTTCAAAAGGAGGACCCAGAAGGGCAGACAACGCCAAATTTAAATCCCAAACAGGCAACATGGGTTTGCGAGGAGGGCGCACATGAGCGACCCCCTGAAAATAAAAGGCCTTAACCAAAGGATGAAGAGCGAAAGATCTCTGAAAGAAAACCGCCAGAGTGGACACAAGCCCCTTAAGGGTGCTAAGTTGAAAACCCATGTCCAGACCATGCTGAAGAAACTCCAAAATCTAAGGAATGGAAAACACCCGACAAGAAAAGGCCCTAGCCTCACACCAATCAATGTAGGCCCGCCAGGTCCAGTAGAAGATATTAGAGGAAGATTTCTTCCTATCCCCGACGAGAGTCTGGACAACGGCTTCATATAAACCCTTTTTCTTTATGATGAAGGGTTCAGCAGCCACGCCGTCAAAGCCAGCGTTTGTAAATTGGGGTAACAAAGCTGACCTTGTCTAATCAGATCCGGAAGCAGAGGCAGCCTTTACTGATCTACCACCAGCCGGACGACATCTACGAACCACACCTGTCTTGGCCACCTTGGGGCCACTAGGATTGCTGGCACACCCTCTTGAGCCTGCTGCGTACCACCTTGCCCACAATGGGAAAGGGAGGAAACAGATACAGGAGACCGAGCTCCCGCCAGGACAGAGACATGGCATCCACTGCCAGAACCAGAGGGTCCTGGGAAATAGAAACAAATGCTGATAGCTTGTGAATGTGAGGAGAGGCAAACAGAGCCACATCCGGCATCCCCCACCTGCGACAAAGGGATCGGAAGACCTTGAAGCTGAGGGGCCATTCCCCCCGGCGAGAGGCCCCCCTGCTCAGGTAGTCCACTTCCGGGATCTCCACACCCGGAATGCAAACCACCTAAATACACGGAACGTTGCTCTCGGCCCAATACAGAATCAACTCGGAGGGCACTCTTGCTTCGAGTCCCTCCCTGATGATTGAAGTAAGCAACCACAGTCTGGATGTTGGAGCGAACCTGAACCGGCAGGCCCCATAGGTGAGGCATCAACCGCAACAGCCCCAGCCTTAGCTCCATAACATTGATGGGGGCGTGTGCCTCCTGAGGGCCCCACAGCCCCTGGAATTGGTGGGCTCTCCAGTAGCCCCCCCAAACTGACAGACTGGGATCCGTCTTGACAGTCTCCAAGCGGGGCAGGAGAAATAATCTGCCCCCCAGAAGGTTTTTCGAGTCCAGCCACCACCGAAGGGACCGACGGACCAGAGGAGACAGAACAAGGATCCAAAGACAGGGAACACTTGTCCCAGGCCGATAGGAGATGGAGCTGAAGGAGCCTCATGTGAAATTGAGCAAAAGGCACTGCCTTGAAAAACAGGCCACCATCAGTCCTACCAGTCTCATCCCTAGCTGGATGGGCAGATGAGGGTTCGTCAGGACAAAACCAATCGGCACTTGAAGAGCGTCCACCTTCAGCTAAAGGTAAGGAAATCCTGGCCTGAATGGTATCCCGCGTCATGCCCGGGACAGAAGTCACCCTTGATGGGGAAAGTGAAGACATGGGGTAATTGATTACCCACCCAAACTTCTCCAGTGTCGCCACGACCAGTATCCAGCTCCGCCTGATAGAACGAAAGAGACATAATGAGAAGGTTGTCCAGATAAGGAAGGATGCGAATGCCCTGGACTCATGAGAAGGGCCATCACACCCGCCAGCACCTTGGAGAATACCCTGGGTGCAGAAGTGAAACCGAAAGGGAGAGCCACGAATTGGTAGTGCTGCTCCCCTACCGCAAACCTGGGCAACCGCTGGTGCCCTGGAAGATCGGCACATGAAGGTAAGCGTCTTTGATATCTATTGATGTTATAAAGTCCCCCGGGGGCAGGGAGCTGACAGCGGAGCGCAGCGTCTCCATGCGAAACCATTTTGTTCAGATGAACCGGTTGATAATCTTCAAGTCCAGAATGGGCCAGATGTGACCATCTTTCCTGGGGACTGTAAAGAGATTGAAATAGTAACACTGACCTCTTTCACTGGGGGGAACCTGACGAATGACCCCCATGGCCAGACGGCCTTGTACTGCCGTAAACAGGCCCTAAACTGCCCGAAGAAACCCGTGAAGAGAATCTGGGAGGAGTGAAGAGCAGCAGCCGTCCCCCACCAGAGGGGTGAAGACGCCCCCTCAATGTTGAACGGGCTAGCAGAGGATTTAGGCTTGGCACCCCAGAAGGATACGAGTCGGGCACGGCAACAGCTATTGCCCCGGAATCTCCCCCTTTGTCCCGCAAAGAGTACCCCCCTGCCTGACCCAGGCCCATGAAGGAGGGAGTGAAGGACCCTGACCCCCGAAAGGGTCGTGGCTGCTTTTGCGTTGGCGTAACTTACCTCTTTAGCCAGAGATCCACCATCACCAACAGGCGCAACCCAACAGGGGGAAGCCCTTTGAACGCCTTCGTGACAGCCTTGTCAGCTGCCAACCGGCACCACCCGACCAAGTGACTGGAATCAGACCACCCAGCCGAGGTCAACAATACCTTCTTATAGTGCCAACTAAAGCAGAGAGGACATAGGAGATAATTAGCTCACAAAGCGACAAGCTCTAAATCCAGCACCAGAAGGATCCAATTGGAAACCTTAAAGACGACCCCTAAATAAGGTCCTAATAGCCATGGCCGTAATAGCGAAAGCCTCCACCGGACGCAAGGCCACACAGACAAGGGTATGGGAGGCCCGTTAGTCGATACGTCAGTCCTCACTATCCATCAGGTAATGGAACGAGGGAACGCACCAGATACACAAAATACAACCCCAGGATGGGGGCATCCACCTAGTGGGATAAATGACCAGAACTAGACCAAACCGCGGGGAAGGGATACCTCCTATCCCACCCCTTAGGTAACATGAAGGAGACGTCAGCATCCCACTGCTCTGAGGGCATCAGTGCGATGGCAGGCTGATCATCAGAGGGAACAGAATCTGAATAATATCCCTTTACACAAGGGGTGTACAGACAGACAATAATATTAAACATGATGTTAATGTATAGGCCGGCGCAGCGAGCGCCATGTGCCGACATTCAGCTGGAATATTCCGGCCACAAGGCTAGCAATCCATCACAGTGTTCTAGCACAAACATCCATTGCGACTCTCTGCTAGTGTTAACGTCACTAGGGGTCATACCCAGGTGGGTGGGTGACGAGACCAGCCGAGCTAACCCGGCCGCACGGGCCCAGATTGCCGCGCCAGCTCCCGCTGCGCACATGTACTCAATCCAGCACAATATTGCCCACTAGGGATGCCCCGCATACCACACACAGCCGGCTTGCCCCGAGGGGAACCCGAGCACAGTATCCTGGGAAGCCTCCATAAAGTGATTTTGGTAGCCGCAATGACCAATGGGAATTACGCTGTTGAGCTACCCGGGATGCCCCTTAAATGTCCGTTAGTGGGAGGATTTAATATATGGTAATTCATGTCAAAGGCTTTTTGCCCCTTAAAAAGAGGGAAAAGGCCACAGGACCAGGGGGAAGCGCTAAATTTGGAAGATCCCGGAAGACATAATAGCCATCACACACATACATAAAATACATAAAAATATACATATAATGCAAGTAGCATAAAATGCAGCCCCCCAGCCACAGAGGATGCACATACCGTACATGCACTTAGAATAGACAATAATAAGCCCGGCAGGGGACACTCACCAATTCTATGGGCGGCAGGATGGCGACCGGAAGGAGACAGAGGAGAAAAGAGAAAAAAAGAGGGCGAGCCGCCTGCACAGTGCGCCGAGCGTTAGGCCCCGCCCCCTCCAAGTGTGGGGAAATTACAAGCGGCCAAGCTCTCCAGCAATGCGGGAGCCAGCCGTGACGTCACCAAAAATGAGAGAGAAGGGGCGAGCCACCTAAGTAGCGCGCCGAGCGCTAGGCCACGCCCCCAATCAACGTGGAGAACCAACCAAACCGCCGCGCTCCCCGGTTAAAGGGGAGCCGGCCGAACATCACCCGGCCCTCCGCCGGCGAATAAAAGCAAGAGGGAGCGAAGGCGCCGAGCGCAAGGCCACGCCCCCTCCCCCTCAGAGCACCACAACCAGCCGGGCTCCCCGCCAAAGCGGGAGCCGGCTGTGACGTCACCGGCCCGCCGCCATGGAAGGCGCGCGCGCTGAAGAGAAACCCATGAGTAGAAGAGAGAAGGGGGAGAAGCGCTGGACGGCGCCAGCGCCATAGTTAAAATACACACCATACACAAACACACACACAAATAAATATATATACATATATATTACATACCGCTCCCCCCAACTAACCGGGAACAGGGAGGTTAGGGGGAAGCCGATGGCCACATTTAGATATGTAGCGAGGGCCTCAACGGACAGGGCATCCCAAGTCAGGATCACCAAAAACCTGACGACCGCCTACCCTTTGGTGAGGGATTTGCGGTGGAGCATGGCTCCTAGTCAAAACACCTCTAAAAGGTGTTACCTACCCTCACCCAGACCCTGCAGCCATAGCTGGGAGGCTTAATGTCATTTAAAAAAGGGTCCAGGCGGAAATAGGACAAAATGGGGGCCGGGTGTTACCCGGCTTACCTGTAAGAAGAGAAGAGCCATCATCTTGACTGTCGTCGCCTTCACTGCAGAGACTATACTGGGGAATGTGTGGGAGGTCCCAGGTATTTATGGACCGGGAGGGGCTTCTTTTTTTGTCATATCTGCAGTAAAGAGCCCTCTTGTGGACTATAACCCAAGTGTAATGAATATTTCCGAACCAGGGTGTGAGACATACTTAGAATAGACACTAGTGCTCGTTCACGTCTCAAACAACATTGTACTCAATTCATATGTGAATCATCAGGCTTTTAGTACAAGAGCAAGCCTGTAAGGGCACCACCAAAAATAACAAAACTAAATGAGCAAGTGGGTGCTCCCATAAATCCCAAACCACAATCCAAATAGTACAAAAAACGAATAGGGGATTTATAAATGGGCACTCACACTAGTAGTATGAAAAAGTTAATATTTTCTATATTAACTTTTTCATACTAGTGTGAGTGCCCATTTATAAATCCCCTATTCGTTTTTTGTATCATCAGGCTTTTAGAAGTAGCTTACCAGGCTTCAAGAGGTCAACCAGGTGACTTTTGAACCGTAGCCCCAATATGGTTACTGTGTGTATCCAGTGTTTCATGCCTCCCTCCTGAAGCCATGAATTCATCAGTGTACAGAAGCACTGATTTACATGTACTTACAAAGCATACTCAGGGCCCTATGGGAAGCTCCCTGGAGCTTCCTATGGTGCCAGAAGATCTGCCTGGATCAATAATCCTTTGCCCATGTCTGAATTCTAGAAAATCAACAGTTACCGTATTTTTCGCCATATAAGACGCACATGCCCATAAGACGCACCTAGGATTTGGAGGAGAAAAATAAGAAAATAAAAATTCTAAGCTAAATGTTGTGCTAAAACACAACAGGCAGTGTGGCATTCCCCCATCCCATTCCCCATGGGCAGTGTGGCATTCTCCCCTCCCATAGGCAGTGTGGGATGCCCCCATCCCATAGGCAGTGTGGCATACCCCTATCCCATTCCCATAGGCAGTGTGGCATACCCCTATCCCATTCCCATAGGCAGTGTGGCATGCCCCTATCCCCTTCCCATAGATAGTGTGGGATGCCTTCATCTCATTCCCATAGGCAGTGTGGCATTCCCCCCATATCATTCCCCATATGGGCAGTGTGGTATTCCTCCCCATATAGGCAGTGTGGTACTTCCCTCCTCCAATTCCCATATAGGCAGTGTGGCATTCACCCACCCCATTCACATATGGGCAGTGTGGCATTCACCTATGGGCAGTGTGGCATTTACCCCCCCCCCCCATTCACATATGGGCAGTGTGGCATTAACCCCTATTCATATATAGGCAGTGTGGCATTCATCTCCCCCCTCCCCATCCCATATAGGTAGTGTGGCATTCATTCATCCCCCCCACCTCCCCATCCCATATAGGTAGTGTGGCATCCCCCCATCCCATATAGGTAGTGTGGTATTCACCCCCCCCCCTCCCCATCCCATATAGGTAGTGTGGCATTCATCCCCCCCCTCCCCATCCCATATAGGTAGTGTGGCATTCATCCCCCCCTTCCCCATCCCATATAGGTAGTGTGGCATTCATCCCCCCCCTCCCCATCCCATGTAGGTAGTGTGGCATTCATTCCCCCCCCTCCCCATCCCATATAGGTAGTGTGGCATTCACCCCCCCCCCATCCCATATAGGTAGTGTGGCATTCATTCATCCCCCCTCCCCATCCCATATAGGTAGTGTGGCATTCCCATTCCCCCATAGGCAAAAGTAAAAAAAAAAAAAAAAAAAGTAAACTCACCTTTCAATCCTCCCCGCTGTCCTCGCCGTCTTTACACACACACTGGCTTGGAATAGCGGTGCTGCTCCGCCGCTTGCACTGTCCCTGCCATCTCTCCACGGTGCCAGAAGACAGAGACACTCGGACTTAAACAGCGGTGGGCGTGGCCGACGCTCGAGCGTCGGCCACGCCCACCGCTATACCAAGCAGAGTGTTCACTCTATGCTGGCGCTGCAGAGAGGAAGCGATATGGGCAGCTGTATCTGCCACCTCCTCCATCGCCTCCTCTCTGCGGCGTCAGCATAGAGTGAACACTCGACTTTGTATAGTGGTGGGCGTGGCCGATGCTCGAGCGTTGGTCACGCCCACCACTTTAACAGGCTGGGTGTCTGGCTCTGCAGAGAAGGCTGCCTCCGCCGCTTCCCGGTACAGCGCGAGCGATGGAAAGGTGAGTTAACTTTTTGCTTTTTATTTATTTTTTTGCCCACCTTCGCCCAATAAGACGCACCAATATTTTCCCCCAACTTTTTGGGAAAAATAAGTGCGTCTTATAGGGCGAACTCTCACACATGCCTCTTTGACCTGGAATATAGACGTTGACCAAACTTTGCCAAATAATTTGTTTCCTGGACTAACTCTGCCGGCCCCTACCATTGGCCTTAGACTTGATTATTCGAACTTCTCCTCTCCAACTACATTCTCTAACTTTGAAGACAGACGCAGAAAAATCCAGGAGAGCTGCTGAATGTTGCTGCATGAGAAGCCAAACTGGATACAATGAATTGACAATTATCTCCTCTATAAATCTTTAAGTTTTAAGTTTAAGTTTCTTGCTTCTATGTAATCACCAGGACAAACATTGTCTATATATGTGAATGCAGGCTTGTGTGTGTATTTTTTTTCTTTTTTCTTAGAGGACTTATCCAATATCACTAAACAGATTACTCCCACCAACTCTAGCACATCAAAAATAAAGCTTACCGAAACTTCCATAACCAACTTCAGGCATGCAAATTTGACTATAATGGTCTTTAGTGTTTATAGTATGCATTAAAGTGGACCAAAACCCAGGATTTTGACTATCCTGGGGTTTGGTCCTTGCTCCCTTTAACAGGGAGCATGCCCACGTCAGGCATTCACAAATGCCTGGTGTGGGCATGCGCCCTGCTAAAGAGATAGCGACCTGGGGGGTTTCGCACAGCGGGGCAACCCGGGGGAGCGAGTATGCCTGCTCTGGAGTCAGACTTCAGGGTGGGTTTTGATCCTCTTTAACACAAAAGAATTACAGGTGCAATCAGCATTAAACTACAATATATACAAAGCACATGACATCATGCACAACCTACCTCTACATTATATTCTTCCCCATCTGTGTCGATCCGAGCAGTAAAATCACCATCTCCAATGTGTGCTATGACCTTTGAATCGTGTTCTCCTAGAAAAAAAAAAGTAAAAAATAAAGATGTTTGTTGCACCACCCGAAGTTGTTACATGGGTGCATAAGGGTTGCCTGTGAATGGAATAAATTATACCATAACACTGAAAAACAATACGAAATAGCAAGCTATGTCCAATTCATGATACAACAAAATAAAACATGCAAGAAACTGTAAGTGATAAAATGTCACATTTAAAACAGACATGGCTACAGTCAAATATATTTCCTTCATTTTTGGGTAGAACAGGAACAGGATTAGAAAAAAAAAGTAATATTTATTGGACATGTATTAGCTGGATTTGGGCTTTAACCCTTTAAGTGCCAGCCTTCCTGGAGTTTTTGTCACACTCTGTTGCCAGACCATTTTGCACTATTTTGCACTCCCCATGTTCAACTGTGATTTTTGAAGGGATTTCCAGGGATTTCCCAGGAAAATAATATATTGTTTTTTTCAGCAGAGCTTGGGCTTTAACATGAAATGTCTTGTTTGTCATTTTCTAAGTGTATTCCCAATATTTTGGGGTGAACATTGTGCAAAAAAATAAAAAAAAACTATTTTTTACAATTTGTAGTGTTTTTTTGTAATAAAAAATGTAAGTTTGTCAATAAAATCTTATTTTGTGTGAAACCCCAATTTCTCCCGGTTACAGCGGTACCACATATGTATAGGTAGACACCCTTTCCTGCCCAGGAGACTCCCCCAAACTGAAACAACACTTTAGGAGATTTTGAGATAAAATACAACTATGCTTTGCAATATGCGCACCTTGCAGTTTTTCAAGAAAAACAACCCTTTACATTTGAAATACCCCGACAAACTATATATTTCCTAGAAGTATACACCTCAGGCTTTCTAGGCGTACCAGGCTTGTTGACATAGGTGCCGTTTTCTGGAAGTAATCCCTCAATGTATTCTTTGGTTACAAAGGGTTTCCCTAAAAATTAATAAAAAAGCAGAATCAAAACCACATTTTCCTAAAAAAAAACTATATGGAAACCATAAAAAAACTGAAAATCTGAAAAAGCAACATCCCCCAAACAGAACGATACCCAACATGCATAGGTTCAGTCAAGGAGAGAGTTGCCAAACACACCAAAGTAAAGCGTGCGCATAACGGTAATTTTAGCTCTGCAGACAAAGTGCGCACCTTGTGCTTTTTCTACCAAAACAACCCTTTACATTTGGAATATCCCTGATAAACCATATATTCCCTGAAAGTACACATGTTAAGCTTTCTAATCGTACCCAGCTTGTTGTAGTGGGCTCATCTTTCTGGGAGTAATATCTCGAAGAATTCTTAGGTTGCACAGGGTTTCACAAAAAATTGTAGAAAAAAGCAGAATAAAAAACACCTTTTCCTAAAATATCAATATGCAAATAAGAAAAAACAAGCTAAATCTGAAAACGCAAGGTCCCCCGAGCAGAACAATACCCAACATGCATAGGTACCTGTAACCTTTTAACTGCCAGCCTACTTGAGATTTTGTCACCCTCTGCTGACAGGTAATTTTTCACCATTTTGCGCCATGCTTAAGTGTGATTTTTGCAGGAATTTCCAAGAAAATTGCAAATTTTCTTTTTGTGGCAAAGTTTAGACTTTAACATGAAATGTCTTGCTTGTATTTTTTCTACTTTTTTTTATATATTTTTTCTACTTTTTTAATATATTTTTAAGCAAATAAGTAAAAAAAAATAAAAAAATATATATTTTTTTAAAATTGTCTCCTTTATTTTAACAAAAACATTTATTTTATTAAAGAAAACCATATTGCACGTGAAAGCCACATTTCTCCCGATTACAATGATACCACATATGTATTGGTAGCCCCCCGTTCCTGTCCAGGAGATCCCCTAAACTTAGAAGAGCACTTTATAACATTTACAAATAAAATACAACTACTATCCACATAATAAAGGGTTAAATAAAAAAAATTGGTGTGGGGTCCCCCTTTACGGGGGGGGGGGGCACCATGGCACCATTTCTTGGGGGAATATAAGGGTTTTTTTGGGAGGCAGGTAATGGGGGGTCTCGGGGTTAATTGCAAGTCACCCACTGGCCGCAGGTGACTTGCCAGACCCCCGAGCCTTGTCAACTGGTATAGGGGTCACATTGGACCCCTTACCAGTTCACAAAGGGTTAAAAGTAAAAAAAACACACAGACACACTTTTTTCAAAATAACTTTATTAACAAAAATATTTTTTTTTTATTATTCTTTTTTTAATACTTACCTCCCATCCATCCCTGTGTCCCACGCTGATCACTTAGGCTTCTGCTCTCCTGCTTCTGCTGGAAGCCTTTTATACCTACTGGGTTACAGGTAACAAAGGGTTAATTAAAAAAAAAAATGACATAGGGTCCCCCCTTAAAAATCCAAAAAAAAATGGCGTGAGGTCCCCCCTACCCAGCGTAACCAGCCTGTGACCAGCTATGGGGGCTTGTAGAACACTAAAGTTGGCCCCTGGCCCTGCGGCTACAAGCCGTCATAGCCTAGGGCCACGGCTCTTCTGCCCCCCCCGGGCTTTGGGGAGGCAGGTAATTTGGGGGGCCAGGGGCTAATGGCAAGTCACCCGCCAGCCGCAGGTGACTTGCCAGACCCCCAAGCCCTGTGAACTGGTATAAGGGGTCTCATGGACCCCTTACCAGTTCACAAAGGGTTAACAGTATTAAAAAAAAAGACAGATTTTTTGTAAAACTTTATTAAAAAAAAAAAAAAAACATTTTACCTTTACTCACCTCCGATCTTCAGAAGCAGTGTCCCGCGGTGATCTGATGCAGGTGACAGCTGGGCAGAGAAGGGGGGAGGCCCAGCCGTCACCGGCATCTGACAGGAGAACTGCCGGGTGCCCCGATGACACCCGGCGGTGACGTCATTAGCCCGAAGGGGCGGGGCTAAAATCCAAGATGGCGGCCGCCATCGGAAGCTGCGGCGGAGGGAGGGCTGTTATGCCCCCCTCCAGAAGAGCCGGGGGGGGGGGGGGAGGGTGATCGGAGCCCCCCCCCCCCCCATGAAGAGGAGAGGCGGCGGGAGCCGGCGGGAGCGGAGGTGAGTAACTGTCATTTTTTATTTTTATTTTTTTAACAGGCAATCCCGGCTGCTGAAACGGGGGGGCACCCTATTCCGGGCCCTCCCCTGCAGCCGGAGGTGCCCCGATCGGCGATCGGAGCCCCGCTGGCTGAAGAGGAGACCCGGCCGGATCAAACAAGGGGTCAGGTAAGTGACTTTTTTTTTTACTCTTTTTACTGTGATTGGGGAATGCCAGGCACGTAAAATTTACGTGGCTGGCACTTAAGTGGCGGAGAGGCAACCACGTAAATTTTACGTGGCTGGCATTTCAAGGGTTAAACAGACTCCCCTCTCAAAACCATCACACTAAAATACTTCAAGTGGATTAAAAGTCCCCCACCCCACACGTCCTCGCGGCGAGATCGCCAATTGGGTGACCTTGAAACTTATGGCGATCCTCAGGTGGCTGGCCATGCATCCTACTGCTACTACGCAGCTACAGGGAAGCCGTGGATGCGGTGGCTAGTGATCGTTGTGTCGCAAGAGCCGCCGGTAAAGATGAGTTTACCGGCATCCCTGGGGGATTCACACAACGGGGCATCCCGTTATAGGATGCGCCAGGGCAAGCAAGCAGCGGGAGGTAAAGTTGCAAGAGTCACCGGAGAAAATACAATTCTGTGAAATACTCACCTGTAGAATTGGTATTATATGTATACAGTACGTCCTGCTCCAAACATTAATACTTACTCTTGGGTAATCCTCCGCCAGAGGGTGCTGCGCTGCAGAGACATGAGAAAACAGGCTCCTCCCGGCCCCTTAAATACCCGGGACCTCCCCACAAATCCCCAGCATTGAAAAGCAGTGAACAAGAAGCCGGAAGGATATAACCACCAAAACTGGTAACTATAACAAGGATAACAATCACCATACAGGGGATCCAGAATAATGCAAAAACCAGGGTGGGGTGGAGCAGGACGTACTGTATACATATAATACCAATTCTACAGGTGAGTATTTCACAGAATTGTATTATTCTAAGTATACAGTACGTCCTGCTCCAAACATTAATACTTACTCTTGGGACATCCAATAGCAGTGTCCATAACATAGGGTGGGATCCCCAACAAAAAAGGCACAGCAGACAGTTAAAAGCAGTCACCTGCAAACCTTGCCACCAAGAGCGACATGAGCAAAGGCTCTAACGTCAACCTCATAAAAAAACCTTTGAAAGGTATGAACAGAGAACAAGTAGAGGTCTAGCAAACTTGTTTAACAGAAACCTGGTGCTAAAGGCCCAAAAATACCAAAGCACAAGTAGAATCAGAAATAAAACGAGAAGGAGATTCTTCCCCTTAAAGTGGACCAACACCCAGGATTTTGACTATCCTGGGTCTTGGTCCACTTCGGTGGGGCACCCCCGATCGGGGTGCCCCGCTGTGTGAAACCCCCCCGAACTCACCTCTCCCCGCGCCGACGGACAAGCCGCGGACAAGCGGCTCCTCCGCCGCCGCCTCCCGCGCGTCCCTCTTGCCGCGCGCGTGCCCGCGCCGGCCATTCACAGACGGCCGGCGCGGGCACGTCTAGAGGGGCGCGAGGGAGGCGGCGGCGGCCGGCCGCCGCCGAAACTAAGGTAAGGAGTTTCGGGTGTTTGGGGGGGTTTCACCCCGATCTCGGATGTCCCGCGGGGAGGGAGGTGATCACCGCCGCCTAACCCCTGAAGATCAGACGAGATCAGGCGTACACAGGATGGAGATGCCAGCAAACCCCAAGGGGCATCAGTTCCCCTAAGGAACAAGGGAAAATCCAGGAAAACACTTCCAACACCTGTTGAGGGAGTGTAAACCCCCCTTTCCACAGCGTTACTAGGAAGAAGGAAAAGATGTCTTATAAATGAGCATAAGACACCACCTGAGGCATAAGGTCCGGCGTAAGGCGGAACACCACCCTATCCTGGTGTATATCAATGAACGAGGGCTAGCAAAACAGAGCCGCCTGTTCAGGCACACGTCTGACTGAAGTAACAGCCCCAGAAGGGCAACTTTGATGGTAAAAAACAGTCAGACAGCATCCGGAATAGGTCCAAATGGGAACAACCCGCAAGTAAAACAGAATAAAATTAAAATCCCAACAGGGACAATAGAATTACATGGGGGATGCACATGAGCAATCCCCGGAAGAATGCTTAACCAAGGAAAAGGTGCGCAAAAGACTTCTACAAGAAGGCGGACAGGGCAGAACCTGAACCTTCAGAGTACCGAATTGGAGAGCCAACTCCAACCCATGCTGTAATAACTCTAGAACCCTGGGAACAGAGAACGCCCGGCAGGGGAGAGACCTAGACTCACACCAATCAATATGGGTACGCCATACCCTATGATAGACGGAAGAAGAAGAAGAGGCCTGCTACTAGACTTCCAATAGTCACAGTCACTGAGAAGATAAGCCCGTCTCCATCAAGATGGATGAATCAGCCGTCAGGCCGTCTAGACCAGTGCCTGTAGATTGGGGTGACATAAAAGGGGCCCTGAGTCAGCAGATCAGCACTCCTGGCAGAACGTACAGGTCCGCTGTCCTCAATACCATGTCTGCGAACCACACTCCACTAGGCCACCCAGGGGCCACCAGTATCACTGGTCCCCTCTTCCATAGCAAACTTGCGCAGAACCCCGCCTAGCAGGGTGAACAAGGTAAGACATACAGAATAGAACTGTGACAGACGCTCTGTCTTTTGGACTTTACACAGGTTCATTACTTTCCCTTTCTTAAGCGTGTACAGACTGCCATTGTGTTGATTGATTACGTTATTCATTGTTCTGACTGCCATTGTATTGATTGATTACGTCACAGACAATGGCATTGTTCTGATTGAGTGTATTACAGACGTCTATTGTGTTGCTGATTGCGTCACCGGCAGAGTTGAGGGATTGTGTGCCCTGCTCCCATTGGTCTGTGTATTTGTCATGAGGTCCACGGGGGAGGTCCCCTTGCATGGAGCCTTGCATATAAGGCACAGTGTGGCACTAATAAAGTTGACTTCACCTTCACCCTCAATACTGAAGTTCTGTCTCTTATTGGAGGAAACGCTATATTACAATTCACTAGCCCTTGTAAGGGCTGTTCCTGGTTCCTCACGGACGACTCTGGGATTCCTGCAGCACCTCTTACGATTGGGAAAAGGACGTCTCGGGCGGGGAAGCCCTCCGGCGATAAGGGTTATCGCTACAATTGGTGGCAAGCGGTCGGATGGTCCTTTCTACCCAGAGAGAGTGCTACCCTGACGGAGAGTCAGTATGACAAGTTGAAAAGGCTGACCCTGAAGGATCTACTCGAGAGCCGGGGAAGGTCAGCCAGCAACCGCCCACGTCAGGAACTGATAGCCGAGCTGATCGAAATGGATTGTGCAGCAGTGAGGACCGAAACCAATATAGAGATCGATGAAGACGCTGCTCTTGTTCAAGCGGTTCGGAACAGATTGTCGGTCTATGGCCCGAATCCATCACAGGAACTGATCGACCGAGTCTTCGCCGCAGCGGAGGCAGAGGCCAGTAAGCGAAGGGAAGATCGGCGACTCGCAACCCAGCAGCCTCTCAGCCTCAGTTACACTGGGGGGAGGAAGATTCCATTTGCAGCATTTAAGTCCTGCCAGGAAAGTGACGACGAGATTGACGGATTTTTGGCCGATTTTGAACGGCAGTGCGCTTTACACCGGGTACCCACGGAGGAATGGGTCACCATATTATCAGGGAAACTATCTGGGAAAGCTTCCGATGCTTTCCGGGCCATCTCTGATGCGGACTTACCACACTACCATCTGGTAAAGGAGGCTTTGTTAGCCCGGTACGCTGTCACCCCGGAGGCCTACAGGCGACGATTTCGGGAATCCCAAAAGAAGGGAGGGGATTCTTACACGGAGTGCGCATGTCGCCTCCATCGTACAGCATCACACTGGGTCACTGGATGCAAAGCCACGACCGCTGAGGATGTACTACAGTTTTTACTAGAACATTTTCTCAATGCCCTGCAACCAGAGCTAAGAGAGTGGGTACGTGACCGGAGGCCTCTAACGCTACCTGAGGCTGCTTGTCTAGCCGACGAGTACACCGATGCTCGCCAGACAGAACAGTCCGCTCCAAAACCACCACCTCCCATCAAATTTCAAGCACCTGTGGCTTCAGCGCCAACTCGTGACTCTGGGCCACATAGGCCAGCGCAGCAACCGAACCTCTCCACAGTTCAGTGCCATCGTTGCAAACAATGGGGACATTATCGCAGTGATTGCGCCCTAGAGCCTCCCCGAAACACGTGGGGGCAAAAGCAACCTTCCACCTCCCGTACTCCTGTGGCACACTGTTTGGAAGCTGAGAGCAGTTCGGAAGAGTATCTGGGGGTACTGTATGAAGCTGATCCCGTACAAGCGGCCATCCAAGACAACCGACAGCACCATCGCCAGGAGGTACGAGTCAATGGGCGCACCGCGCAAGGATTACGCGACACCGGAGCCACACTTACCTTGCTCCAACCTCATTTGGTCAAGAACGAAGACCGCACCGGACACACCGTTGCAGTAAGGGTGGCGGGGGGAGCTGTGTTTCGACTCCCCACCGCCCGAGTACATCTTGACTGGGGCGCTGGATTCGGCAGGGTACATGTGGGACTTATGGACAACTTACCAGCAGAAGTACTATTGGGAAATGATCTAGGGCCAATGACTTCTGCCTACGCTACCTCTGGGCCAGCCAGCGTCAACCCTGTTACAACCCGGTCTCCAGCCCGAGCTGCCGACTCCAGCCCACTGGTCGGGGAGACCCAGGGGTTTCGTCTGCATCGCATCATGTCTGTTACACAAAGTCAAGAAGAGGATCAGCCATCAGGTTACGTCCTTCCAGAAGGGAAACTTATGCCAAACACTATTTTTGTTGGGGGCATTGACCGTCGGATTAATCAGCCTGAAATTAAGGATGTTTTTTCAAAGTATGGTGCTGTAAAGAATGTCAAAATTATTAGAGATGCCTCTGGCGTTTCTAAGGGTTATGGTTTTGTCTACTTTTACGATGATATAGATGTGCAGAAGATTGTGGATTCTCCGATCAGCTTCCATGGAAAGAGATTGAAACTTGGACCAGCTATAAGAAAGCAAAGCACCTGTGCACACATCCAACCAAGGACTTTGGTGCTGAACTCACCAACGCCACAATATCCCAATGTTTGGACCCCACCCATGACCGATTCCTATGTACAGCCCACGTCAATGTTTAATCCGGTTACTCACTATGTGCACACAAAAGGGGGCATTGTGACAGACGCTCTGTCTTTTGGACTTTACACAGGTTCATTACTTTCCTTTTCTTAAGCATGTACAGACTGCCATTGTGTTGATTACGTTATTCATTGTTCCGACTGCCATTGTGTTGATTGATTACGTCACAGACAATGGCATTGTTCTGATTGAGTGTATTACAGACGTCTATTGTGTTGCTGATTGCGTCACCGGCAGAGTTGAGGGATTGTGTGCCCTGCTCCCATTGGTCTGTGTATTTGTCATGAGGTCCACGGGGGAGGTCCCCTTGCATGGAGCCTTGCATATAAGGCACAGTGTGGCACTAATAAAGTTGACTTCACCTACACCCTCTATACTGAAGTTCTGTCTCTTATTGGGGGAAACGCTATATTACAATTCACTAGCCCTTGTAAGGGCTGTTCCTGGTTCCTCACGGACGATTCTGGGATTCCTGCAGCACCTCTTACGATTGGGAAAAGGACGTCTCGGGCGGTGAAGCCCTCCGGCGATAAAGGTTATCGCTACAAGAACGTCCAGCCAAAACGTTACTAAGCCTCATGACCACAGTCAGAATATTCTGGGACAGGGAACAAGGGCCGAGAACTTGTGACAGTGACGGGGCCCAAACTGATCCACACTAGTTGGATTGAATAGGGACACAAGGGTTAGCACATCCTGTCGCAGAAGGACATCCACCGGAGCGAATACCCCTGATATGCAGGGAACGTAGACCACCACCCAGATCAGGATCAGATACCCTCCTGGAGGATCATCCTGCTCCGAGACCCACACAGAAATCAATACAGGCCACCGTCGTCAGACAGGCCAAGAGCCCCAAATAGACAGGTCCTGAAGAGGAGTAGTCCAACGAAATAGAGCCACCGTTTAAAAAATCAGTAGGTGTATGGACCCCCTAAGGGCCCTACCTCCCCCGGAACCCCAGGGGATCTTGTCAACCTGATAGATATGGTATCCATGGTGACCATCTACAGGAAGATGCAAGGAAGGAAGGTGCCCCCTGACAGGTTCCTTGAGTTCAACCGTCTCAAGCGGAACCACCGTACCAAGGGGGAAGGTACACAGATCCAGCTCCAGGAATGCTGGAACCCTGTCCAGTACTAACATCATAAAATGCAGAAGAGCCCAAGGGAACTGAGTATAGGGGACATCCTCTGAGCAAGCCCTAACGGCCCACCAGCTGCAATCCTGCCTGGCGAAGGGACGGGGACAGCAATGAAAGCCTGAGCCCCTGCAACCCAATTGTCCACTTTATTGCCGAGGAAGGAAGATTCTCGCCTGAGCCGAATCCAAATTCAACCCTAGGAATGGAGTTACCAAGTAAGGGGACAATGAGGGCTAGAGGTGAATGAACACCCATCCAAAGACTCCCAATGTACACCACCAGCCGTATAACCAACTCAGCCCGGCTTAGAGATTGGGAAGTAAGGCAGGACGTCCAGGTTGGTCCTTGCACAGACGCCCCTTAGTCCCATCAGAGACATCACCCCCTGTCAGCACCTTGGTGAGTACTCTGGGAGCAGAAGAGAAGCCAGATAACAAGGCCACAAAAACAGCAATGTTGGACCTCCAACACAAACCTGAAGAGCCTCGGTGTCCAGAAGACACAGGGATGTGAACATCTTTGATCTCCACATACAGCAATAGGCCCACTGGGCGCATGGCACTGGCGGCCCAACTCAGGGTTTTCAAGCAGAAACTGCCAACAATTGTAAGATGCCGAGGCCTGTGAACAACAACCAGAATGGTCCAGACTGACTCATCCTCTTTGGGGGAATGTGGAAAAAACGGTGTAGCGGACCCTTGCCTCTGCCTGTTAAGGCAACCTGCAAGTGAGCCCAGACCCTGCAGGCCGTGCATGGCCTGCGCCGACACCTGAATAGAGACAGGGACCAGAAGTACCCTGACAATCTCGGGGGGGAGCCGCCCAGCAAACTCTATCCTGCATCAGGAAGAGACTACCTCCTGCATCCACCAGAACAAGGCATGATGCCTCCTGATAGGAGCAAGGTGCTGCGGCCATCCCCTCACCCAGGCGGGTGAGGGCGCCCCATCATGCTTGAGGGGTTTTTGTGAAAGATTTGGACTTAGTCCGGCCGAAGGGGCCAGGGCGTTGTCTGCCCCTGCTGGGACCGGAATCTACTTGAAACAGCTGGAAAGACACCCCTGGTTCGTGTTTAACACTAAGGTGGGGGGGGAGGGGAGCCCCTGCCCCGAGGAGTCCGCGACGGTCGTCTGCGGAGGGGTGTTTTGCCCTTTTTTCCAAACAGGTCCAGACGGGCCCCAAATAGGCGTTGCCCTCTAAAGGGAAGCCCAGTAAGAGTCTTTCTTGTAGCATCGTCCACACCCCACTGCCGCAGCCAGACCAAGCAACGTATAGCTACCACAAGGGCAGAAGTTCTGGCACACATCTTAATGGTGTCATCCAGCGCTGAAAGGATAAACCTTACAAATACATCACAACTGGAGAGTGCATTAAACACCTCCCAGGGGAGATTCTCAGGGTGATGATCGAGCATCTTTCTGATGAGGGTTCTAGCAGCCACTGCAGTGATGGCCGCGGCGCAGACCGGGCGCAGCGCCGTTCCTGCACAAGAAAATGCGTGGGAAGCCAGCCTATCAATGCGCCGGTCCTCAGCATCCCGAAGGGTACGATAAGTAGGGGCTGTAATAAAGGGAGGGTTAAGGACCCCTATGATCGGTGCATCCACCAAGGGAGGTGACGACCAACAATTAACCACATCAGGGGGGAAAGGGTATTTCCGAACCCAGTCCCCTGGAAAACCTGGAAGCTTACTAGGGGATTCCCATTCTTTGAGTACAAGAGCCTGGAAATTATCCTGCTCTAGAAATTCCAAACGCGGTGTGGCTGTATGGAAACTCTCCCTTCTAGGTTTGGGAGCCTCACCAGGGAGAGAGATAGACAAGACCTCAAAGATCTTAATAAACAATTCATCAATGTCACACTGGCCCCAGTAATCAGTCTCATCATGACTCCCTGGCCTCTCATCAGATGAGCCCGAGTCAGAGAACAGCTCACCTTCATCAGAAGGAGCAAAACCCAGCGGAGTAGTAAACTCCTCAGTTCCAGCCGGAAAAGGTGAAACAGAAGGCGTCAGGGGCTGATTCTTATCCGGGCCCAAGCGCTCTCCCAACCTCGAAATAATCTGATCAGCCGTAGGCAGCCTGCGCGGCACGACTTGCTGGTCATCCCCGCTCGAGTGCGACTCATCAGGAGTGAGATTTAAGCACGGGGAGACAGGTGTATTGAAGCGAGGTGCGGCCACTGGCAACCCTGATTGCAGGGCCAGTACTTGTTCAGCACACGGTCCGCAGACCCTTGCTCTGTCAGCATCAGCATGGGGTTGTCCACACGCTGTACACAGCTGGTCTTGTCCCGTAGGACCCCGGTCACAAAAATACAATTCTGTGAAATACTCACCTGTAGAATTGGTATTATACGCATACAGCACGTCCTGCTCCAGATATAGTAATTACATGTGGGTAATCCTCCGCCTGAGGGCGCGTTCACTGCAGACATGTAGAAAACAAGCTCCTCCCGGCCCTACATATACCGAGGGACCTCCCACAAATCCCCAGCATTGAAAAGCAGTGAGAAAGAGAAGCCGGGAGAAACCAACCACCCAGAAACTGGCAATAATATCAATGATAACAATCACCATACAGGGGATCCAGAACAAGGTGAAACCAGGGTGGGGTGGAGCAGGACGTGCTGTATGCGTATAATACCAATTCTACAGGTGAGTATTTCACAGAATTGTATTATTCTAAGCATACAGCACGTCCTGCTCCAGATATAGTAATTACATGTGGGACATCCAATAGCAGTGTCCATAAAGTAGGGTGGGATCCCCGTGAGAAAAGGCACAGCCAACAGTAAAAGCGCCGTCACCCGCCACCGTGCTACCAAGAGCAACATGAGCAAATGCTCTAACCTCAATCTTATGAAAACCTTGCAAGGATGAACTGAACACAACCAGCGAATTAGCCAGCTTGCTCAACAGAACCTAGTGCTGAAAGGCCCAAGCCAAGCACAAGAAGAAAGAGAACAATAAAGAGAGAAGAAGAATCTTCCCCGAAAAGAATAGGCCAGAGTAACAGCCTGACCATGCTACTGCAAAAAGGTAGCCATAGCAACCTTAGAACTCTCCCCGACGGGGAATATGAACCCTGGTCTCTGGCTAGACCGGGAGGAATACTGAAAACAACACTAACAAGAATCAGCACGAGCCGAATCGTTTACTCTTAGGATCAGAAGGACAAATCCAACCGAGTAAGACCAATCCAAAGGGCACCTATACCCATGGAGGCCGTCAAGATCCGGTACATAAGGATGGAGAGACCTACAAGCCCCAAAGGGCATAAATCCCTATCAGGGACAAGAGACAGTCCAGGAAAATCTCCAACACCTGTTGAGGGATGCAGATCCCCATAGCACAGAGTAATCAAGACAGTAGCCCAGAGGCAGAAAGGTCTGGAATAAAGGGGGAGAACAACACCGCCTGGACCATAACTCGGCGTAAGGCGGAACACCCCCACCTCATGGTGTAGAGAAATATAAAAATATATATATATATAATGACTAGGACCGCTAACAGAGCCGTCCTCTATGGCACACCTCTGACTGGAGCAACCGCCCCAGAAGAGCGACATGAGGGAAGGAACAGTTCAGACAAGAACCTGAATAAGACCCAAGGGGCCCCCTCGCAGGGGATCAGAATAAGTAACCCCCAAACGGGAGCATAGAATTCCCTGAGGAATGCACCTGAGCAAACCCTGATGAATGCTCAACACAGAAGATTGGATCAGACTCCTGCAGTAGGCGAACAGGGCGAGCCCTGAAACCTACATAGAACAGAGTGGGGGAGCCAACTCCAACCATGCTGTAATAACTCTAGAACCCCGGGAACAGAGAACGTCCAACAGGGGAGAGAGCTAGACACAGCCAAGCAATACGGGCACAACATACCCTAACATAGATGGCAGAAAAGGAAGAAGAAGAGGAGGAAGCTAGGTCCTAGCTCTCCAATAGAAACAAGACACCCAGAGATAGCCATCTCCAACAGGGTGAAGAACAAAACCGTCCGAACATCATCATAGAGCCTGAAGATAGGGGCGAAATAGTAAGGAGCCCGACTATGCAGAACAGCCCTCGTGAGAGAGCGTACAGGCCCACTGTCCTCAGCAGAAGCCTCTGCGGACCACACCCCACTGGGCCACCCAGGGCCCCCAGCATAACGGTTCTCCCCTTCTTCAGCAATCTTGTGCAGAACCCCGCCTAGCAGGGTGAATGAAGATAAGACATATAAAGTATAATGTCCAGCCAGAAATTACTAAACCCACATGTTCAAGGTCAGACCAATTCTGGGTCAATAAACAAGGGCAGAACCCCTGTGATAGTGACGAAGCCCAACAGGGCCATACCAGTAGGAACTCAGTGGGACAATATAGAACCTCCTGCCATAGGAGGACAGCCATCGGAGCTAATACCGATAAAATGCAAGGAATGTTAACTCCCACATAGATCAGAATCAGAGCCTTCCTGGAAGGAACAACCTGTCCCGAGACTTTCACAGGAAAAAAGGGACAGGCCACTGTCCTATGACAGACCAAGTGTCCCCAAATGGACAGGTCCTGAAGAGGAGTAGTCCAGCAAGATAGAGCCCGTCGAAGGCTCGCTGTGACAACAAAACAATAGGTAAATGGACCCCTTAAGGGCCCCACCTAGGAACCACGGGGGATTTCAGAAGAAATAAGTCCCCCCTGTCAACCTGCAAGACTTGGTACCCATGGTGACCACCAACAGGAAGAAGCAAGAAGGTAGGGGATGACCCCTGACAGACTCCTTGAATTAACCATCAGAAAAGTAACCGCCTCGACTAGGAGGAAGGTGCCCAGACTTAGGTCCAGGGTGCTGGACTCTTGTCCAGAACTAATAACCTAAGGTGCCTCAGAGCCCAAGGGCACTGGGAATAAGGAATATCATCTGAACAGCCACCAACGGCCCCACCTGGTGCAATTCTGCCTGGTGAGAGTAAGGTGACAGCAAAGAGGGCCAGAGACCTTGCCCCAGAAAATCCCTTATTGCCAAGAAAAGGGCACTAGCCGCAACGAATCCGAATGCAATCCTAGGAAACTGGAGGATGGAACAAAAATACAATTCTGTGAGAATCTCACCTGTAGAATTGGTACTATATGCATACAGCACGTCCTGCTCCAGACATATTCATAACGTATGGGTATACCTCCGCCTTCAGCGCCGTGCACTGCAGATCATGAAGAAAACAAGCTCCTCCCGGCCCTACATATAGCGGAGGACGTCCCACAATCCCCAGCATTGAAAAGCAGTGAGAAGAGAAGCCAGGAGAAACAAACCACCCAGAATATCTGGCAATAACACCAAGTTACTATAATCACCATACAGGGGATCCAGAACAAGTGAAACCAGGGTGGGGTGGAGCAGGACGTGCTGTATGCATATAATACCAATTCTACAGGTGAAATTCTCACAGAATTGTATTATTCTAAGCATACAGCACGTCCTGCTCCAGACATATTCATAACGTATGGGACATCCAATAGCAGTGTCCAAAAATAGGGTGGGATCCCCGTGAGAAGGCACAGCCAACAGTAAAGTGCTGTCACCCTTAACCATGCTATTAAACAACGAGAGCGATGCCCTAACCTCAACCTTTGAGCTTTGTAAAGGGAGAACTGAACACAAGCAGCGGACTAGCCAGCTTGTCCACCAGAACATAGTGCTAAAGGTCCCAAGCCAAGCACTTATAGTAAGAAAAACTAAACCACAATAGGGGGAAAGGATCTTCCCCTAGAAGAATAGGCCAAGGTAACAGCCTAACCATGCTACTACAAAAGAGGATAGCCATGGCAACTCAAAACTTTCCGCGACAGGGAATACATGTCCAGGTCGCAGACGGAACCAGCAGTAGTGCTAACAACAATACACGGCAGAAGCCCAAAAAGGTACTGCAGGTCCGGAAGGACAATCAACAGAATAGGACCAAGCCAGAGGGCCCTTAGCCCATGGAAGCAGTCAACTGGTACTACAAGAAGGGGACACCGGTAGACCCCAAAGATAAAATCCCTATCCGGGACAAGACAGTTCAGGCAGATCTCTAACCCCAGTAGAGGGGCACAGAACCCTTTTATCTCATAGTAAATTTAGACAATAGCCCCGAGACCAGAGGATCCGGCCAAGGCAGAAGGGAAACTATCGCCTGGATCCAACTTGGTGTAAGGCCGGCACCCGCACCTCATGGCATACAGCTATACACAAGGTAATATATATATATATATATATATATATATATATATATATAACGACTAGAACCGCCAATAGAGCCGTTCCTTATGGCCCACTTCTGACTGGAGCAACCTCCCCAGAAGAGCAGCAAGATGGAAGGAGCAGGTCAGACAAAGACCTGCATAAGACCCATGGGAACCCTTAGTAGGGCATCAGAATAAGTCATCCCCTAGAAAGGGGAACTAGGAATCCCCCAGGAATGCACCTGAGCAGACCCTAAAGAATGCAAACAAAAGATTGGATCAGGTCTTGCAATAGAAGAGCGGGACAGGCCCCAACCATAGACCGAGTCAAGCCGTGAGCCAATACCAACAAACTGCTTATAGGACCCTAATCCCAGGAGCAGATATCGTCCCGCAAGGGAAGGAGCTTAGACCCAGCAAAACAGCATGGGTACAACATAACCTAGCCTAGCGTGGCAGAAGGAAGAAAATAAAGAGGAAGAACAAGTCCAGAGCCTCCAAGTAACAAGACACCCGGAGATCTGTCATCTCCAACAGGGTAGGTACAAGATCCTGCCAATGCTAAAGTAGGCCTAAGGTAAAGGCACCTTACTATGCCAACAATAGGCCTCATGAGGGAATGTACAGTCCTACTGTTCTAAGCAGAACTCCCTGAGGACCAACACCCCACTGGGCCGCCCAGGCCCCTAACATAAGGTGCTGCTCGCCATCAGAGACTAACGCAAGCTCTCCCCACACCCGGTAGGGCAAGGGAATAACGTCTTTCAAGTAAACTATCCAGCCAGAACCACTAACCCCAACCAGGGCAGATCAATCTGGCCAAAAACAGGGGTAGAACCCTACGATAGAGACGGGGTCCCACAGAACCCTACCAGTGTTAGCACATAGGTACACAGCGAACCTCCCATGGGAGGGATACTACAGGAAGGACAAGGAATATTAAGTCCCCCCAGGGAATCAGGGCTCCCCTGGAATAGAACCAGGCCCAAGAGTTCCGCAGGAACAAGGAGCAACCACTGTCCTATCATGGACAAAATGTCCCCTACTAGGACCCACAAAATGCTTATTATGACCAAAAAATTCACCTAGGAATCAGAACCTTCGAGGTCCCTTCCTAGGAACCCGCTGGGGTTTCGGAAGAATAAGCCCCCTTTGTCATCCTGCCAGATAAGGTACCATGGTAACCAACAGCAGGGAAAAACAAAAAAAGGTATGGAATGCTCCCCCACGGTACTCTCGAGTAACCAGTAGAAGAATAACCTCCTCCACTAGGAGTAAGGTAAGCAGACCTAGACCCAGGGTGCAAACCCCTCTTCCAGGGCTAATGGCTAAGGCGCCTTAGAGCCCAAATATCACAGCGACAAGTGATGTCAAAGGACCAGTCGCCTAGCACACCAGAAGTAATTCTGTCTGGAAAAATAACTATACAGGACGGAGGACCAGAGGCCTCATACCGGTAAAATCCTTATAGCCAAGGAAAAAGGACACTAGGTGAAGCCCAATCCAGGTACACCCAGGAACTAGAGGATGGAGCATAGTAGAGGCCGAACTCACCAAGTTCCATCCCACGACTGCTTTCGTGAAGGAACAGGGGAGCCTGATAGGTCCCCTGGTAGATGCCCCCTGGTGCCATGTGAGACATCAAACCCTCTAGAGCCTAGCGCGTACATGGGCGCAGCAGGGGGCTCGGCCTAAGCCTCAACGGTGTAGTGATCCCCAATGCCCCGCAGTAGTGGGCCCAATATCCAGAAGACTCCTTGGAGTCTAGAAAGAAAAATCCGAACATGCCACCAGCGGCCAGAGGACCCCTGGAGCCTGGTACACAAACAGCCCTGTCAAGGGCGCCAGGCTGAATGTTTAGGATACAGATGCCACACCCCCCTAGGGGTTAGGCAGATAGATTCCCTCATCCTTGAAGGAAGGGAGGGGCAGACCCGCGCAGGGGCCCCGGTTCTATATGATAAAAGCGTTCTGCAAGAAAGCCATACCTGACAGGCCCAGTTAAGCCTGCACTCATACCTGACGAAAGGCATGGAATCATAGTCCTCCTGACCGACTCAGGGAAGGACCGCCCAGCAAATACTAACCCATATCTGGAGGAACTATCTCCTAAAGCCACTAGGACGAGGCAGGATGCCTCCTGATAGGAGTAAGGTGCTGCGGTCATCCCCTCATCCAGATGGGTGAGGGCGTCCCATCATGCATGAGGGTTTTCAGGGAAGGAAAAAGGCTTAGCCTGGCCCGAGGGCCCCGGGCATTGAAAGTCACTCCTGGGACAGGATACCGAACCAGCCCCAGCAGGGGGCATCCCCGGTTCCTGCTTGACAGTATGATATGGAGGAGGAGGGATATCCCTGCTCCGCGGCAGGCGTAACGGTCGCCCCTGACTGGGTGGACTGTCCTGTTTCTCAAATAAGTCCAGACGGGCCCCAAACAGGCGATGCCCTCTAAAGGGAAGCCCCGTCAAGGTCCTTTTAGCGTCATCGTCTGCACCCCAATGACGAAGCCAGAGCAGACGACGTATAGCTACCACCTGGGCAGAAGTCCTGGCACACATTTTGATGGTGTCATCCAAAGCCAAAAGGATAAATTTAACAAAAATATCGCAGCTAGATAGTGTGTAAAACACCTCCCAAGGTAGATCTTCAGGCTGATGCTCCAGCATTTTTCTTATAAGAGTCTTAGCGGCCACTGCCGTGATAGCCGCGGCACAGGCAGGGCGCAGTGCCATGCCTGCACAGGCAAAGGCGTGGGAAGCCAGCCTATCAATGCGCCGATCCTCGGCGTCCCGCAGAGAACTATAAGCCAGAGCTGTAAGGAAGGGGGGGTTAGGAACCCCAATAATCGGTGCGTCCACTAACGGGGACGAAGACCAATATCTACCATCTCGGGGGGGAAAAGGGTATTTCCAAACCCAGTCCTCAGGGGGCTTTTGAAGAGCAGCGGGACATTCCCACTCTTTAAGTACAAGATTATGGAAGTGAGCCTGCTCGAGAAGTTCCAAGCGCGCAGGCGCAGTATGAAAGCGCCCCCCTCTCGGCCCAGAGACCGCACCGGGAGGCGAAACGGACAATACATTAAAAATCCTAAGTAACATCCCGCCAATATCAAGCTGGTCCCAGTCGGCCTGACCAGCATCATCCTGACCCCTTGGCCTCTCGTCAGAGGAACCTAGGTCAGAGAACAAGTCCCCCTCTTCCGATGTGGCGCTAGCACGTGTAGAGAGACTCCTCAGAGCCCATAGCACAGGCCGAAGCCGCGGGGGGTCCAGGGCCGTTGTCTATCTGGACCCATCCGGCCGGACAAACCCTCAACGATCTGGACAAGCGCGGGCCGTCTAGGAGAGGTATCTATTAGCACTTCACGGACGGCCAGAGGCCCCCTGGTTTATAGGGCGTTGACGGCCCACTCAGAGACGCCAAGCCTGGATGTCTATGGATAAAAATCGCCGAACCCCAGAAGGGTTAGAATGGGCGACCCCCTCATCCTCAAGGGGAATGAGGAGCAAACTGGTGTAGAGGCCCCTGCCTCTATCCGTTAAGGGCGTCCTGGCAAGGAGCCCAGACCTAGCAGGCCAAGGAAGGCCTGCACCCACACCTGAAGAAAAAAACAGGGGACCGGAGGCCCCCTGACCGACTCAGGGAAGGACCACCCAGCAAACACTGTCCCGCATCCGGAGGAACTACCTCCCAAATCCACCAGAACGAGGCATGATGCCTCCTGATAGGAGCAAGGTGCTGTGGCCATCCCCTCACCCAGGCGGGTGAGAGCGTCCCATCATGCTTGGGGGGTTTTGATGAAGGATTCGCACTTGGCCCGGCCGCAAGGCCCCGGGCATTGTCTGCCACTCCTGGGACAGGAGACTGAACCAGACCCCGAAAAGGGCATCCCTGTTCCTGTTTAACACTATGATATGGAGGTGGAGGGGTATCCCTGCTCCGAGGGGGCCGGGACGGCCGCCCATGATTGGGTGAATTGTCCTGTTTTCCAAATAGGTCCAGACGGGCCCCAAACAGGCGTTGCCCTCTAAAGGAGAGCCCCGTCAGAGTCCTTTTAGCGTCATCGTCAGCCCCCCACTGTCGCAGCCAGAGCAGGCGACGTATAGCTACCACTGGGGCAGAGGTCCTCGCACACATTTTGATGGTGTCATCCAGAGCTAAAAGGATACATTTAACAAAAATATCACAACTGGAGAGTGCATTAAACACCTCCCAGGGTAAATCTTCGGGATGATGCTCAAGCACCTTTCTTATGAGGGTTCTAGCGGCCACTGCAGTGATGGCCGCGGCACAGACAGGACGCAGCGCCGTTCCTGCACAAGCAAAGGCGTGGGAAGCCAGCCTATCAATGCGCCGGTCCTCGGCGTCCCGAAGGGTGCTGTAAGCCGGAGCTGTAAAGAAAGGGGGGTTAGGAACCCCAATGATCGGTGCGTCAACCACTGGAGACGATGACCAACAATCAACCATCTCAGGGGGAAAAGGGTATTTCCAATCCCAATCCTCTGGGGTCCCTTGAAGTTTAGTGGGGCACTCCCACTCCTTGAGTACAAGAGCATGGAAGGGAGCCTGCTCGAGAAATTCCAAGCGCGCAGACGCCGTATGGAAGCGCTCCCCTCTCGGCCTGGGGACCGCACCAGGGAGCGAAATAGATAGGGCCTTAAAAATCCTGAGCAACATACCATCAATGTCAAGCTGGCCCCAGTCATCCTGGCCAGCATCATCATGACTCCTCGGCCTCTCATCAGAGGAACCCGGGTCAGAGAACAGGTCTCCATCTTCAGATGGAGCACTATCACGCGGAGAAGAGGGCTCCTCCGAGCCCATAGCAAAGGCCGAAGCCGGGGGTGTCAAGGGCCGTTGTCTGCCAGGACCCACTCGGCCGGACAACCCCTCAACAATCTGGTCAAGCGTAGGCCGTCTAGGAGAGACATCAAGTTGTAACTCCCCGCTTGTACATGACTCAACAGGAGTGAGATTTAGGCAAGAGGAAAGGGGAGAGAAGGGGAGAGAAGGAGTGAGGTGCAGCCACAGGCGTCGCTCGCAGGTCCAGTGTCTGCTCGGCACATGGCACGCGGACCCGTGCCCTGTCAGCATCAGCATGGGGGAGACCACACGCTATACACAGCCGATCTTGTCCCAGAGGGACCCCGGTAACACAATCCTGAGATGCCTCCATATGGTGATTATCTAGGCACAGTATGCCCGTAGGGATTTAAGCAATATGCAACCCTGCATGCCCCAACGACCCGCTGATCAATGTGGGAGAATTGTAGGAAGGCCCGCTAATATCTATATATATCTATCCAGGAGAAGCCACCGGTGCTCGGCGTCTGAAAGACATAAATGTGAAAGAGATGTCAGGGCCATGCGCAGCTGGAAAAACATATAAAGAGGGAGTCGCCCGCGAGGGCACTCAAGTGGAGGAGGAGACCGCCACCACGCGCGCGCGAAGCTCAGCAAAATGGCGCCCAGCGAACCTCGAAGGGCGGGCTCAATGCTCTGCCGTGACGCGGAGCGTGCCAAATCAAGACCCCGCCCACTCCAAAAAGCGCGAAGCTCTGAGGTAATAGCAAAGGCAAGGATACAACCACACGCTTAGGGATTCGTAGAAAACCGTTAAATCTAGTAAGGAAAAGGCGCCAAAGCATCCAGACGACGCAGCAAACTATGTATAAGACATACGGCAGCAGCCGAAAACCGAATAAAGAGCAAGCAGCGCAATTCTGACATCTCAATGTTAAGGGGCAGAAATAAGGCCATAAGCGTGACATAATGGTACACTGGGATCGCCACACACATACCCCCCCCCCCTTTCTTTTCCCCCTAACTAGTTGGGGAAATGAGGGGAGGATGGAGACCCTTTACACAGGGTCCAGCGCTACCCGGGGTACGGGGCAATAATGCGGGAGGGGCATCCACTAGAGGTTCACCATCAGCCTAAACCGCCTACCCTATGGTGGGGGATTGCGGTGGAGCATGGCTCCGTTAAGCACCCAAGTACTGCCTACCTTCACCCGACCAACGCAGCCCAGGCTGGGAGGCATATTCTTCACAAAGAGGACGGGCGGAAATAGTCCCGCAGGGCCTCGAGCTGCAAAGCCCCGCTCGCCTGCGAGAGCGTGATACTTCATGTGTTCGCAGTTCAGCGATGCAGAGAAATCTGGGGGATTTGTGGGAGGTCCCTCGGTATATGTATGGCCGGGAGGAGCTTGTTTTCTACATGTCTGCAGTGAACGCGCCCTCAGGCGGAGGATTACCCACATGTAATTACTATATCTGGAGCAGGACGTGCTGTATGCTTAGAATATTCTGAGATGCCTCCATATGGTGATTATCTCGGCAAAATATGCCAGCAGGGATATTCTAAGTATGTCACACACCCCGCTTCAAGAAATTCATAACGTGTGGGTAATACTGACCTGTAGAGGGCGATATGCAGAGATGCCAGGAAAAAAAGAGAGCCCCTCCCAGTCCATGAATACCTGGGACCCCCCAACTCATTACCCAGTCTTCATCTCTGCAGTCGGCGAGCAAGTCAGAAGATGTGGTCTCCTCCTTGCACAGGGGGATTTCAGGTAGCCGGGATGACTCCCGGCCCTTTAGTTATCTATTTCCGCCTGGATCTTTTTTTTTTTTTTCTGTTACCTCATGCCTCCCAGCCTAGGCCGACGGTCCGGGTGAGGATAGAAAAGCACCCTTGGTGCTTAAGAGCAAATGCTCTCCCGTGAGACCCTATGTAAGAGGGTAGGCGGTCATCCGGGACGGTGACCCCGGTTTGGGATGCTCCGTCCCTTGGCCTTACACTTTGGGTGGTCCCCCCCTTTGGGTAATGCCCCTCTCTCTAGCGGGATAGCGGAGGGTAGGAGCAGGGCCCCTTATTCGGTGTTAGGTCCAAATTTTGTAATCATTAATTCTTAATAATGTTTTAAATGTATTAATTTATTAAATTATCCTCCCAACAGTTATTAACTTATTTATTACTTCATAACAGCGTGTATTTCTCTGTCAAAACGGCGCTGTGGCCACCATTTTTATGCATGCTTTCTCCCTGAGGTAAAAGGGGCGGGGCCGGGCGTCAGGGTCAAAGCCACGGCCCGCTCCCCTCCTTCTGTCTCTTCTGCGACCGGCGCCGCGGCCGCACATGGCTGCGGTGTCGGCCTTTTTGCATTGTCATGGCGGAGGGGAGCTTCTCCCCTCACGCTTTCACTCTTGGGGCCGGGCTTTCCAGCGCTGCGGCCTGCCCCTGTGTCACAGGCACCGCTGAGGTGCTTTCCTCTGTGCCTGTTTCCTCAGAGGGAGCTGGCCACGCCCCCCTTCTCTCCTCAGAGCTGCTCTTTACCTCACGGAGAGAGGAAGCTGTCTTCAGGACCACAGTGAGTGGCCCGGTGGGCCCCCCTTCTGTCCCATCACCTATAATTATATATTTTTATGTCATATATTTTATACTCAGCTTTTCTTATTAGCCTTTTTTATTATGTCTTTCAGATATAACCTACAGTGGTGTTAGGGGGTTTCTCCCGGTCCTAGGGTCCCTGGGTTCTAAATTGGCTTATTGCAAATCCTCCCACTTGGGACATTAAAGGGGCATCCCGGGTTGCTTATATGCGTAATTCCCTCGGTCATTGCGACCAATTATAAGTTCACCTTAGGGAGGCATCCCCGGATACTGGGCTCGGGCTCCCCTCGGGGCAATCCGGGAAGTGTATGGGGTGTGGGGCATCCCTTACTGGCGATGATGTATATCTGTGTATACCATGCGCACAGCAGACTATTACGCGGCAGTCCGGACCCCAGGCGCCGCCGGTCTCTCCTCCCCCCCCTCCCAGTTTGATCCGTGCCCAGTCTGACGTTGTCATGGGTGGGCAGTTGCAATCGGAGATGTGTGCCCGATTGGCCAATCTTGAAAAATTATTCTCCAGCACGGTCACCAGAAAGGCTCCGGCTAAGAGAAAGCACTTGTCGCCGTCTTCACCGGCGGCCGACTTGGATGATGTTGATAATCTGGACTGGTCTGATTACTCCCAACTTGAGGAAGGGGAGGTATATGAAGAATCAGATAATTCAGACGATCAGCAGTTTGTGGGTGCTGATACCGAGCGGGGCTTGGGGAGGTCTTCAGATACTCTGGCTCAGATGTTTGAGGTTTTGGCTATTTCTCCTCCTGAGGTGGTTCCACAGCAAAAGGGGGAATTTTTCGAAGAATCCAGGCCGCGCTTGGAATTTCCTAACCAAAATCATTTTGATGGGATTATTGCTAAGGAATGGGAGAGGCCTGCCCGGCTCCCAGGTGTCCCTCAGGGTTGGGACAAAAAATGTCCCTTTCCCTTGGATACGGTTAAGCGTTGGACGTCCCCTCCCGAGGTGGATGCACAGATTCTGGGTTTATCCAACACTACTGTTTTAAATTCTCCCGATTGCTCCACGCTTAAAGATGGTGAGGATAAACGCATTGACCAAATGGCTTGTCTTGGTTTTGCCAGTGTTGGGTCAGCCATGAGGCCGGTTTGTGCTTCAGCGCTGCTGGTGGTGGCTACCAGGTCGGTGGTCAGGGACCTGTTGACTTCTTCCGGGTTAGATCCGGATAGTGACGAGTTCCTTGGCCTTAAAAGGTGTGAATGGTTTTTGTCATTTGTACTAGCCGCCTTGGATGACACACTGATGTGTGGCAGAACGTCGGCTCTATTGGTGACTATTCGGCGTTCGGTTTGGTTGCGCCAGTGGGCGGATGATTTTGTGTCTAAAAAGTCGCTGACCGCTCTTCCCTTTGTGGGATTACGGCTCTTTGGTGAGAAGTTGGATTCAGTTGCCAAGGGTGGTAAGTTACCTCAATGCAAAAAAAACAGCGTCGTCCCTTTCGGGGGGCGGGTTCCTTTGCTCCTTCCTTTCGTGGGGCTAGTGCTGGCAGAGGAATTGTTTTCCCCGCAGCCAGAGGAGATTCCTGGAACAGGGGCAGAGGACGTGCCCGCCCAGGATACAGCTGGGGCTCTAAGCCCAAACCCGCTGCCAAGCCAGCTCAGCAATGAGGGGGCGCCCTCACCCATGTGGGTGGGGGGACGGCTGCAACACTTCTCCCAGGTCTGGGACCGGGAGGTCTCGGACAGATGGATCCGGGAAGTGGTGACTTCCAGCTACAAGCTGGAGTTTGAGCTCCGGCCCCCTCCCAGATTCCTCAGGTCTCGGGTGCCTTCGGACCTTCTGGCCGCGCAGGAGCTCCAGGCGGCAGTAAAGAGTCTGTTGGATATGGCAGTTATTTGCCCAGTGCCCCCCTCAGACAGGGGTCGGGGCTTTTATTCCAATCTGTTCACGGTGCCCAAGAAGGACGGCTCGGTTCGACCCATTCTGGATCTAAAGATCCTCAACAGGTTCGTCCGTTCGCGGAAATTTCGCATGGAAACGCTGCGTTCAGCTATCCATTCTCTTCGGCAGGGGGACTTTCTGACGTCCGTAGACCAGGGACGCCTATCTGCATGTGCCGATTTTTCCAGCGCACCAGAGATTTCTCAGGTTCGTGGTGGAGGATCGGCATTTTCAGTTTGTGGCACTTCCTTTCGGTCTTACCTCGGCTCCAAGGGTTTTCACCAAGGTGCTGGCCGGGGTGATGGCTCTCCTCAGAGCCCAGGGTATTCGCACTGTCCCTTATCTGGACGACCTTCTCATTATGGCATCTTCCTTCAGCCAAGCGGTATTGGGTTTCTGCCCTGGCGGTGTTCTTTCAAAGGTCATTTGCCCTACATCCTTTAGTTAAGACTTTTTTCCAGGGAGTCACGCACGTGCGGCCTCCTAGAAAACCTTTGCTCCCTGTTTGGGATTTGAATTTGGTTCTTTCTGCTCTTCAGGATTCTCCTTTTGAGCCCTTGAATGATATTGCCTTGTCTTCACTTACGCAGAAGGTGGCCTTTTTGGTAGCCATCACTTCGGTTAGGCGTGTCTCTGAGTTGGCGGCTTTGTCCATTCAAGCCCCGTACTTTTAGGGGCATCAGGACAAGGTGGTTTTTCGTTTCAAGTCCGTTTTCCTTCCTAAGGTTGTTTCTGCCTTTCACCTAAACCAAGACATTGTTCTGCCCTCTCTGTGTCCTAATCCCAGCAATGACAAGGAGAGGGCCCTGCATTCTTTGGATGTGGTTCGTGTTGTGAAGTATTATTTGGAGGTAACGTCTTCCTTTCGTAAGACGGATGCCTTTTTTGTGGTGCCCTCCGGGCCCCGAAAAGGCTTGGCGCCTGCAAAGTCTTCCATTAGATCCGTCAGACCATAGTTGGGGCCTATTCTGCCAAAGGGAAGGTACCCCCTTTTCGTGTTACTGCTCATTCTACTCGTGCGGTTGGGGCGTCCTGGGCTTTTCAGCACCAGGCCTCTGTTGAGCAAGTTTGTAAGGCTGCTACTTGGTCTTCTGTTAACACTTTTTCCAAGTTTTACAAGGTTGATGTTCGGGGCTCAGCGGATGCTGTGTTTGGCCGCACAGTTCTGCAAGCTGCAGTGGTTTAAGTTGTGCCTTGTTTTGGATCCCCGCCCTTTATGGACACTGCTGTTGGATGTCCCACACGTTATGAATTTCTTGAAGCGGGGTGTGTGACATACTTAGAATAATACCATTTTGTGAATACTCACCTGTAAAATGGGTATTGTAAGTATGTCACACACCCCACTTCACCCTGCCCTTTTGTATTCTGGATCCTTTATATGGTGAACTTTGCGTTGTTATGCTTTGTGTTGGGCTCTTCCTGGTCCCTTACCTTACTGCTGTTCTTATACTGGGTAATGAGTGGGGGGTCCCAGGTATTCATGGACTGGGAGGGGCTCTCTTTTTTCCTGGCATCTCTGCATATCGCCCTCTACAGGTCAGTATTACCCACACGTTATGAATTTCTTGAAGCGGGGTGTGTGACATACTTACAATACCCATTTTACAGGTGAGTATTCACAAAATGGTATTTTACGCAGTATACAACCCTGGATGCCCCAAAGACCCGCTAGTAATGTGGGAGAATTGTACAAGGCCCGCTATAATTTACACCCGGCCGGGAGAAGCCACAGGCGTCACCGTCTGAAAGACATAATGGGATAAGGGATGTCAGAGCCATGCGCAGCATAAAGAAATAATGAAAAATCGCCCGCGAGGGCACTTACAGACCACGGGAGGAGGAGGACCGTTACCACGAGCGCACAGGACTAACAGCAAAAATACAACTCTGTGAAGTACCCACCTGTAGAGTTGATATTATATGCATACAGCACGTCCTGCTCCAGATATAGTAATAACATGTGGGTAATCCTCCGCCGCTGTGCACTGTGCACTGCATGCACATGTAGAAAACAAGCTCCTCCCGGCCCTACATATACCGAGGGACCTCCCACAAATCCCCAGCATTGAAAAGCAGTGATAATGAGAGGCCAGGAGAAAACAACCACCCAAAACTGGCAATAATACCAAAGATAACAATCACCAAACAGGGGATCCAGAACAAGGTGAACCAGGGTGGGGTGGAGCAGGACGTGCTGTATGCATATAATATCAACTCTACATGTGAGTACTTCACAGAGTTGTATTATTCTAAGCATACAGCGCGTCCTGCTCCAGATATAGTAATAACATGTGGGACATCAAATAGCAGTGTCCGTAAAGAAGGGTGGGATCCCCAACAGAAAGGCAGCAGCAAGCAGTTTAAACTACTGCCGCCTGCAAAACCTTGCGGCCAAACACAGCATCAGCTGAGGCCCTAACATCAACCTTGTAAAACTTTGTAAAGGTATCAACGGAAGACCAAGTAGCGGCCTTGCAAACTTGTTCCACAGAGGCCTGGTGCTGAAAAGCCCAAGAAGCCCCAACAGCTCTAGTAGAATGAGCAGTAAGACGAAAGGGGGGAGTCTTCCCCTTAGTAGTATAGGCCTGAACCACAGCCTGACGAATCCATTTACTGATGGTAGAATTGGCGGGAGCCAAACCCTTCCTAGGCCCGTGAGGCACAACGAAGAGAGCATCCGTCTTCCTAAAAGCCTTAGTGATAACTAGGTAAAACTTGACACACCTAACCACGTCCAAGGAATGCAAAACCCGCATCTTATGGTTACTAGGATTAGGGCACAAGGAAGGAAGTACAATATCTTGATTCAAATGAAATGCAAACACAACCTTAGGTAGGAAGTCTGGCTTGAAGCGAAACACCACCTTATCCCAGTGTCTCTCAAAGTAGGGAGGCTGAATAGACAAGGCAGGCAACTCAGACACACGTCTAACCGAAGTGATAGCTACCAGGAAGACAACCTTGAGCGTGAGAACAGCGAGAGCGGCCTCCTGAATAGGCTCAAAGGGAGCACCCTGCAGGGCTGACAAAACCAAGTTCAAATCCCAAACAGGAACCATAGGTTTCCGAGGAGGACGCACATGAGTGACCCCCTGAAAGAAAGTCTTGATAAGAGGGTGCTGGGCAAAGGTCTTCTGAAAGAAGATAGACAGGGCCGAAACCTGGCCCTTCAGAGTACTAAGCTTAAGACCTAAGTCTAGACCATGTTGTAAAAACTCCAGCACCCTGGAGACTAAGAATTCCCGGTAGGGAAGAGACCTGGATTCACACCAGTCAATGTAAGCACGCCAAACCCTATAGTAGATAGCAGCAGAAGTCTTCTTCCTGGCTTGCACCATGGTAGCCACCACAGATGCAGACAAACCCTTTTCCATCAAGATGGAGGTTTCAATAGCCAAGCCGTCAAAGCCAGAGTTAGTAAACTGGGATGGCGTAGGGACCCCCGAGTTAGAAGGTCTGGCAACCTTGGCAGATCGTACTGATCTACTGCCATTTGAACCACGTCTGCGAACCACTCTTCTTGGCCACCTTGGGGCCACCAGAATCGCGGGAACCCCTTCCAGAGCAATCTTGCGCAGAACTCTGCCCAGAAGGGGAATTGGTGGAAACACATACAGGAGCCGAAACTCCCTCCAAGACATTGCCAGGGCATCCGAGGCCAGAGCCAGAGGATCCTGGGACAGGGATACAAAGCTCGGGAGCTTGTGATTGTGACGGGACGCAAACAGGTCCACGTCTGGCACACCCCAACTGAGACACAGGGACTGAAATACCCTGTCGCAGAGGGACCATTCCCCCTGACGAGACGACCCCCTGCTCAGAGCATCTGCTAGCAGGTTCTCCGCCCCCGGAATGTAGACCGCCGAGATGCATTGGACATTGGCCTCTGCCCATGTTAGAATCAGAGACACCTCCTGGAGAGCACCCTTGCTCCGGGTTCCTCCCTGATGATTGACGTAGGCCACCGCCGTCCTGTTGTCTGAGCATACCTGAACCGCCAGACCCTTCAGGTGCAGGGTCAATTGTTCCAGTACCAATCTGACCGCCCTGAGTACCAGGACATTGATAGGAAGATGGGCCTCCTGAGGGCCCCACCTCCCCCGGAAGCGCAGAGACTTCCAGAATCCCCCCCAGCCCGACAGACTGGCATCCGTTGTGACCGTCTCCCAGGAGGGAGCCAGGAAGGATCTGCCCCTTGTCAAGTTCCTGTGGTCCAGCCACCACGCAAGGGATTGTCTGACCGAGGGGGGAAGCACCCAGATCTCGTCCAAGGACGCTGGGTCCTTGTTCCATACTGACAGAAGGTGAAGCTGCAGGGTTCTCAAATGGAACTGGGCAAAGGGCACCGCCTCGAAGCTTGCCACCATCGAACCCACCAGCTGCATTCCCTGCCGGATGGAGGGATGAGGGCTCGAGAGCAGGGACCTCGCCTGCGTTGTCAGAGCTTCCACCTTCTGTGGAGGAAGGAATATCTTTGACTGGACCGAATCCAGAACCATCCCCAGGAACGAGGTCACTGAGGAGGGGGACAGAGAGGACTTTGGATAATTGATCACCCAGCCGAAAGACTCCAGGGTGGACACCACCAACCGAGTGTCTAGCTCTGCCTGTCGCAGAGACCGAGAGGTGATGAGTATATCGTCCAGGTAGGGCAACACGCGTATGCTCCTTAGTCTTAACAGAGACATCACTCCTGCCAGCACCTTGGTAAACACCCTGGGAGCCGACGTAAGGCCGAATGGCAGGGCCACGAACTGGTAATGCTGATCCAGCAGCGCAAATCTGAGAAACCTTTGGTGCCCTGGAAACACCGGAACGTGCAGGTAAGCGTCCTTGATGTCCACAGATGTCATGAAGTCCCCTGGGCGCAGCGAGGCAATGGCCGAGCGCAGAGTTTCCATACGAAAATGTTTGTTTCTGACAAATCTGTTTAGGATTTTTAAATCCAGAATGGGTCTGACTGACCCGTCCTTTTTGGGCACCGTGAGAAGGTTGGAATAAAACCCCGTGCCCCTGTCTCTTAAGGGGACCTTGCAAATGACCCCGAGATCCAGAAGCTCCTGCACCGCCAGCATCAAGACTCGAGCTGAGGCAGGGTCCTGTGGGATCTGGGACCCCAGGAACCTGGTAGGGGGCAGTACAGCAAATTCTATCTTGTAACCGGAGGACACTACCTCCTGAATCCACCGGTCTGAGACATGGCGTCTCCAGACATGCTCGAATTGCTGTAGACGTCCCCCCACCCTGACGGGCGAGGGCGCCCCTTCATGCTTGGGGGGTCTTGGGAGGGGCTTTGGGCTTGGGCCCCCAGGATGAACTGGGATGGCGTCCTCTGTTCTTGTTCCAGGAATCTGCGCGCGACCCAGCGAAGGACACTCCTCTACCCTGCTTGGCCCCACGGTAGGGGGTCAAATGGGAGCTTGGGCCACGAAAGGACCGAATCTGACGCTTGCGCTGGGGTAACTTGCCACCCTTGGCAAAGATATCTAACCTTTCTCCAAACAGGCGCAGCCCCTTAAATTGAAGCCCCGTAAGGGCCTTCTTGGCGACATTGTCAGCAGCCCACTGGCGCAACCAGACCGCACGGCGTATGGCTACCACCAGAGCAGAGGATCTAGCGCTCAGCTTAAACCGGACCTTCACCATGATTTAATGAAAAGCCCAAACTCTTAAAAAACGATTCCCCAGCATCTAAAATTAATATATTTTACATTTTTAGTCACTAACTTATTATTCTTTCCCCCACTGGGCTGCAACTCTGTTCAGGAATTTAGGATACGGGCGCCGCCATCTTGACTCAGAAGCATCGGACTTACTGAGTAGAGGAGAGTGGGATAAGGTACAGGGGGGCAGGTTATAGCTGTGCTTTGCTCAGACAGAGCAGAGCTGGGGTCAGGGAAAGGTCAGCAGTCCCAGAATGCAGAGCAGCACAGTCATTTCCTGTTTGCAGGCACTTCCTGTTTGCAGGCTGCCTGATAAAATGGCGGCCTCCATAAGCCGCCATCTTGGATGTTTAAAGGCTCATAACATGCAGTAGATGCAGGTAGGATGATTTTTAATGTGAGCAATCTGTATGTACAGGGTGTGGGAAACATATAAGATAGACTCTTATTCAGAGTGAAGGTCCGCTTTAATAGCATCGTCCCATGCAGATAGGATATAATTTACAAAAGTCTCACAGGTGGCCAAGGCATTGGCGGCATCAGAGGGCAAATCATCCACCCCTTCAAGAGCAGTCTTAACCACAGTCCTGAGCGCCACTGTCGTGATGGCTAAGGCGCAAACCGGGCGGAGCGATGCTCCCCCAAATGCAAAGGCATGACATGCCAGTTGATCAACTCGCCGATCCTCCAAATCCCGCAGCGTAGTAGTGCGTAGTAGTGTCGGGGGAGTGCATAATAGAGGTATTGGACAGACTAAGGATCGGGGCATCGACCTCGGGCGGCGATGTCCAACACTTAACCAGGTCGGCAGGAAATGGATACTTATCCACAGCTTTAGGAATCCCATGGAGTTTGCTGGGATGTTCCCATTCTTTCAGCACGAGGCTATTAAAATGAGTTTGTTCGGGAAACTCCAACCGCGCCCTAGCGGTATGAAACAGATCACCCCTTTGCCAAGGAGCCGCGGGAGGGGGAGAGAGGGATAACACATCAAAGATCTGGGTTAGCAGTCTATCAATGTCATCCTGGGACCAATGATCAGAACCAGACTCATCCTGACTCCTGGACTCATCGTCATATGACCCTGAGTCAGAGAACAGTTCCCCTTCCTCTGAGGGGGAATGTGCATAGGAAAGCAGTAAATCGTCAGATTCTACAGGAAGAATAGTATATTCAGGATTCAAAAATGACGCCTCTTGGCAGTAGCCTTGCGCGCCAAGGAGCCAGCGATTACGTTTTCCACACTAGCCAGTCTAGTGGCCAAATCAGCATGAGAGTCCCCACTAGTATTGGGGGTTAGGCTCAGGCTTGGGGGAGTAGGCGAAGCAAGGCGAGGTGCGGGCCCAGCCTCGGAAGAGGTGGGGAGGCCGGCTAGCGCCTGCTGGGCACAAGGGACGCAGACCCGTGCATTGTCACCGCTGCTAGGTAAGACCCCACAAGCTACACACAGACGGGCTTGTCCCGAGGGAACCCCGTTCACAATATCCTGAGATGCCTCCATATGGTGATTATTATATTCAATATGCCAGTAGGGATTATAATAATATATATAAAGCAACCCTGGATGCCCCGATAACCCGCTGGGAAGTGGGAGTGATTTCTTAAAATGGTCTGGACCGGGCGCTACACCGGGCCGGGAGAAGCCACCGAAGTCCGCGGTCTGAAAGACACAATGGGAACAGGGATGTCAGAGCCAAGCGTGAAGAAGCAAAAGCTAGGGAAAAAAAATCGCCCATGAGGGCACTTACAGAACAGCGAGGGGAGGACCGTCCTCACCACGCGCAAGTGAGAAGGAAATGGCGCCAAGCGAACCTCGAAGGGCGGGCCAGAGCGGGCGATGACGCGGAACGCGCCAAACCAAACCACGCCGCCCCCCGGAGAGCGCGAAGCTCGATGGCGCGCAGCCAATCAAAAGGAACAGTAGCAATGCAACTGACAAACAGAGTAGCAAAAATCACCTCAGAGAGAAAATCTGACAGGATGAATACAGGAATAAAACGGCGTAGCGTCCCCGAACAGAGCCGCCGTACGCGCCAAGTAGAATACAATAAGGGCGCTGCGGTTAACTAAAAATTAAATGTGAAGCGCGGCCCTGACACCAGGCAACCGTTAAAGGCTATAGGTCTCTAGTGTAATTAGGACAAGGTTAGGCCATCGTACACCACCCCCCCCTCTTTTTCCCACCACTAACGGGGGGATCTAGGGAGGAAGGTGACCCAATATTCGGGGTTCACCGTTACACGGGGCGTGGGGGCACTGTTGCGGGAGGGGCATCCACTGAAGGCTCACCATTTGCCTTAACCGCCTACCCTATGGTGGGGGATTGCGGTGGAGTCTAGCTCCGTAAGCACACTAGGTGCTGCCTACCTTCACCCGACCAACGCAGCCCAGGCTGGGAGGCATTAATTCACAATGAGGATGGGTGGAAATAGTCCCGCAGGGCCTCGGGCTGTCAAGCCCCGCTCGCCTGCGAGAGCGTGATACTTCATGTCTTCGCAGTTCCAGCACTGCAGAGAAATCTGGGGATTTGTGGGAGGTCCCTAGGGTATTTAAGGGGCCGGGAGGAGCCTGTTTTCTCATGTCTCTGCAGCGCCCTCTGGAGGAGGATTACCCAAGAGTAAGTATTAATGTTTGGAGCAGGACGTACTGTATACTTAGAACAGAGTTCATTAACCCCAAGGGTTTACCCACAGCGGGGCATTTTATTATAGCCCACATGGTCAGGCTAGCGGCCAGCCCTGGAATCTTCTTCCGGTCCTGAGGATCAGGACCCCGCTGCAGCAGGGTATCTGATCTTTAAAGTTGGGCATTAAAGTGGTTTTGAACAGAGTTCAGGACCAGGCCTGCACACAGGTTTGTGGACTGAGGCGTTGTAGTACTCAATACTGTTAGTTATCCCCAAGAAGGACGGGTCCGTTCAGTCGATCCTGGATCTCCAGAGTCTGATCAGTTACGTTCGGGTGCGGAAGTTCCGCACAGAATCTCCAAAGGCAATCATAATGTCACTGCAACAGGGGGATTTTCTGACCACGGTGGACATAAAGGATGCTTATTTGCATGTCCCAATCTCCCCTGGTCACCTGTGCTTTGTGGTGGGCGCCCAACATTTCCAATTTGTGGCACTGCCATTTGGACTATCCACTGCCCCGCGAAAGACTTAGTGGTGGAAACGGCACTCCTGAGGAGGCAAGGTGTGCATATCACCCCATACCTGGACGACTTGCTCATCCGAGCCCCACCTCTGGCAGAGGTATTGCAAGATGTTCGGACGGTCCTGTCCATGCTGGAACTCTTCGGGTAAGTGATCAACTACCTACTGACCTATCTAGATATGACACTGGATACTGTGGCATGGGTCCTTCTTCCGGTGCAGAGGTGCATGGCTCTTCAAAAGACGGTGATCAGGCAGGGCATGCTGGTCCTATCAAAATGGCGCAGGACTGTGCAGACGTGGTGGCTGGATCAGCAGTCGGTCAGTCTTTCCTGCTGGTCCGGTGGGTCATCCTGTCTAGAACACCAGCCCAACCCGTCAGACAGTTCAGAGTTTCTGGGACCAGCAAAAGCGCAGTCTTCTAATCAATGTGTTGGCAATTCTGATGATTCTCAGGCATTGCCCAGCACTGGGGCCTACCGGACAGGGTACAGTCAGACAATACCACGGCTGTGGCATACATAAACCATCAGGGGGGTACCAGGAGCCGGAAGGGCTTCCAGGAAGTGAATCTCATCATGAGGTGGGCAGAACTTCATGTTCCATGCATCTCAGCGGTTCACATTCCGGGGGTGGAGAATCTGCAGGACGATTACTTGAGCAACTTGAGACGGTGGACCAGGACGTGTTTCAAGCCCTCTGCAACCAGTGGGGGGTGAGGTGGACCTCTTCCCATCTTAGCACAATTGGAAGGTCCAGAGGTTCATGTCCAGGGTGTGAGAACCCCTGACGCATTGGCCATTCCCTAGTCAGAGTACAGTCTGCTCTACGCATTCCCACCACTGTCACTTCTGGGTCGCTTGTTAAAGAGGGTCAACGGCGAGCAGATTCCTATCATCCTGAGCACCCCACACTGGCCCTGAAGAGTGTGGTTCCCATATCTGGTCAGTCTAGCGGTGGAGCTCACATGGCGACTCCTCAACCACCCAGATCTTCTGCGGCACCCCAATTCTCCAGCGCTGGCTTAAGTGGCTTGGCTGTAGAGACCAGCATATTTAAGGAGAGGGGTTTGTCCGCCGCGGTAATTAGGACCTTGAGCACGGAAACGCTAGAATTTACTCCAGGACTTGGAGGGCCTTCGCGTCTTGGTGCGAATCTAAGGGCCACTCCTGTAGGAGGTTCTCTGTACCCAAAATTTTGCTGCACATGTTCGTCTACTGCGGCATATATAGTCCCGCCCTAGGATCTCAATCTGGTCCTATCAGCACTTCAGGGTTCCACCATTTGAACCCATGATGGAGGCTTCCCCGATGATGTGCACATTGAAGGTGGCTTTTCTTGTGGCCATCACCTCCATCCGGCAGGTTTCATAGCTGGCAGCGCTTTCGATCGAATCACCCTTTTTGGTGAAGCATGAAGACAAAGCGGTGTTTCATGTGAAGCAGGATATTTTGCCCAAGGTGGTCTCTCCCTTCCATTTTAATGGAGTTTGCCATAAGGAGCGACTCCTGCATTCCCTCGATGTGGTCAGGGCATTAAAGTATTACTGGGCCACTACTCAAGGTGTACAAGACGGATATCTTGTTCGTAAACCCAGAAGGACTAAGGAGGGGCCTGGCGGCGGACATACAAGCCTATGCCTGCAAGGGGAAGGAGGCGCCCTTCCGGGTCCGATTGCCGCATGTTGGGCTTTCCAACACCAGGGGTCAGTGGAACAGGTCTGCAAGAGTAAGACCTGGTCTCTCCACACCTTCACCAAGTTTTTACAGACTTGATGTCAGGGCATCTGCCAATGCTGTTGTGGGTTGTAAGGTGTTGAAGACGATGGGGAAGTGTCAGTGCTGTTGTTCTTGGTTAGGTTTATGCAGTCAGCTGTTAAGGGTGAAATAAAATATATATTTTAAGCCGTGGGGAGCTCTGTATAATGTCTAAGGATGTGAACGTGATACAGGATTCTAGAGATGGACATTTTTTTTTTTTATTATCATAGATCTCTCTTGGATATGAATAGACTTTTTTTTTTCTTTTTTTTCTTTTTTACAGTGGCACTACCTCTTTAAACACTCCATGAACATTATAACATATCCGGTCACAAAATAGACTTCCCTTTTCTTATGTCCTCATCTTTACATCATAAAGAAACAGCCAACTATTTGAGCACTTCTGGACCTTTGTAGCAAGGCCTCGCTGCCACGTGTCTAAAACTAAAAAGCTTGATCGCTTATTATGCTTCTTGTAAATGACAAATACAGTATATTTATAACTACAGGTCATAGTAATGACAACATGGCTCTCAGAACTATGCTGTTCCCACCCAGCAAAAAAAAAAAAAAAAAAAAAAAAAACTAGACCTGGAAAGAAATAAGGCCTTATGCCCACTAATCCATGCTCCTATAACGCAGAGCATCCAATGCTTATCCTGTTGGTCAATAGGGTTCACTGTCCAGGCGTGCTTAGGTGTAGTAATGACAATATAATAAGTTTAGCCATTTTCAGGAGTCATCCAGCAGACCGGGTTGGGGAATGCAATGACCATTGTGGGATTTCTGGCTGAAGGTTCGCTTTAAGAGACTTTGTAAGTTAAGTGATTAATAAAAAGACTAAAAGCAGAATAAAATAGGATACACACCAACAACGTGGCCAGTGAAAAAGTCAGATCGCTTCACAGGATACTCTTCTCCTTTTCCGTTGCCATCCAGGATCAATGCTTTTAGATTTTCAGAGAGGTGATCAGCGTCAGATGTCAAGTATAATTTAAAATGCCTGGAAAAATGAAAACAGAAGGACAATAGGAAAATGTTACCTCCACTGAAATAAAGACAAAAAAGCTTGTAGAATTTTGTAGACTCCAACTGGGTATGTATGGTTGTAGCACAGCTAGGTAAGGCAACAATTGTCTCTGGAGTATTTGTACATGGAACAAAACCCAGGATTTTGATTGTTCAAGGTTTTGTTCCATGCCCCAGCATCCCAAATTAGGACACCCTGCTGCGTGAAACCCCCCACCCATACAAACTCATCTTTCCTCAGTCCCATGGTGCATGCGCAGGCTCTCATTCAATCAGAGCCGTTTGTCATGTAATGCTCAGCAAACTGCACTGTTTACATGCAGGTCTTCAGAAAAAGGTGCGAGAGCGGCCGCATCCCATGCAGTATGTGCGCTTTCTCTCCTAGCCTATCTCAATGGCTGAGTGTGGAAGTGCGCACACAGGCCTAAGATGTGGGGTTGCAACCGCCATTGTTTACATCAGCGAGGGAGCCCAGGAGGAAAGGTGAACATTGCAGTGCAGTAAGGCCGTGCCACTAGGGGCCATAGAAGGGATTTTACAGACATTTTAATGAGGTATTTTTTTTTTTTAATACATGTCTAATGAAAATCAATGTGGATGAGGATGATGGGGGTCAGGTTACCTGTGCAATGCAGTGAAGTCCAGCATCCTTTCCAGCTGAGATTGCGTTTTTAAGTCCCTCTTGCGCACAGAGTGCTGCTGGATGCCAGACAATGAGATGATATCATAATCTGACAGCATAGTGTTCAAGTTACCTGTGGATGACAAGACAAAGTGAATTGGAAATTGCAATTCAATTATATTGCTAAAGCTTTTCAAGCAAGAGCCCCAGAAAAATAAACCATCCATCTAGAACCTAGAACCACATATTATATAATCTGCATTAGCAAAGGCCATTATTGCCATAATAAGATTTGGCTATATATAGGTCAAAAAAGCAGGCAAATATAAAATATATACTCACCTTTTGTCCACTGTAGCAGATTAGTCCTTATCCTCCCTGGACATAACCCTTGGGATGAAGCCCCCCCCCATGTGTCAGTGACCCGCTTTAGAGTGACTGGCTGCAACTGCTCTATTCAATGCAATAGAGACGCATGTCAAGGCAGCGGCCTATTGCAGGTAAAGTAATGGATGGGGGAGTGGCACCTTTCACCCGAGGTTACTGATAAAACCAGCTGCGGGGGACAAAAGGAGTATATTTTTTTTTCTTCACTTCAGCCCAGGATTTGCGATTTTTAAATACCCCCGTCACCCTTTCCTAGTGCTGATGCAGGGCGGTGGGGTAACATAAGGAAAGACACAACACTTACTGGCACCCCAAATCCAGCGGCAATATCGGGCAATGCCGCAGGTTCTGCCAGATGCTCACGGCCATCTTGTCCAGGACGGTCGGCGGGTTCACTTGAATAGGCGTACGGGAGAGCGTGTACCCCACGTCCGTCCTGGACTTCAAGAAGATGGCAGCAAGCCCTGCTTCAGCATTGGGGACTATTTAAAAAAAAAAAAATCACAAATCCCAGAGAGTGGCCCATTAACTTTCCTAGACAGTGCCTTTAATAAAAGGTCTATTTTACAGGCTATTTAATATTTTTGCATAGTTTGTATCCCCTTAAAAAATAAAAACTAATATAAACTCCAAATGTAGTCAAGTGTATGAAATGTAAAGAACTTATGGTCTAGGGGGAAAAAACCCCTGAGCAGTGTAGCAGAGTATAATGTATAATAGAGAAATATTTTTCCTATAGTTAGTAACTCATAACTGCCTAAGAAATAATCTATCAGACAAATGTCACAGGAGACTGTGCCAATGCACTTATTCAGCCTCTCATGCCAGCTGACATAGGAAAGAGGTTGTACCAGATATTAGACTTGCGACTCCCATTTGGACTACTAAAGAAACCAAAGCCTCTGATGCTAAATATAAAGAGCGCTTACGATCCCAGCATGCTCTTTACTTACCACACATCAGGCTAAATACGAAGTGGTGAACAATGGAAACTGCCGCCTAGCAATCATATAATCATAGACATCATTCCTACCAAGAGCGGGGTACTTGGCTGGCATGAAAGTACATCACAGGAAAGGCCTGAATACAGAAACACTGGCCATTATATAAAAGGGCTGAAATGATAAAGGTACAGTCCAAGCACCTGGATGCCTGCACCATCCTTAGGATTTTATTATTGAAGTGGTTGCTGCAGGCAGAGGGGGGCGCTGACAGAAGGCAGCAAGTAACAGCAAAGGCACTGTAGAATACAGACAAAATAATGGCCCAATAAGGTGTGAAATAATCGGAGATAATAATAATGATTTCACATGACTATGTTAAATGTGAGGAAGAAATGGTTTAGGAAACAATGTAAGGCTTATGTGATTAGGTTAAATTGTATTGGTTAAGCTCCGTTTAAAAGTGGACCAAAACCCAGGATTTTGACAATCCTGGTTTTTGATCCTTTCCCCCGGGGCACCCCGATCGGTGTGAAACCCCCCAGATCGCCGAGCCCAACTTACCTTATCCCGGTCCTATGGTGCATGCACAGCCGCTTGTCCAATCAGTGTGCTCAGAGGAGCTGACATCACGTTGTCTAAGGCGTCGTCTAAGCCAGCAGCTCCAACCTCGCTGGCGGCCGCATCCTCCGCTTCTCTCTAACAGGGAGCGTGCCCGTGCCGGCCATTCACAAATGCCTGGTGCAGGTATGCACCCTGCTATGGAGATCCCTATTATCTGCATCTTGCTCTTATTTTCACATTCTTTCCATGTTTTGTATGTCACATTCATTCAAGCTTCTTCTTTCTCTCATTTTCTATGGCATCCTTAATATTTTTGTATATTTTGTATATTTCCCCCTTCTTTCTCTTTTTTTACATTCCCTGCACTCTCTCTTCTCACCTTAGCTCGGGCATGCGCCGTTAGACCGGGAAGCAAGGCAAGTGTATGATGGGGTGACTGGGGGGTTTCACACAGTGGGACATCCAATCGTTCAGCCCGGGAATCTTATAGATTCCCAGGCCGATCAGGGTGGCTTTTTGGTGCACTTTAAAGTGGATGTCCAGCCCATTTTCTATTTTTATCTTTATATAGGTTGCACGAATCAGGCTTAGTACAGTTAGCCGGCAACCATTCATTGATGTGCAAGCCCACTCAGCAAACTGGATTGGTCACCAGCAGTTAAGTGGTTGGCAGCCGTTGGCTGACTTTCTATAGTGGCACTTTAAAAGACAACTACTGCAAAACTGCTCTAAAGCCTCAAAAGTTTTAGAGGCTGATTTTCTCTTTACTCCCCATTAGGAAATCAAGGCAAGCTTGTTTTTCTTTATTAACTAGAAGAAAAAAAAATGAAAAAAAGTTTAGAGAAAATGTGCTAAAGAACCTAAGTATAAAGCCAAACTATAGGGAACATTAGGATAAAAAGCTGCAATATTTAACAAAAAAATCGTTGCATTATGGAATGAGAGCACCTGCACATTTCAGAAGAACTGAGAATGCTAATAATTGTATCATTAAAGTGGGCCAAAACTGGCCCTGAAGATTATGAAACACCTGGGACGGCTTATTCTCTCTCCCTGAGGCATCCTGTACTGGGACGCCCCGCTGTGTGAAACCTCGCCATTCGCCCACAACTCACACCTTTCCGATGAGGCCACACCACATGCGTGGCATCACTTGCATCCCCATTCTGTTTATGTGGCCATGCCCGCCACAACTGAATGGCTGTGCGTGGCTACGCACAGCCGACAGATGCAAAAGATGCCAAGGGTCATCAATCTGTGCAGTGAGGATTCCATTCAGCTTCTCCATCCAGGCATTCCCCAGCGAGGAAAACTGGAATGACTGGTGGGGTGTCACACAGTAGTGGGGGGGGGGGGGGGGGGGGCAGAGAACCAAAACCCAGAGATAATGAAAATACCAGATTTTGGTACACTTTTAAGTGGACCTTCAGACAAAAATGACCAGAGGTCAGTGTAGCAGTAGAGGTGTGAATTGGCAAGAATCTGGCAATACAAATTGCGATACACATATGACAATACGATATATCCCGATTCTGTCTCAAAGACGATATATTGCGTTTTTATTTCTTTAAAAAAATTTTAAAAATTGACATAGGATCCCCCCTTCCCGGGGGGGTGGGACCCCATTTTTTGGAATTTTAAAATCCCCCCAAAAATGTGAGGTCCCATTACCCAGCATAACCAGCCCGTACCAGCTATGAAGGCTTGTAGAACAGGACAAAGGGGTCAGCTTTGGTGGCCCCTGGCCCTGCAGGCTACAAGCCGGCATAGCCAAGGGCTCTTCTGCCCCCCCTGGGCTTTTGGGGAGGCAGGTAATGGGGGGCTCAGGGTTAACGGCAAGTCACCCGCTAGCCACAGGTGACTTTTTTTTTTACTTTTCTGTCACTGTAGTGGGGGGGGGGGGTCAACTCAGAACTGATACTAGTGAGAAATAATTGATTCTGGTATCGCCAAATGAAATATTGCAATACTTGACAGAATCATTTTTTTTTCGGACACTCCTAGTTTTGACAAGACCTTTGCTAAAGCTAATACATTCACTGGCACTGGAAGTTCTGCATGTGGCCTAAAAGCAATATAAAGGGCCTTTTATCCATGAATCAGTTATTGTTTATATAACATGGCTATGCAGCTGCTTTACATTAGAGCATTTCTGGAGGCGGTAGAGAAGAGAAACGGTACCTACAGTATAGAGTCCTTTAACCGGAAATACACTGCATGGCATGGTGTGCATGTAAGGTAAAATCTATGTTCCATCAATGTTCTACTGACTCTCCAAAACTCCCCTGTAGAATTGGTATTATACGCATACAGCACGTCCTGCTCCATCTATAATACTTACACATGGGTAATCCTCCGCCAGAGGGCGCTGTTAACTGCAGACATGCAAAAACAGGCTCCTCCCGGCGCTACATATACCGAGGGACCTCCCACAAATCCCCAGCATTGAAAAGCAGTGAGAAGGAGAAGCCGGGAGAAACCAAACACCCAAAAACTGTAATAACAACAATGATAACAATCACCATACAGGGGATCCAGAACAAAGTGAAACCAGGGTGGGGTGGAGCAGGACGTGCTGTATGCATATAATACCAATTCTACAGGTGAGTATTTCACAGAATTGTATTATTCTAAGCATACAGCACGTCCTGCTCCATCTATAATACTTACACATGGGACATCCAATAGCAGTGTCCATAAAGTAGGGTGGGATCCCCAACAAAAAAGACAGTAAAGGCGCTGTCACCTGCAAAACTTTGCTACCAAGTACGACATGAGCAAAGGCTCTAACGTCAATCCCATAACAAAACCTTTGAAAAAGGTATGAACAGAGACGAGCAGCGGTCTAGCAACTTATTCAACAGAAAACCTGGTGCTGAAGGGCCAAAAGGTACCCAAACACCAATATAACGGAATAATACGAGAGAGGGAGATTCTTCCCCCTTAAAGGAATAGGCCAGTGTAACGGCCTAACCAGCCCAAAGGCAACAGAAGCCTCGTAAAACTTAGAACTCTCCCCAACGGGGAAATGAAAACTGGTCTCCCGTCAGGCAGGGACACTGACCCCTTCATTAACAAGGATCAGCAAGAAGCCGAAACCTTTACTCAGGACCAGGAAGGCAACCATCCAAACAAGATCAGTCCAAAGGGTGCATAGGCCCTGGAAGCAAACGAGATCAGGCGCATACATAAAGGAGGCGCCCGCAGACCCCAAAGGGCATCAGTCCCCCTAAGGGACAAGAAACAACCAGGAAAAATTTCAACACCTGTTGAGGGAACGTAGACCCCTTACTTCAGCATTATTAAGAATAAGGCCCATAGGCAGACTAAAAGGACTTAAATAATGATCATAAAACACCACATGGACAAAAGGATCCGGCGTAAGGCGGAACACCACCACGTCATGGTATCTATATCTATATATCTATCTATATCTATATATCATATATATCTCTATATATCATCAGATCATCTATATCATCAGATCATCTATATCATCAGATATCTATATCTATATATATATCGAGCGAAGGCTTAAGTAATCAGAGCCACCTTCTCAGGCACACGTCTGACTGAAGCAACAGCCCCCGGAGGAGCGACTTGGACTACCAAACAGCTCAGACAGCATCCAGAATAAGTCCCAAGGGAACAATCCGCAGGGCAAACCGAATGAAAATTGATCCCAACAGGGACCACAGAACTACTTGGGAGATGCCCCTGAGCAATCCCCAAGAGAACTCCTCACAAGGAAGACAGAACCAGACTCCTACAGGAAGGCAGACAGGACCGAACCTGAACCTTCAGAGTACCTAGATGGGGAGCCAACCCCAACTTATGCTGTAATGACTCTAGAACCCTGGGAACCAAGAACGTCCAACAGGGAAGAGACCAAAACTCATGCCAAACAGTATGGGTACACCATAACCCACAATAGACGGAGGAAGAGGAAGCTTGCTCCTAGCCCCCCATAGACCAAGTCACCCAGAAGATAAGCCCATCTCCAAGGGGTGAATAATTCAGCTGTCAAGCCCCAGACTAGAGTCTGTAGATTGGGATGACAAAAGAAGGGGCCTGACAAGGGCAGAACCGCACTCCTGAGAGAGCATACAGGTCAGCAGACCTCAGCAGAAGCATCTGCGAACCACAGTTCACTAGGCCACCCAGGGGCCATCAATCTCACGGGTCTCTTTATCAGCATGACCGTGCGCAGAACCCCACATAGTAGGGTGAATGAAGAGAAGACATATAAAATAGAAAGTCTATGCATAATTTTACTAAACCCCCATGACCAGAGTCAGAATATTCTGGGACAGTAAAAACAAGGGCAGAGCCCCTGTGGTATAAGCGAGACCCAACAGAGCCACCCTAGTTGGCTCTCAGAGTGACACCAGGATAGTATAACCTGCCACTGAAAGACATCCATTGGAGCGAATACCACTGAGGAGCAGGGGGTGTAGACCCCCGCCCAGATCAGGATCAGGAACCCTCCAGGGGGATCATCCTGCTTCAAGCTCCAGACCGATATTAAAACAGGCCATTGTCTTCCAACAGGCCAAGAGTCCCCAAATAGACAGGTCCTAGAAGTCCAGCCATATAGAGAACGGAAGGCTCATTGTTTTAACAAACCAGTAGCTAAGATGGACCCTCTAAGGGACCCTACCTAGGAACCACGGGGGGTTTTGGAAGAAAATCCCCCCCCCCCCCCCGGCAACCTGCTAGACTTGGTACCCAAGGTGACCGTTCCCAGGAAGATGCAAGCAAAGAAGGGGGTGCATGAATATAATCAGCTCAAGCGGAACCACCGTAGCAAGGGGGAATGAGCACAGACCTTGCTCCCAGGGTGCTGGGACCCCATCTAGGATCAATAACCTACTGTGCCGAAGAGCCCAAAGGCTCTGTATATAAGGGACATCATCTGATACACCACCAACGGGCCCACCAGCTGCAATCCTGCCTGGTGAGCGTAAGAAGTCAGCAAAGGGGGGTGGAGCCCCCGTTATCAGGATTCCACTTGTTGCCAAGGAAGAAGGCTCAAGCCTGAACCGAATCCAAGGAATGGAGATAGCGGATAAGGAACCATGAGGGATAGAGGTGACTGAGCACCCATCCAAATAACTCCCAGAGAACGCCGCTAGCGTAGTAACCAGCGCGGCTTGACGCAGAGATTGTAAGTAAGAAGGACAACCAGAGGTCCTAGCGCGGACGCTCCCTGATCCCATCAGGAACATCACCCCCAATGGTGCCTTATAGCGAGCACAGGGAGCAGGAGAGGAAGCAGACGAGGGGCTCAACAGCAAGGCCACAATCAGTAGTGTTGGCCCTCCAACACAACCAGTGAGAGCCTCGGTGTCCCGAAGACACAGGGGAGCTAAAATAAGCAGCTCAGAATTCCACAGACGGCAAGAGGCCCACTGAGTGCAGGGTGCTGGTAGCCCAACCAGAATACCGTGCATCACTGCCTGTGAATATCAATTGCCGAACCATGGGAGGTCCGAATGGGCCAGACTGCCTCTTCCTTAAGGGGAATGTGGAAACAAACTGATGTAGTGGCCCAAGCCACTGTCTGGTAAGGGCGTCCTGCAAATGACCCCAGACCTAGCAAGCCAAGCAAGGCCTGCACCAACACCTGAAGAAAGACAGGGACTAGAAGCACCCTGACGATTTCGGGAAGGACCGCCCAGCAAACTCTATCCTGCACCCAACAGAATGAGGCAAGACGCCTCCTGATAGGAGCAAGGTGCTGGGACCATCCCCTCTCCCAGGCGGGCGAGGGCGTCCCATCATGCTTGGGGGGTTTTGGGGAAGGATTTAGACTTAACCCGGCCGGGTGGCCCAGGACGTTGTCTGCCGCTTCTGGGGCAGGAGTCTGCATCAGCCCCTAGAAAGGGCACCCCAGGTTCTTGTGTCACACTATGGTATGGAGGGGGAGGGGTATCCCTGCTCCAAGGGGGCCGAGATGGCCGCCTGCGATGGGGTGAATTGCCCTTTTTTCCAAAGAGGTCCAGATGGGCCCCAAACAGGCGTTGCCCTCTAAAGGGAAGCCCGGTCAGAGTTCTTTTAGCAACCACGTTAGCACCCCACTGCCGCAGCCAGAGCAAGCGACGTATAGGCACCACTAGGGCAGAAGTCCTCGCACACATGCTGATGGCGTCATCCAGAGCTAAGAGGATAAATTTAGCAAAAATGTCACAACTGGAGAGAGCATTAAACACCTCCCAGGGTAGATCATCAGGGTGATGCTCAAGCTTCCTTCTTATGAGGGTTCTAGCGGCCACTGCGGTGATGGCCGCGGCACAGACCGGGCGCAGCGTCGATCCTGCACAAGCAAAGACGTGTGAAGCCAGCCTATCGATGCGCCGGTCCTCGACATCCCGAAGAGTGCTATAAGCCGGGACAGTAAAGAAGGGGGGGTTAGGGACCCCAATGATCGGTGCGTCCACCACGGGGAGCGATGACCAACAGTTAACCACCTCAGGGGTGAAAGGGTATTTCCGATCCCAGTCCCCTGGAATCCCTGGAAGTTTAGTGGGGCATTCCCATTCCTTGAGTACAAGAGCATGGAAGTGAGCCTGCTCGAGAAATTCCAAGCGCACAGACGCCGTATGGAAACGCTCCCCTCTCGGCTTGGGAGCCTCGCCAGGGAGCGAGATAGACAGGGCCTTAAAGTGGACCAACACCCAGGGGGGATCGGCCCGGGAATCTATAAGATTCCCGGACCGATCAGATCCCTCCCCGCGGGGCATCCGAAATCGGGATGTCCCTCGGGGAGGAACCCCCCAGGAGGCCCACAATCCTTACCTTACCGGCGATCCAACGGCGCATGCGCGGGACGCGGCCGCGTCTCTCGCTTCCCTCTAGCAGGGCGCGCTTCCGCGCCGGCCGTTTTGTGAATGGCCGGCGCAGGCGCGCTCCCTGTTAGAGGGAAGCGAGAGACGCAGCCAATGACGGCGCTCTGGTATGCGCGTCCAAGCGGCTTTGGACGCGCATACCAAAGCGGCTCTGAGCGCTGTCATTGGCCGGACGAGGTCACGTGGGAGCGGGGAGAGGTGAGTTTTTGCGGCGATCGGGGGGGTTTCACACAGCGGGGCACCCCCGATCGGGGGGCCCCACCTAAGTGGACCAACACCCAGGATAGTCAAAATCCTGGGTGTTGGTCCACTTTAAAGATCTTAAGCAACAGACCATCAATGTCAAACTGGCCCCAGTCATCCGGGCCCGAATCGTCATGACCCCTCGGCCTCTCCTCAGAGGAATCTGGGTCAGAGAACAGTTCTCCACTGTCAGACGGAGCATCATCACGCGGAGAAGTAAACTCCTCCGATCCAGTAGCAAAGGCAGAAGCCAGGGGCGTCAAGGGCCACTTCCTGCCAGGGCCCAAGCGGTCGGACCACCCCGCAACAATCTGGTCAGCCATAGGCCGTCTAGAAGACGCATCAGGCTGTAACTCCCCACTTGTATGCGACTCAGCAGGAGTGAGATCTGGGCAAGGGGAGAGGGGACTATCGGAGCGAGGTGCAGCCACAGGCGCCGCTCGCAGGTCCAGTGCTTGCTCGGCACACGGTCCGCAGACCCGTGCTCTGCCCGCAACGGCATGGGGGAATCCACAGGCTACACACCGCCGGTCATGTCCCCGAGGGACCCCGGTCACATAATCCTGAGATGCCTCCATATGGTGATTATCTGAGCAGTATGCCCGCAGGGATTTACGCAATAGGCAACCCTGGATGCCCCAAGACCCACTAGGAATGTGGGAGAATTTATTATAAGGGCCAGCAACGGTATATGTCAGGCCGTGAGAAGCCACCGAAATCCTGGCGTCTGAAAGACATAATGGGATAAGGGGGGGGGGGGGGGGGGTTGCCAGTGCCATGCGCCGCCGTAATAAAAATCATAGGAATAAAAACCGCCTTACATGACCAAGGGAGGAGGCGGATCGCAACCATGCGTGCGAAGACCGTCAAAATGGCGCCAAGCGAACCTCGAGGGGCGGGCCTGATCTGGCTGTGACGCGGGGCACGTCATTCTGAGTCCCCGCCTTCCCCAGAGAGCGCGAAGCTCTAACCAGCGCGACGTCAAATGAAAGTAGTGGATATGACACACATGCATAATGTAATTAAGAAGATTGCTCTCACACTAGAGAATGATGCTGCCGTCCGGGCTGCACACTAATGTAATGAAAAGACACACACGTGCGCAACAGAAGGTTTGTGGAACAAGGAGCGCGGCACTGACACCCCAGTTTAAATAAACGATCAACGCCCATAACGTGTTAACATTACACTGAGACTGCCAACACATACCCCCCCCCTTTCTTTTCCCCCCAAACTACGGGAGGAAGCGAGGGAGAAACGGACCTGCACCCAGGAATTATCGCTATGAGGGGCACGGGCAACAATGCGGGAGGGGCATCTAATGGAGGCTCACCATCGGCCTAAACCGCCTACCCTATGGTGGGGGATTGCGGTGGAGCGTAGCTCCGTGAGCACACGAGGTGCTGCCTACCTTCACCCGACCAGCGCAGCCCAGGCTGGGAGGCACATCTTTGTCGAAGAGGACGGGTAGTAATAGTCCTGCAGGGCCGCAGGCTGTAATAGCCCCGCTCACCTGCGAGAGAGTGATACTTCATGTCTTCGCAGTCAGCACTGCAGAGAAATCTGGGGATTTGTGGGAGGTCCCTCGGTATATGTAGGGCCGGGAGGAGCCTGTTTTTGCATGTCTGCAATGAACAGCGCCCTCTGGCGGAGGATTACCCATGTGTAAGTATTATAGATGGAGCAGGACATGCTGTATGCTTAGAATAAATAAGCTTCTTACCATGTGTCCCCAAATGGTCCCGAGTCTGTTTTCCAGGCAAAGGTTCTCCCGTCAGCAACACAGGTAACAACAAAAGCTGTAAAGCCAACAGCATGGCCAGCAGAATGGACCTGGAAGACCACGGTATCATCATGCTAAGTAAGGAAGCCATCCAAGCCGTGTGGGTAAAAGCCAGAGCTAGTTGGTAGGATGGATTTTCAATTGTTGCAGCGGATAAAAACTTCTACAGCTGTTCATAGTCATCTCCAAAAGAAGGTCGCAGGACCATCTGGGCCAGATCACCTGTTACAATGTAGACAAGGACCAAATATTAACCCAACATTTTTTTTTTTTTTTAAACAGCAACCTAACCAATTTTGTGCAGATTTCACTTTATGAACAATGTGGTACAAGCTGGTTTGCCTAAACAGCATCTGTATTTTACAGAAAAGTTGTTACATCCGAGTATGGCAAATGCAGTTCTAAGATGGCTACATGGTACTTAAACCGGACCTTCACCCTGAATAAGAGCATATCTTATGTTTCCCACACCCTGTACATACAGGTTGCCCACATTAAAAATCATCCTACCTGCTTCTCCTGCATTTTATGAGCCTTTAAACATCCAAGATAGTGGGTCATGGAGTCCCAGGCTGTGATGCAGAGTTTAGGCCAAGGGGGGGAAAGAATAATAACAAAAAACTTAAAATATATTAATTTTAGATGCTAAGGAATAGTTTAAGGGTTTGGTCTTTTCATTAAAGCATGCTGAAGGTCCAATTTAAAGTGAGCCAAAACCAGGCCTGGAGTCTATGAGACTGTCCAGGTCACAGCCAATCCTCACCTCCACCAAGCCCACGGCTGGTACCAATGACATCCTTTTTTGCCTGTGCACACCTACCGAATGGTGGTGCACAGCAGCAAAGGATACCAGTGATGTCGCGCACCGTCAGTGTGTGCGGCTGGGCATTCCATTTAGCTTCTCCAACGCATGCATCATTGGAGTAGATTCGGGGTTTCACACAGGGGGGCACCCCAAACCGTGGTGCCCCAGGGGGGAGAGCCCAAAACCTGGTATAGTGAAATCCGGGGTTTTGGTCCACTTTAAAGGGCAACTCCACTTTTGATTACATTTTTTAAAGTTTCTATTATTGTGTGCCAAATTGCTAAGCGTATCTGTTATTTATTTTCATTTTGCAAATCTAGTAACCATGCAGTTACTTTAGCTATGTATATGGTGTGTGCCACACGCCGGCATGCTAATGCGGGCCACACTCTGGCATGCTAATGCGGGCCACACTCTGGCATGCTAATGCGGGCCACACTCTGGCATGCTAATGCGGGCCACACTCTGGCATGCTAATGCGGGCCACACTCTGGCATGCTAATGCGGGCCACACTCTGGCATGCCAATGCGGGCCACACTCTGGCATGCCAATGCGGGCCACACTCTGGCATGCCAATGCGGGCCACACTCTGGCATGCCAATGCGGGCCACACTCTGGCATGCCAATGCGGGCCACACTCTGGCATGCCAATGCGGGCCACACTCTGGCATGCCAATGCGGGCCACACTCTGGCATGCCAATGCGGGCCACACTCTGGCATGCCAATGCGGGCCACACTCTGGCATGCTAATGCGGGCCACACTCTGGCATGCTAATGCGGGCCACACTCTGGCATGCCAATGCGGGCCACACTCTGGCATGCCAATGCGGGCCACACTCTGGCATGCCAATGCGGGCCACACTCTGGCATGCCAATGCGGGCCACACTCTGGCATGCCAATGCGGGCCACACTCTGGCATGCCAATGCGGGCCACACTCTGGCATGCCAATGCGGGCCACACTCTGGCATGCCAATGCGGGCCACACTCTGGCATGCCAATGCGGGCCACACTCTGGCATGCCAATGCGGGCCACACTCTGGCATGCCAATGCGGGCCACACTCTGGCATGCCAATGCGGGCCACACTCTGGCATGCCAATGCGGGCCACACTCTGGCATGCCAATGCGGGCCACACTCTGGCATGCCAATGCGGGCCACACTCTGGCATGCCAATGCGGGCCACACTCTGGCATGCCAATGCGGGCCACACTCTGGCATGCTAATGCGGGCCACACTCTGGCATGCTAATGCGGGCCACACTCTGGCATGCTAATGCGGGCCACACTCTGGCATGCTAATGCGGGCCACACTCTGGCATGCTAATGCGGGCCACACTCTGGCATGCTAATGCGGGCCACACTCTGGCATGCTAATGCGGGCCACACTCTGGCATGCTAATGCGGGCCACACTCAGGCATGCAAATGCGGGCCACACTCAGGCATGCAAATGCGGGCCACACTCTGGCATGCTAATCATCTGATTGGCTAAGGCAGAGACGACAGGGTTAACCCCTTCTGCTGTAATTCAACTTCTTCAGATCGAGGAGGGTAAAACCACTTTCCCGTGTTTCAGTAGCTAAAGGGTTACTGGCAGTGTTCTCATCTGGGGAGGTCATTACTGCTGCATGACTGATAAGCTCACCTGTTACAGTGGAAGGATTGTGGGATTTGTAGTTAGTTTTTATTTAAAGGAGCACTATTGTGAAATTTTGTAATATTAAAAATACATATAAACATGTTGGCTAATGAGAGGAGAGGTCACTTATACACCCAAACTGAATAAAACTCCCGTCAAGCTTGTGGTTTATTCTTTCATGGTAGGAATAATGCGAAAAGGTGACCGGTTTAGTCTATGAGGGGTGACAGAGCCCGTCATACCGGATGTCCTTTTCCATTCATTAAATAAAAGAACAAGCCTGGCTGGATATTTCTTGATGTTGGGTGTAAAAGTAACGCCTCCCCTCGCCATCCTGCATATTTATATGGATTTTTATCATTGGGCCATTTTTCGCGATAGTGCTCCTTTAAGGCCAAGAAAACCATTCCTACTGTATCAAAAAAAGAGCCACAGGAATATAGGAAATGCTGATAAGTAAATCACAGGTCTGGGGGCATAATTCCAACACAATGATTATGTTACATTACAGAACAGGAAAGCAACACAAAAAACCTGAGGAAAGAGGAGTTTTCCTTTAATTCCAGCTAGCACAAACATCTCAGATCTGGATAGAGCGAATTTTAAACAATAAGGCAGAACACCAACACCCGACAAAAAGGGAGGTTTCTGGTGTTCTGCCTTATTGTTTCTCTTTGGGGATGTAAAATAATCATCTGTGTTAGGATTGTGCCCCCAGACCTGCGATTTACTTATCAGCATGCTCTTTCCATAATTCTCATATTCCTGGGGCTCAATTTGCTAAAGTGGGAGTGGGTTTTCAAGGGCTTGAGTAAAAACAATGAACTACAAGCCCCAGAATTCTTCCACTGTAACAGGTGAGCTAATCAACAGCTTTAGAAACATAGAAGGTTGACGGCAGAAGAAGACCATACGGTCCATCTAGTCTGCCTTTATGTGTATACTGTATCTATCTTTATCTTAGGATAGATGTGTGCTTACCCCAGGCATTTTTAAATTCACTTAATGCCAGCAACCCTTTAGCTACTGGAACACAAAATAGTTTTCCCTCATCGTGAAGAAGCTGAATTTCAGCAGAATGGGTTAAACCTGTCATCTCACCAATAAGATGATTAGCAAAGCCACAGTCAGGAAGTCTCTGATCTGTATATCAAATGCACCAGCTGGTGTACATTGTTCAGGTAAACACATTGTTGCTAGGGAGATAGTGTTCTTTTATAACAAATAGAAAAGAAAAGAAATAAACAGATAAGCTTAGCACATTGAAGACATCATGTTTGGTACACAATAATGGAAACTTAAAATGCCATTGAAAGTGGGATTACCCTTTAGATTTCCACTAATTTGTTTACATTTTAAATACGCAAACTAAGATTAGATTCATTCAAAGTCTCATTCGGATGTAACCCGGGTCTGGGGACCTTTTCACATTTCACTGGGGTTACCTAGCAACACAGTACAATACACTTCTATATACTGTTATACTGTGATACTGTGATGTAACAGGGCAGCGCTGTGAGGCCAAAGTGATGGGCCGTAGGCTCCAGAATCTGAATGAATAAAGTGCAGGACAGTGCCAAAGGGGGGAGGGCTCCATATTTAGATTGATCTGCATGGAGAGAGGGGGGGGGGCTTTTGATAGAACTGCCAGGAGCAGCCGAAGCTCGGAGACCACCCAGCGATGAAAGGGTGAAGTCTAGGGGCTCTCCATTCAGAGGGCATCTTGCCATACTCCTACCCTACTGTCATGTTCACCCGGTGGCTGCGGCTCCCACAGCACGAGATTTGTTGGGAGCATTCAAAGTGGAGGATGCTGGGTATGCTAGTCAGCTTCTGCCTTTGCAGCCACCAAGAGAATATTTGTAATTTTTAAAATGCTTTGAAATTTCATATCATTATGCACACTTTTAATAGTAACAATCCAAAATTTATAGATGACTAACGTTTTAATGCAGTGCCATCAAGTTGTAATCAACCCCCTCCACCTGCTGAGGCAGGATGGGGGCAGGGGAGTTGAAATAAAAAAAATGTACTTGCACCTCCGGTAACCCCAGTGCTAGGCGCAGACATATTTTGGTAGTAGTGAGGAAAAGATTTCTTTTTTGTAGCCCCCCCCCCCCATCCTGTCTCTGAGTTTTATGACTGGACATTCACTTTAACCTAGTGTACAGGGGTGCACCAGGGCCCAAAATGTTACTGGCAATATGGTCTGGTAACAAGGATGGATAGACAGGGCTAGGGGGAGAGGGATAAATTGGGGAGGAGCTTTCAGGAAGAGGGATGGATAGACAGAACAGGAAGGGCAAGGAGGGATAGGGAGAGAGCTGGGGGAAGAGATGGATGGGCATAACTAGAACAGAAACGAATGGGCAGAGCTGGGGCAGAGATAGATTGGCAGAGCTGAAGGGAAAACGAGATTAGATGGGACAGAGCAAAGGGAAAACGAGATTAGATGGGACAGAGCAAAGGGAAAACGAGATTAAATGGGACAGAGCAAAGGGAAAACGAGATTAGATGGGGCAAAGCTGGGAGGACAGGGATTGTGGGGTAGAGCTGAGGGGGACAGGGATGGAGGGGGCAGAGATGGAGGGGGCAGAGATGGCGGGGGCAGAGATGGAGGGGGCAGAGATGGCGGGACAGGGATGGAGGGGGCAGAGATGGCGGGACAGGGATGGAGGGGGCAGAGATGGCGGGACAGGGATGGAGGGGGCAGAGATGGCGGGACAGGGATGGAGGGGGCAGAGATGGCGGGACAGGGATGGAGGGGGCAGAGATGGCGGGACAGGGATGGAGGGGGCAGAGATGGCGGGACAGGGATGGAGGGGGCAGAGATGGCGGGACAGGGATGGAGGGGGCAGAGATGGCGGGACAGGGATGGAGGGGGCAGAGATGGCGGGACAGGGATGGAGGGGGCAGAGATGGCGGGACAGGGATGGAGGGGGCAGAGATGGCGGGACAGGGATGGAGGGGGCAGAGATGGCGGGACAGGGATGGAGGGGGCAGAGATGGCGGGACAGGGATGGAGGGGGCAGAGATGGCGGGACAGGGATGGAGGGGGCAGAGATGGCGGGACAGGGATGGAGGGGGCAGAGATGGCGGGACAGGGATGGAGGGGGCAGAGATGGCGGGACAGGGATGGAGGGGGCAGAGATGGCGGGACAGGGATGGAGGGGGCAGAGATGGCGGGACAGGGATGGAGGGGGCAGAGATGGCGGGGGGCAGGGATGGAGGGGGCAGGGATGGCGGGACAGGGATGGAGGGGGCAGAGATGGCGGGACAGGGATGGAGGGGGCAGGGATGGCGGGGGCAGGGATGGCAGGGGCAGGGATGGAAGGGGCAGAGATGGAAGGGGCAGAGATGGCGGGACAGGGATGGAGGGGGCAGAGATGGCGGGACAGGGATGGAGGGGGCAGAGATGGCGGGACAGGGATGGAGGGGCAGAGCTGAGGGGGTGGTGGTGGATGGGGCTGAGCTAGGAGGACAGGGATGGATGGGGCAAAGAAACTGAGAAACAACACATTTGTGTACCCTGCAATGCCACTTCTTGGCCAGGCAGTGCTTCATATTGCAATGCTAGGTGCCAGGGAGCCATGACACTGGCAGGAAGACTAAGCACTACATCGCTGATCAAGTAAAGGGGGCAGGAGCCCAAAAATCTGGGGCTGAGGTCCTCCAGTTGTGTCCTGCTGCCCTACTCCGTTGCAACACAAGCAGGGAGGTGCGAAAAGGGACCTAAACCCTTATCTCACTTTAAACTCGGCTCAGTTGCCGCTGTGATGTAGGTGCAGCCGACTGGTCGCCACACTTTAAAGTGGAGCATCGGACCCAGAAAGAAAAAAAAAAAAAAAAAAAAAGCCCCCCCCCCCCCCCTCGGCACCTACTTACCTTTTGGATGTCGCCACTGCCTGTTGCGGCGACATCCAGCTGCTTCAGGGGGCCCGATCCTTACCCCATGGCGATCTCGCAGCTCAGCAAAGTCTCGCGGGATGTCGGGCAACCCCATTGTATCCCATTCATGGGTAATGCGCAGGCGCGAGAACGGGGGCCGCATGCAGTGCCTGATGGGATGCAAGACGGCACCACCCCTCAGAAGGTTGCCCGGAAGCTGAGAAACCAATAGGATGGATCCCTTGGCGAGGTGAGTATGAGTAAATAATGCCCTAAGGTAAAACTGGAGGGGTGGGGGGGGCAGCAGATCGGTGAGACTTCGGGAAGTTTTAACCTCCCCCGATGTTCCTCTTTAAGGAATCAACATGACTCCAATGAATGACTCCATTTACCTTGAGGAGAGGTGGGGGCAGGGAGAGCGACAGCACTTCAAAGCGCTTTTCCCTACCTCCAGCCCCCTCAAACAAGCACCTAGATTTACACACCGACTATGAAAGAGGGAAAGAGCAGACAGGAGAGAAGCGTGGAAAAGAGAGGCAGACAGGAGAGAAGCGTGGAAAAGAGAGGCAGACAGGAGAGAAGCGTGGAAAAGAGAGGCAGACAGGAGAGAAGCGTGGAAAAGAGAGGCAGACAGGAGAGAAGCGTGGAAAAGAGAGGCAGACAGGAGAGAAGCGTGGAAAAGAGAGGCAGACAGGAGAGAGGCGTGGAAAAGAGAGGCAGACAGGAGAGAAGCGTGGAAAAGAGAGGAAGACGACAGGAGAGAAGCGTGGAAAAGAGAGGCAGACAGGAGAGAAGCGTGGAAAAGAGAGGAAGACGACAGGAGAGAAGCGTGGAAAAGAGAGGCAGACAGGAGAGAAGCGTGGAAAAGAGAGGCAGACAGGAGAGAGGCGTGGAAAAGAGAGGCAGACAGGAGAGAAGCGTGGAAAAGAGAGGCAGACAGGAGAGAAGCGTGGAAAAGAGAGGAAGACGACAGGAGAGAAGCGTGGAAAAGAGAGGCAGACAGGAGAGAAGCGTGGAAAAGAGAGGAAGACGACAGGAGAGAAGCGTGGAAAAGAGAGGCAGACAGGAGAGAAGCGTGGAAAAGAGAGGCAGACAGGAGAGAAGCGTGGAAAAGAGAGGCAGACAGGAGAGAAGCGTGGAAAAGAGAGGCAGACAGGAGAGAAGCGTGGAAAAGAGAGGCAGACAGGAGAGAAGCGTGGAAAAGAGAGGCAGACAGGAGAGAAGCGTGGAAAAGAGAGGCAGACAGGAGAGAAGCGTGGAAAAGAGAGGCAGACAGGAGAGAAGCGTGGAAAAGAGAGGCAGACAGGAGAGAAGCATGGAAAAGAGAGGCAGACAGGAGAGAAGCGTGGAAAAGAGAGGCAGACAGGAGAGAAGCGTGGAAAAGAGAGGCAGACAGGAGAGAAGCGTGCTAAAGAGAGGCAGACAGGAGAGAAGCGTGCTAAAGAGAGGCAGACAGGAGAGAAGCGTGCTAAAGAGAGGCAGACAGGAGAGAAGCGTGCTAAAGAGAGGCAGACAGGAGAGAAGCGTGCTAAAGAGAGGCAGACAGGAGAGAAGCGTGGAAAAGAGAGGCAGACAGGAGAGAAGCGTGGAAAAGAGAGGCAGACAGGAGAGAAGCGTGGAAAAGAGAGGCAGACAGGAGAGAAGCGTGCTAAAGAGAGGCAGACAGGAGAGAAGCGTGCTAAAGAGAGGCAGACAGGAGAGAAGCGTGGAAAAGAGAGGCAGACAGGAGAGAAGCGTGGAAAAGAGAGGCAGACAGGAGAGAAGCGTGCTAAAGAGAGGCAGACAGGAGAGAAGCGTGCTAAAGAGAGGCAGACAGGAGAGAAGCGTGCTAAAGAGAGGCAGACAGGAGAGAAGCGTGCTAAAGAGAGGCAGACAGGAGAGAAGCGTGGAAAAGAGAGGCAGACAGGAGAGAAGCGTGGAAAAGAGAGGCAGACAGGAGAGAAGCGTGGAAAAGAGAGGCAGACAGGAGAGAAGCGTGGAAAAGAGAGGCAGACAGGAGAGAAGCGTGGAAAAGAGAGGCAGACAGGAGAGAAGCGTGGAAAAGAGAGGCAGACAGGAGAGAAGCGTGGAAAAGAGAGGCAGACAGGAGAGAAGCGTGGAAAAGAGAGGCAGACAGGAGAGAAACGTGGAAGAGAGAGGCAGACAGGAGAGAAGCATGGAAAATAGAGGAAGACAGGAGAGAAGCATGGAAAAGAGAAGAAGACAGGAGAGAAACATGGAAAAGAGAGGAAGAAGACAGGAGAGAAGCATGGAAAAGAGAGGAAGACAGGAGAGAAGCATGGAAAAGAGAAGAAGACAGGAGAGAAACATGGAAAAGAGAGGAAGAAGACAGGAGAGAAACATGGAAAAGTGAGGAAGACAGGAGAGAAACATGGAAAAGAGAGGAAGACAGGAGAGAAACATGGAAAAGAGAGGAAGTCTGGGGGGTTGAAAAGAGAGGAAGACAGGAGAAAAATGTGCAAAGAGGAGAAGTCGGGGTGGAATGAAAAAGAGAGGATGACAGGAGAGAAATGTGGAAAAGAGAGATAACATGGAAGAGAGAAAAGACAGGGAAAGTGGAAAAGAGAAAGACAAAAGTAGTAAACAGAGAATAAGATAGAGGGAACATAGGATCAGGAGGGAACATAGGATCAAGCGAGAATGTGCAAAAGAAAGACGGAGGGGGATGTCAGAAAAAAAAGAGAATGTGGAAAATAGAGGAAGAGAAAGGGGTTTATTGAAAAGAGAGGAAGATAGAGGACCAGGGGGGTAGGTCAGAAGAGGACGAAGGGAAAAATGCAAGGAACATGGGATAGAGATGAAAAAGTGCAGGTCCATCACCAGATGTTGAGAAGAGAAGAGAATTCTGTCCTGAGCCAGATGAGAGCATATGTTAGGTCTGCGAAGGCTCACGTCAAGGTGGGAATAAATCAAGACAACCGGACCTCCGATTTTCCTTTCTTGAAAGGAGATATGAAAACAGCAGATCCAGCTGCCTTGCTTTATTACCGCATATTATCCAGGAACTCTATGCAGCAGAGCAGCAGGATGACCCATTAGAGTCAATTAGCTTACCTTTCAATTCTTCAGGTTTGGAAAGAAGGAGAATTGTTAAATTAAGCCCCCCCTTTAATTGATAGATAGGAACATAGGGTGTAACAGTTACAACAATATAAACACTTTAAAAAAAGAGAATAATTCATTTATTGATGACGATCGGCATAGAAGAACAGCTCTGCAGAGAACAATGAGGGACGCGAGGACTTGAACTCAAACGAGGGACTGTCCCTCTACATTTGGAACAATTGGGAAATATGCTTTTAGTCACTTGAATGCACAATAGTTTGCCCAATGTAACCCTTAGCAGTCCAAGCAGCATCATTCTATTGCCCCCCCCCCCCCCCAATCCCAGGCAGCTGCTCCCTATGACAGACTCCACACACGCAATGAATAGGAAGCACACTATGACGTCATAAGAAACACAGACTCAGTGGTGAGAAGACTATGAGAGAACACTGGCCAAAGAGCAAGAGAAGTAGCCGGACGACAGAGAGGAGAGAGAGGAGCCAGCGGAGCCCTCAAATACCTAGCCACAGGCAACAGACAGGTACGGAGGTCACACCTACCTGAACATAGTGCACCCGGATGTGACTGAGGAGCGGGACAGGCAGGCTGCGGAGGCACACTCACCACCCGCTTACAATGACACTCCAGACCATGCAACAAGTCTCTACCTACACACAGTGCCGGCGCTAATTTCCCCTACCCCAGATCCCTCCGCCCATGGGAACACACTAACGAGCGAGTGATCCGCCTGGCGTCCCACACGAGTCATGTGACCTTCTGGCACACGTGATTCCGAAACTTCCTCAAGTGCCAGCCTGCCCCATGACATAAACTATAAACTGTTGCCAGAGGTGCTATACGATGGAAGGGCCGGCCCTTAAAGCGGACCAAAATTCACATTTTTAACTAGCATCCCCTGACTTGTTCCCCACACAAATAGTAACTTTTGCCTATTTTTATTGCTGCCGCTTTACGCTTATCCTAGATCAGCGGTACTAAACTGGTGGACCGGCGTCCGAATGGACCTTGGTGCCAGTTTTCCGGACCCCTGCCCTGACAGCCCTACACTAAGTTGCTTCTTTGTTGCCATTTAAAGCGCTGCCCCCTTTACTTGATCAGCGATGTAGCGCTTAGTCTCCCTGCCAGTCTCATGACTCCCTGGATGCCTGGCATTTAGTATTGCAAAATGAAGTACTGAATTGGCGGGCATTGCGTGGTGCACACAAACTTTGTTTCTCTGTCCCATCCAATCCTGTCCCTCTAGCCATTTGATCTATGATTAAGGGCCGTTGAAGGACCCGAAACGCGTCAGAGGACCCCCACTCTCTCCATCTGCCCGAGTCTTGCACTGCTTTTATCTGGCTGTGGATGTTTTTGTATTGTTCCTGGAGACACTGATGATTTTAATGGTTTTGGAATAAAGCATTCATTTTTAAGGAAGTGCGGATCCACCACCTTCCCTCTAGCCATTTGAGCCCCATCTATCCCTGCCCCCCCCCCCCCCCAGCTCTGTCCCCTTCATCCCAGCCTTTTTTAGTTTTGTCTGTGGAATATATAGCCTCCCCCAGAGTGCTGATTTCTAACTATCCACCCCGGACCTTCACCTCTCACCAGATGCCTGTATATATGGACCTTTACAAGAAGTGGTTGAGTACCCCTGTCCTAGATAATGGCGCCTGTTTTAGCTGTAAAGCTCCGCCTCCTCCATTCATTGTCACTGCTGTGTGTGGCAATGATGTAATTGTCACACTTATGCAATAACTAACCACCTGCAATCCTACAGAGAGGGAGAGCAAAAAAAAAGTGTTCCAAAAGTGTTTGATAAGCGAAAATATCTATTTCTAGTTCTACACCCTAGGAAGTGAGTATCGGCAGGGACTTTGGTCAAATGTATTTCACAAGTTCAGTGGGTTTTGGTCTGGTGACCTAAAGTGGAAAAACCCTACAATTTCAGATTGCTTTAAACAATCACTTCTTGATTTGGGATGACCCATTTTATAAAGATGTCTAGGTAGCCAACTATCATATATGGGGCTGTATATGAAGGATACAGATGCACAGTGCAGTAATACCTCCTGCTGGAGGAAATGTGTCACATAAAGAGGAAGTCCAGTTAAAGTGGACCAAAACCCAGGATTTTGATTATCGGGGATGCCCCGCTGCGTGGAACCCCCCAGATCGCCCGAAGATACTCATCTCTTCCCAGTCCTACGGCGCATCCGCGTCCGCTCGTCCAATCAGCACGCTCGGATCCGCAGACATCACACCATCTAAGACGGGGTTTAAAGTGGACCAACACCCAGGATTTTGACTATCCTGGGTTTTGGTCCACTTCGGCGGGGCACCCCCCAGAAACCCCCAAAAACTCACCTCTCAACGCTCCCACGTGAACGCCGCAGCCAATCCCCGCCAACGTCCAGGCGGGGATCAGGAACGTCCAAGCCGCCGCCTCCCGTGCGTCACTCTCGGCGCGCGGGAGGCGGCGGCGGCGGCGGAAGAGGCGGCGGATCAGGTAGGGTCTTTTTGGGGTTTCTGGGAGGTTTCACCCCACGGGACATCCCGATCTCGGATGTCCCGCGGGGTGGGAGGTGATCGGCCCGGGAATCTTATAGATTTCCGGGCCGATCACCCCTGGGTGTTGGTCCTCTTTAAGGCCAGCGGCTCCGAGCGTACTGGTGGCTGTTTCCCTTTAACAGGAAACGTGCCCATTTGTTTTACATATGCCTGGTGCGGGCACGCGCCCTACTAGACTTATAGTGGGGATGCGGCCCACCCATGCGCTATTGGACCGCGATTCATTCAGAATAGATTGCCGAAAAAGCACAGCAATCTAATTTGATTGAAGGAGAGCTTATGCATGTGCTGTGGGAGGGTAAAGCAAGATCAGATTCAAGGCGATCCTGGGGGTTTCACATAGAGGAGCATCCCAAATCGGGATAAAGCAGACCAAAACTCAAAAGGGTGAAAATCCTGTGCATGGCTGCTCGCTGTCACGTGGGGGGGGGGGGGGGGGGGGGGGAGGTGTAACAGGGGAGTGGTATTGGCATCCCCTGCCTTACAAAGTGCAGATGTGCAGCAGGGTATCCAGATTTGGAATGCCCCCTGGTGCAGTATTAAAGTGGACCAAAACCAGGGATTTTCAATATACTGGGTCTTTGGCCTGACCCCTCTCAATTTGGGACGTGACACCCTGCTGATTGCCCGCTCTACATACCCCTGATGCAGACACTGCCTTCCAATCTGCTTATTCGGCAGTGCATATTAATGTGCAGCTGGAGAAGCTGAATGAAATCCTAGCCCCAATCGGCACATGGCACCCTCTGCATCCCTAGGCTGTGGGTGGCACACACCCAGAGAAAGATGCAGCCGGCACCGATTTGAGATACCCTGCTGTGTGAACCCCCCCCCCCCCCCCCCCCCAGTTCGCCCAGGTAAACTCACCTCTCAGCGGTCCGATGGCACATGTGCGGGCACTCTCAATGGCTGGGACGGGAGCGCGCACACGATGCAGGGGATGCGGCAATGCGTGCTCCCGCAATGGCAGCTATAAGAGCCTTCTGCCAAAAAAGTCATGTAATCTTTTAGATTACTGGTGGGTTTTGTTCTGCTTTAAGAGGAAGTCCTGCGATTATCTCAGATGGAACACCACTAAAAAAAGGTAAATATTTTTCTAATGCAGGGCTCACTAATGGTATTAGAGAGGAAGCTAAAGCTTGTTTAGTGTACCTATGAACTTGGACCTGACAAAGAGTGAAGAGGGAGAATTCAAGTCCAGGACCTAATAACTTTACTTTCTTTGCCCCTACAGAATGGGGGGGGGTCCTTATGCAGGGTGTCCTCTTGTTTCTACCCCCACTGCACGTCCAGGAAAGGGCACCTCTGTGCTCACCCCTCCAGGTTCCATTTCTTTGGCCGGCATTCAGTGTCTTGTAGGTGACCAGTACATTTCACCCACAGACATGTGGCATGGCAGACTGACATGTGCCACTGTTTCCTGTCTCTTATTATAAAGAGATCCATGAGGAAAAGGTAAGCACCTCCTAAATTGGAGAGCAATTAAAGAAGTCTGCTGGTGAAATATTACTTTACAGACTAGTGAGTGGATGTGCTGTAATCACTAAGATCGGGCCTGGACAATGTGGGACATAATCTCGTGATCAGGTTAGATTCAGAGCTCCAGAGTAGTGGTGGGAGACAAAAGGTGAGTATTGACTCCCCTCCCCAGGTTCCACAGCACTATGCACTCTTTAGGTGTTGCACTCGCCCATGGCAGCTCCATGCGGCATACAGAAGATGGCATTGCAGAGCTGCATCAACTCCCAATAATAATAAATTAAACATAATTAATTAGCTCCCAAGATATTGTGTGGTAGGGCGCGGCGCACATATCAACACCTCTGAACCATTAGGGGCAAACCTAAAACACTGCTGCTGTAAACTGTAGCCTCATTTCAGCCACTAGGTAGAGCACTAGCAGAGATTATCAAGAAACAAAATGACAATTACTTACAGGCCGATCCATTACTAGCGGCAGCTATCGGCAGATGAGCGTCTGTACAGAGGCGCTAAGAGTGACCGCTAGTATACGCTGTAATCGGCTATCGGGCACTGTAACAGAGCGTCTCAGACGCTGTAGTAACCTGCCCGGCATTGATGAATGTGATGTATGTTGGGCGCTCTAACACCAGTGCAGCGTTGCAGGGAGCGATAGGTAGCTCCAGCTCATTGCGACCGACTCTCAGCGACTCGCACCATATTCAACAAAAAAACACACAGCATAGGCGCTCTGGATCTGGTCGCTGTAGCATAGAGCGGCAGACACTGTGTGATTAAAGTCTGTTTTTGAACACATATCCACCAGTAACAAAGCGAAAACACATGGAATTACATTATTGTAACATTGTGACATTAATACTTTAATGCCAGACCTGTAATGACAATTCTGCATATAAATACAAAAAAACAAAAATGTTTTCAAAAATGACTTTTTCTAGGCCAGGAGAGGTGACACAATTATTTGAGAGAAAAAAAAATATTATAAACAAAAAAACCCTGTTTAAACAGAAGAAAAGAAACGTCCATTGAAATTTATGGGTGGGGGGACAGATAGTGACAGGTAATAGCGCCATACGCTGAGCTGCCTGTAATGATGAATCGTACGCTACATGGCGCTGTTACGGGGCGCTACGGAGTCGCTCTACGGATCGCTTTCATACATGTGGTATTGCGTACAGTGCCCAGCGTTCAGCAGACGCTGCCTGACACTACTAAGCACTACCTAGCGCTAGAGCTATCATGAATAAACCCCTTAGTAGCACAGAATGCAACAACGTGGCAAACTAGGATTAATACAGTGGGCTAAAGACAGAAGGCATTCACATGGCACATACAAATCAAGAACTGGATTTACCTATACTTATCAATAAGTAGGAGAGAAAACTGCCATTTACTTTCATTGTCTACCTTGAGCCTAATTCAGAGCCAGGTGAAAATTTACAACTGGTTGCTGAATCAGCCCCAAGGTAGACAATGAACGTAAATGGCGATTTTATCTCCTAAAAAGGGAGTGAGTTTTCTCTCCTTGCTCTAAATCGACCCCCTTATGTCTCTGTGTGATACTCCAAGCGCTCAGAGAGCAGCTGAGTGTGTAATGCTTGGTTATATCTTCTAATATGTAAACAGGCATCTACTTCTACTCCCAATACATGTGGGGCAGTAATGACCTTGAGGTGAGGGATTGTCCAGGCACACTCAAAAGTGACTCCATTGTGTAGAGCTACACATGGCAATGTTCTAGTTTTTTCCCTATTTTTCCAGAGTAATTATAAATTAAAGTTTCACCTCCTGTGCTGTCCTCTGTGATGAGAGTGGAAGGGCTGAGTGATGTAAGCACACCAGGTGCATTGCATTGGAGTGAGATGCCAACCAAAGTGCAACCTCCGCTCTGCCTCTGACATTCTCCTGTCCTCCTCCTTGGTTACCTCCTTGCACTCCTGCCTTCAAGACTTCTCCCGTACCTTCCCACTTCTCTGGGATGCACTCCCCCACTCAATCCGTCACTCTCCATCTTTCCAAGCCTTTAAAAGTGCCGTCAAAACTAATTTCTCCAGGCAAGCATATAACCTGGCTTAAGCAACTCCTATAACCTTGGCACATGCAGCCCAACTCAAGCTCTGCCACTTGTGATCCCCACCTTTCGTCTCCACCTCCATCCTTCAAACTGTAAGCTCGCAAGGGCAGGGCTCACTTTCCTATTGTCTCCTGTGCTCACAACACTTGGTTTGAACCTCATAGCATCTGGGTTTTGTATTTTCTCTGTACTATATGTTTTACCTTGTCTGTAATAATACCTTGTAAAGCGCTACGGAAGATGATGGCACTATATAAATAAACAATAATAATGACAAAGTATAGATTTAATGACAGAAAGAAAGGGAAATAAAGAATGAACAGAATGAATGACAGAAACAAAGAAAAAATGAAAGGGATGTCAGAAAAAAGCAGGGAAGAGAAGGAATGGAAAGAAAGAATAGAAGGAGTGATAGAAAAGGAATGGCAGAAAGAACAGATGATAGAAGGAAACAAAGAATAGATAGAAAGAAAGAAAAAGAATAGAAGGACTGACAGAAATAATAGATGGAAAGAAGAAAGAAAATGAGGAATGGCAAAAAGAACAGATGAAACAAAGAAACATGGAAAGAATGAAAAAAGAGAAAATAATAGAATGAAAGAAATGGAAGGCCTGACAGAAAGAAAAGGTAGATGGAATGAGGTGGGACCTCCCATTGGTTCAGGAGCTGGGGCTTGGGCTGGTTTCAAGACCTGCCACACCCCCTCCATTGACAGCAATGAAGGAGGCGTTCCGGGGTCAGGTGGCGCTGCCGCGAGAAGGAAGAAACAATGCAGTCTGCCCCATCCATTGACTGCAACAGAGGGGGTGTGCCAAGACCTGCCACACCCCCTCCATTGACAGCAATGAAGGAGGCGTTCCGGGGTCAGGTGGCGCTGCCGCGAGAAGGAAGAAACAATGCAGTCTGCCCCATCCATTGACTGCAACAGAGGGGGTGTGCCAAGACCTGACATGCCCCTCCATTGACTGCAATGGGGGGCATTCTGCCATTACTGCAGGACATGGATGGGGCAGCCAGCACCAGACTAGGAGCAATCATCTGCGAAGTAAAAAAGGTGAGTATGCAGCGTTTTTTATTTTAGGCCGGACAATGACTTGACAAGTTTGACTGGTCATTTTATTATTATTATGTAGTTTGAATAGTTTAATTTTAAAAAAGTTATGTGGTACATTCGTCATGACAGTTCTGCTATGAGTTAATGGCAACAACCAATATGTCAAAGTGACTTTAATCAGAACACCAAACATACATTGACTGATTTCAGTTGTTTCAGCTTCGACTTTCTCTTTAAAACCCAGACACAAGTCTAACTGGAAAACTATATAGACCTTCTCCAGGGTTTCAGTTGGGTAGTGTTCACAGCTGGGGAGGTCATTACTGCTGTCTGATTTAGCCAAAGCTGCCGTTCGAGCCATTAGTTCACCTGTTACAGTGAAGGGATGCTGGGACTTGTATTCCTTAGTTTTTTACTCAAGGCCTACAAAGTCACTCTTACGGATCACAGACACACAGGAATATAAGAAACTTGGAAACATCGTACTGATAAGTGGGGGCACAATACTAACACAAATGATTATTTAACATCCCAGAAGAGGAAAACAATAAGGCAGAGCACCAAAATCCTGACAAAAAGGGAGTTGTTCTCTGTCCTCTCACTTCTGAGGCCATCGTCACAGTGAGATATGCATGAATGAGTCATGCTCTGCTCTGCTGCTGAGGAGGCATGTCCAGAAGAGAGAAAGTTCACTAGGGCTTATTAGGAAATGTAAAGCAGGCTAAAAGAAGGATAATGCTTAAAAATGTAAAGCAGACCAAAACCCACTGAACTTTTGAGATACTTGTCCAAAGCCCCTGCCGATATTCCCGTTTTAGGCTGTAGAACTAGAAGTGGATATTTTCATTTTACGAATGGACCTGGAACACTGTTTTTTTGCTGTCCCTAGGAATGATATGGCAGATGATCAGTGCATAGGTGTGGCAATGACATAATGAATCATGAAGCAGGAGCAGTGAAAATTGGCAAAATGTAGTCTTCATGGGGGGGAGCAATAAATGAGTTATAAATGTGGGTTTTGGTCCGCTTTAAGTATAATCCAGAATCACACTCCAAGAATGGAACTGGGAAGGGGAGTTCCTAGAAACAGGGAGTTTGTTAGATTGGAAGAGTAAACACAGGAATTGGCCATAACTCAATCTCGAATCTTAAAAATACCACCTTCCTGACATAGACCCCGGACAGCTAAATCTCAGCGAACCTCAACAAGTTTCCTCCTACCATCATGCGTGTCACAGTAATGTTCCACCTTGGTTCTACTGACTACTCGCTTTATCTTCTGACCCCGGCTTAGACTAGTCGCTTTAGCTTCTGACCCCTGGCTTGGATGTCTACCCACTTTAGCTTCTGACCCCTGGCTTGGATGACTACCCGCTTTAGCTTCTGACCCCTGGCTTGGGTGACTAACTGCTTTAGCTTCTGACCCCCGGCTTGGATGACTACCCACTTTAGCTTCTGACCCTCAGCTTAGATGACTACCTGCTTTAGCTTCTAACTCCCACCTTGAATGACAACCCACTTTAGCTTCTGACCCCCGGCTTAGATGATTACCCGCTTTAGCATCTGACCCCTTGCTTGGATGACTACCCCCTTTAGCTTCTGACCCCCGGCTTGGATGACTAACCGCTTTAGCTTCTGACCCCCGGCTTGGATGACTACCCGCTTTAGCTTCTGACCCCTGGCTTAGAGGACTACCCACTTTAGCTTCTGACCCTCAGCTTAGATGACTACCTGCTTTAACTTCTGACTCCCGGCTTGAATGACAACCCACTTTAGCTTCTGACCCCCGGCTTAGATGACTACCCGCTTTAGCTTCTGACTCCCGGCTTGGATGACTACCCACTTTAGCTTCTGACCCCCGGCTTAGATGATTACCCGCTTTAGCATCTGACCCCTTGCTTGGATGACTACCCCCTTTAGCTTCTGACCCCCGGCTTGGATGACTAACCGCTTTAGCTTCTGACCCCCGGCTTGGATGACTACCCGCTTTAGCTTCTGACCCCTGGCTTAGAGGACTACCCACTTTAGCTTCTGACCCTCAGCTTAGATGACTACCTGCTTTAACTTCTGACTCCCGGCTTGAATGACAACCCACTTTAGCTTCTGACCCCCGGCTTAGATGACTACCCGCTTTAGCTTCTGACTCCCGGCTTGGATGACTACCCGCTTTAGCCTCTGACTCCTGGCTTGGATGACTACCTGCTTTAGCTTCTGACCCTTTGCTTGGATGACTACCCGTTTTAGCTTCTGAGCCCGGCTTGGATGACTACCCGCTTTTGCTTTTGAACTTTGACTTTGGACAACTTCCCGATCTCAGCCTCTGATCCCTGGCTTTTGATGACTACCTGTTTTGACTCCCGAATGGGTTTGGATTTCTTTTTCTAGTTCCTGACCATATGGTCCTATTTATATGCCACTTCCTATTATATGAACCGGACGTTCCCCATACCAGACTATGAGCTCACTTGCACATGAAGGTTGTGGTTGCCCTGGCTTGTTTGCAGTGCAGCCCGGCCTTCCTTATTGGGGGGGGGGGGGGTTCAGTGAAAACCTGGGCCTGCTAGTAGACTTCACAATCCTGAGCCTGTGCATGGTGCAGCACTCCCACAGCCCTCCATTCCTTCCTCCTGTCAGGTACAACCTTGCTAACTGCTTACTGTTCCCTAGATCTGTATCACAGGTGAGCACTGTGGACAGGAGGAGCCCGGCTTCCATTGCTGAGGTTGGCACTCAAAGACCACTTCCCAAAACCCAAGCTCAGCCCCTGCAGGACCACCCTGGTCTTCCCTAGAGCAGGGAGAATAGATTTGCTGCTTAGGTGGTCCCAGGTCTTTCCCTGGAGAGACAAGGGCCCAGGCAGATAGGCTGGGTTACTGGGCTGGCAGGAGAGGCAGACGTGAAGACAAGCTGGATCACACACACAGGGAAGCAGACAGGCAGGGGTTAATCCAAGAATTAGAGCCCAGGAAGCAAGCCGGGTCATACACGTAGAAGCCGGCAGGGGTTAATCCAAGAATCAGAGTCTGATGAGAATGCCAGGTCGGATATCAGGGAGTCCAGTGTAATACTTTTCACGGATACCAGGATCACAAACACAGCAAGATGAAACACAGGAATCTTCTGGCATTGGTCCAAGGCCCACAGCTTCCTTTAAAAGGCCCCAGGATCCTCTGATTGGCTCTCCCCTGTCAACTGAGAGCCAAATCACCTTTAATTAAAGGCCTACACAATATCTGCTATGCTGGTACATACATAACAATCTGCGCAATGTGTCAGCGCTTGTGCTTGTGCAGTGACAAGCGCACCTGTGCAGAAGAGCGCCCTGACACAGAAGAACCCGAATGCACACAGTCTCTTCTGCCCACGCTGGTACATAATAATCTGCAAAATCCTGACTGATCATCTGCTCTGCTCACCAGATCCTCCAATGCATCCATACTTGGCATTCTATTCTTCTGTTATGTTTCCCTGACCATCATGAGGGAAAGCTGCAGTGGGTACTGTTGGTGGTCCCTATTCCTGTAATGGCCAGATAATATAAAGATATGAGCAATGGGTAATGGCACTCATTCAAGGTACGACTTAGACTATTGCTGCCACACTGACATGCCCCTGAAATGGGTCTAATCTTGATTAGCAATAGGAAAAGCAATAGTTTTTTCTTAAGAAAAGAAGGGACTATATTTAACGCATTCCCTGCTGGTAAGGCCACATGGGTGAACCTAGCCTTTCTGCTGCCTGAGGCAAACTATAGAAAGACCTCGACAGAGCAATGTGGGGGGTATGGAGTTGAGGCGGTGCCATGGTTGCTGAGCCACCAATAATTGACTCGACAACATGCTGAACCACAAATGAGAGAGAGTAAAAAAAAAAATTAAATACAAAATAAAAAAGTAGATTGATTGCCGTCCCCTCTGCAGTGCTGTCTGAGGTGGTTGTCTCAGATGGCCTCATAAAGGTGTACCCCTGGGCCAGCAGGAACCCTGTGGTGGGGCTATTCTGACTCACCAGTAATGTGGATCCTGTAGAGAGCTTCACCTTGTGTGTGTGTGTGTGTGTGTGTGTGTGTGTGTGTGTGTGTGTGTGTCTGTGGTGGATGTGTTCTTACTCCATAAGGCTTGGCAGATAGCTTAGTCAGCTTGTCATGAGGATACATAGAAGTAATGTTTGTGTCCCCAAACGAATGTGAGAGAAATTCTCGATTTACCTTTCAGTGATGCATAGTTCCTTTAGCCCAGTTACTTACCAGACCCCTGCGGTTGGCAGTCTTCGTCAAATGGAACAGTTCCTTGCTTTTACCTAGACATAAAGAACATCTTGCCAAGGCTTGCTGAACTCTGGTAGCTAAAATTGGCCCATTTGACCACTAGTTGCTCTTACCTCATGCTGCACTGGACCGTCCTCACAACCATGGTGAGTCTAAGGCTGGGGCAGGATGTTAAAGGGCCGGACAATTTAGCGATAATGCTCCCACCAGGACAGGCTGCTGGATTTCAATATCTTGGCACAACAAGCAGGGCAACTATGACAATTCTAGTAGCCTTGTATATTTGACAGTTATGCGCCAGTCTTTTCTCAGTGTCAGCACGTGTAGGAACATCCTTCCAGGGTTCTGCACATATATAATCCCAAGCAGCTGATGGAGCCTCTAAAAATGACAGAATCAAATTGAGGTCCCAAGGCTCCAAAAATGCATTGTATGGAGGCGACACATTTGTCATACTCCAAATAAAGGGGGTTTCAGGATTTGGGACTCCAATTAGGGATACAAGAAAAAAATAACTCACGTTGTCCTGGCTATTCGCACACTCCCATGTTAGAAGTGGCTTGCCAGACTACAGTGTAGAAGTGGGAGGATCATAAGGACCAGGGAAGTGTTTTTCTTATTTGTTTTACATCCAAAATGGGACTTTTTAGAAAAATGAAAGTGGGAATTTTTTGTTCTTCTTTGGTGGATTTTCCTTCCATTGGAAAGCCTGCATGACTGGAGGAAGATAAGAACTCCGGCTAGAGAATTCTTGTCAGTTTCTTGCTATACTACTAATTCCTTGAAAACCCTTGCCTTGATTATCCAGTTAGCTCAATTTTTACAACCCCCCTTTCCTGATTATTGTGCTTCCTGCTTCTAGTTTGGTGCCGTCTAATGACACACACAGTTGCATAGATGTGCACTAAACTTGGAGTGCTGCTTGACCATAGAATTTTCAAAGCGGCTTCAATGTTTCAGCCACTGGATCTGAGCCTTCTTTTAGAAAAACATAAGCTCAAACTGTGGCCCCTGACCTGCTGTGGGGAAAAGGGAGGGGGTAAATAGAACTGGGGTGTAAAGGTAGTTCTAGTGGCTCAGTAAGGATGAGAGGTTGCATAGAGAGTGGTAAAGGAGTGGACTGCATTGCTAAATAAAGGTGGCAGTGGTGGCTTAGAGGAACGTGGTGACATACATAGTGCAACAAAACCCCTGGGTGACATCCCTAACATTATAACGACAAAAGTTTTTCTATAGTTGAGTGGGCGGTTGGTTGGGTTAGGTCAAGGTGCGAGTCAGTGGCTGGGGATGGGGGTTCAATACCAACAGAGCTGTTGCACTGTCAAAATACTGACACACAAATGTATTTATTACTTGCTCCAATGGTTGCTGCGGGGCCCCAGAAAAGCAGTTGTTAGCCCTAGTCCTGGTCTTTTACCAAGTAGCACCGGGGTGGGGGACTGCACTTTGCTCCCTGCCTCCCCAGATGGTGCTCCTGCTAATGGTCACCAGGGGCAAAGAGAGAGAAGTTCTTTAGTTCCGTATTCAATAATAATAAACTTTATTCTTTACCTTGAGGAAGGATTCCACCTATATTATCTGTAGGGGGCTTGAAGTCCCTGTCCAGACACACATCAACCCCCCCCCCCCTTTGCCAGCTAAAAGCAATTAAAGCGTAATTCCGGTGGTGCTGAGGCAAGACGGGGGGGGGGGGTATACAAATAAAATAAGCTCTCACCTTTGTGTGCGGACGTTGCTCAGAAAGACACAAAGCGGCCTCCGAGCTGGGGGATGCCAGTCTGTACTTTACTCAAGATGTCCGCTCCCAGGATCTGGAACTCCTGCTGCTGGACCATTGGCGAGGTGAGGAGTTTTTTTCTTTGTAACAGCCTCAGCTCCAGTGGTTAATATTTGACTGGAATTACACTTTAACGTGGACCAAAACCCAGGCCAGATTGCCCTGGTCCACTTATAGATTTTAGGGCAACTTGTTTCCCTCCCCCTGGGGCATCCAGATTCAGTTGGCCCAGTAAAGTCACCTTCTCCCTCCATCCAATGGCACATGCGCAAGCATCGGCCGCTCCCTGCTATATCTTTAGCAGGACATGCACCTGCACCAGGCATTTGTGAATGGCTACCATGGACATGCTACCTGTTAGAGAGCAGCAGGGATGTGGCCGCCGACGTGCTCGGCTGCACTCGGCTGGAGTGGAGTTCATAGATGAGTCTAGACATCACCCACAAGCGTGCTGATTGGACAGGAGGAAGATGAGTTAAAGTGGGCTAGCTGGGGGGGTTCACACAGCGGGGCATCCCGCATTGGGGTGCCCAGAGGACAAGGACCAAAACCCGGGATAGTCAAAATCCTGGGTTTTGGTCCACTTTTATGTTTTCCAAGTTAAGGCCTTGGCCTTCAGAATCATATCATGAATCCAGAAGGGGGGGGGGGGGCTATAGGTATATAATAGGGAATTTAATCAAAACAAATCTATTACAATCTTCTGGGCTGGAAAACATTGATTGCAAAACATTAGTATGGCAAGTAAAATAGCAAAAAAGTAAAATTCACCTTTGTCTGATGGCCTATTCATAGTGGGTAATAAACACAGGCTTGACAGGTCAGCCGCGAAGGACCACGCTGGTACCCTTCACACCTTCCAATAGCCTGGCCAGAAACCCCCTTCCGGGAAACTGCGCTCACTGGAGATATTCAAAACAATTCTCCAGGCCTCAGTACTGCATGTAGAATCATAAAAATTCCATGCCAGCTAGCCCGAAATCCATCACATTTTTGGAAGCTGGATATCATAAGAGATGGGAATGTGGGTCTCCCTTCAACCCCAGACACTCCAATTAGGAGGTAGTTTGGACAGAAGTGTTTGGTCTCAAAGCATGTCCAGAAGCCATTTACACCAGCACTGACTCCAGAGGAGTTTTCAATGAAAAGTTAGGAGACATTTAAGATTCATCTTTCCACTGCTAAAAGGCGAAGATCCCAGGATCTTCTCATCCCAGGAAGATAACTGACCATAGGTGTGAATAGCCAGCCGCAACAAACCAAGTGGCCTTTTCTCATCTTCACATCGGGATCTTCTCATCCCAGGAAGATGGCCGACCAGAGGTATAAATTGCCAGCTGCAACAAACCAAGTGGCCTTTTCTTCTGGGAGGTCACGCCGTGCATCATGTTGGAAAGGGCCAGAAGAAGGAAATATGATATAATATTTGCTGCACATTAATCTCCAATATTTCTACTAGAGATTAATATTATAAATATCACAAATACTAATATTCATATCAGCCCAGTGGCCATCTATCTGATACAAACCACTGGTCACCGAGGCTGTCCTCACACATCCAGTGAAATGTCCCTAAGAAGAAATATCTGCCCTCAAATACTTTGAACATTGTGTTGAGAAATTATCCACCACACACACAGTAAGATGTGTAAATGAAAATGGGTTTAATTGCCAGCACAGTAAATCACTAACCCAATATGTTCATGAAGTTTACCCAGATAACCTTAGATATTGCAGGCAGTTGTTACATAATGGAGAGAGAGAGATAATGGAGAGATACTTAGCACTTAGCCATTATGGTTGCATTCAGGTCGCAGGCACATCCATTGACTGAATAGCCCTCCAAGCAGCCTCCAAATCGGCCAACACTAAGGTGTGTGGCCAGCATTCCCAGCCTCCCAGGTGTGCTGCAATGATCTGTCTACAACCCTCCTCTGTGAGATTAAATATTCTATAAAGGGTATAACTCCCACAATATGCATGTTATCATATTGTAACCAAGAAATTCATGATCCCCATTAATTTCTTAGTTAAATTAACCTAAACAACAAATAGTTAAATGAACCTAAACAACAAATACATATCATACAGAGTATGATACTATGTGGATTATCACTCTTTGGCCATGTTTGATATCAAATGAAATGTTTTATAATCCTGAATCAGACTTTATCGTTAATATAGTCATAACTAACATATTTCAGGAGTTACACCGCTCTCCAAAAATCTAATCCAATGCATGTCCCTAATGTGTATTTGAGTGTCTGAGTCGGGGCCAACCCGATTAGGAATTCAAGGAATCCTTTTAAAGGGGAAATGTGCTGCAGGCCCAGAAAACACCCCAGCTACTGAGGTAGTTGGCAGCTAGGTGGGAATATGTGAATATAGGTGTGCTAGGTGTCTTTTTAGTCTATTGTATTCATGGGACATAGACAGATGGCAGAAACTCAGACTCATACTATTTGAGTGTTAATCTGGAGGACATCTGTAATCATATCCTTTAACACATGTATATTTCAATTCATGTATAATTTGTCCAGTGAGCCCTTAAGGCCTTAAGGCAATTAGATATACCATTTAATATTGAGCACTTCTTTTATCTTGCTCCACAAAACCTCACATACCCGCGCTTTCAGTTTTGCTGCTACATGCTACTGGAGCTTGCTTCTGGCCACAAATAACCCCCGGTAACCAGCCAGTGCTGGATCAAACTAGAGCTAATGGTAGTCCTACTAGGCTGACAGGGCTCTGTTCACTGATCTTAAAAAATGGCTCTTCAGGATGGATTCTCTGCTTGATGATTACCTGTATTGTATTTTCCAAAATTAATAATAAAAACATTGAAATAAAAAAAAAATGGCTCTTCAGCCACTTTAAAGTTATACGAAAGACAAGCCCGTTTTGTTGTCCCTTTGTCTTGGGTTACACGTTGCACTGTCCCAAACTTCAATCCATTTTCAAAAAGACTCTGTAGTTCCTAAGTTATTTGTAACATTAGTATTGGTTAGTATTGGTATTAGAGCATTGGAGATGCAGAAAATAAAATAAGGGGAAACAGTGGCTGTGGCAACAACGATGTGAGCACACTATATCATGCAAAAAATATTTTTGGGCACCACTAGTAGCAACGCATGATAGAAAAAAACTAGCTCCTCCCAGCCTATATAAGGCAGACTGTGACAGAATATTAATTAATTAAAAAGCAGTGCAGCCACAGCCTCTGGGAGGGGAGAACGCTAACCTGCACAAAATGCGCGCAACTAGAAACAGTGCAATAAAACTTAAAACATGTAGAATGCATCAGCCGCCACTGACACAGACGTAACACAACAGTAGGGCGGGTGTGGTGCCCCAAGATGGAAGCAGAGGAGAAAATATACCGGTGAGTACACAAATTTCCTTTTTCTCAACTCTTCCATGCCGAGGCACCACTAGTAGCAACGCATGGGACGTCCCAAAGCAGTATCCTCATTAAGAGTGGGACTGTGCCAGAACAGCCAATAATCGACTGCGCCAACATAACCAAGAACAATGGCACTGACAACTCAAGCTTAGACCTCCGGAGAGGGGTTCACCACTGTCTGCAACACCTTATGTCTTAGAGCAGCATCAAGTCTGTGAAACTCAGTGAAGGTGTGGAGAGACAACCAGGTCGCCACCTTGCAGACCTGTTCCACTGAAGCCTGGTGTTGGAAAGCCCAAGACACGGCAATCACCCTGGTGGAGTGAGCGGTAAAGCACAATGGTGCCTCCTTTCCCTTGCAGGCGTAGGCTTGTATGGCCACCTGCCTCATCCAACTGTTAAGAGCGGACCTGGCTGCCGCCAGGCCCCTCCGGACTCACGAACGAGACATCCATCTGCCATAGCTCTTGAGTAGCGGAGGGAATGCAAGAGCAAGTGGGGCATGGGCACGAGGGTAGCACTTCTGATTAAGATGGAAGGTAGAGACCACCTTGGGAAAAAATTCCTACTTCACATGAAACACCGCTTTGTCTTGAAGCAGCACCAAAAAGGAGGCCAAACATGCACAGCGCCCTGCATGAACGTGCGGACTAACCAGGTCCTTAAGAGTGTTGGGCTGTAGGCCAGTGCCCAGGCCTTGCTGGAGGAACACCAACATTTTTGGGTATCAAGAATTTCCTACAGGAGTGGCCCTTGGATTCACACCAAGACATGAAGGCCATCAAAGTCCTGTAGTAATTCTAGGGGACTGTTTTCATGTTCCGAATTACCGCGGTGGACAAACCCCTCTCTTCCAATATGCTGGTTTCAACAGCCAAGCCGCAAAATCCAGCACTGGAGAATTGGGGTGCCACAGAGGACCCTGTTGCAGAAGATGTAGGCGGTTGGGGAGTCACCACGGGGCTCCACTTCCAGGCTGACCAGATCCGCGAACCACACCCTTCCGGCACTCCCCACCGGTCGCAGAGGGAGGGCTTGAAACACATTCTGGTGAAGAGACCCATTCCCCCTAGTCCACCGTCTCCCTGCTCAAATAATCGGCCTGCAATATGGAATGTTCGTCTGGCAGCAGTGACTTTACAGCCTCCTGAAGAACAATGCCCTTCTGCACAGGAAGGAGGAGCCGTGCCTGTCGAGTATCCAATGACATACCTAGATAGGTCGCCATCATGGAGGGAACCACCTGGGACTTGAGATAGTTGATCACCCAGCATGTACAGGACAGCACGAACATCTTGTAGTGCCTCTGCCAGAGATGGGGCTCATCCGCAGGAGTGCCTTTACCACCGCCAAGACCATTGAGAACACTTGTGCCGCAATTGGAAATGTCGGCTGCCCACCGCAAAGCGCAGGTATTGTTGATGACCAGGGAAGATCGAGATGTGAGGATAAGCATCCTTTATGTCCACCATGGCCAGAAAATCCACCTGTTGCAGCAACGTCACGACATACCTTAGAGATTCCATGCAGAACTTCCATGCAGAACCATGCAGTAACTGTTCACCTCCGGAGATCCAGGATCGGCCGAACGGACCCCTCCTTCTTCTTCTACAGTATTAAGTAGAGGTAACAGCCTTGCTCTGAGGGGGCACAGGGACTACAACTCCCCGGTCCAGCAAGAGCTCAAGTTGTGAGTCGTTGCCTTTTCCATGGCGTGGGAAGGCTTGGCCGCCACAAAACTGTGCTGAGGCCTGGTCCAGAATTCAATCATGTATCTGGAAGAAACAACCAGACTGGCCAGCTGGTCCAACCTCCTATCCACCGGGTCTCTCAAGGCCGCATTATCCGAAGTAGGGATAAGGGTGTGCCAAGCCTGACCCGACACTGGTTTGTTTACCCTGACCGCCTCATCTAGAGAGGGGTACTTGGCTTCCAGGACCTTAGGAAGAGAGACGGCAGCCTATCAACAAGCCTGGAAAAAATCTGCCTGACCTTCTGGCGCTTGTAGGGTTCACCCCTCTTCAGCTGCCGCATTGGCCGAGGAGAAGAGGGGTGCCTGGATAAGCGCCTCCATCTGATACGTCGGGTGCTGCAGAGGGTTTCCCGGTGACACTTCCCCCTTCGGCCTTCTGGCCCACTGGCCAGAACTAGATTCTGAATCCCTAAATAGGTCACGTAGGAGCAAAAAATACAATTCTGTGAGTACTCACCTGTAGAATTGATTTTATAGTATACAGCACGTCCTGTTCGAGTAAATTCCTTACACTTGGGATATCCGCCACAAGGTGGCGTAGTGGACTGCAGAAAGACTTGTGACCACTCCCGGACCCATAAATAGCCAGGAACCTCCCACCAATTTCCAGTGTTGACAAGCAGTCATACAAGAAGCCGGGAGAGTCAAAAAATGGATAAGAACCCAAATGAACCTTAGAACAATCACCACACAGAGGTAAAAAATGATAACAAGGGAGGGATGGAACAGAATTGTATTTTTCCAAGTATACAGCACGTCCTGTTCCAGTAAATTCCTTACACTTGGGACATCCAAAAGCAGTGTCCGTAAGGTAGGGTGGGATCCCCAAAGAGAACGGCGTGCAGTTTAAACCACTGCCGCCTGAAGAACTTTGCGGCCAAAAGCAGCATCAGTTGAGGCCCTGACATCAACCTTGTAAAACTTAGAAAAAGTATGAACAGAAGACCAAGTTGTGGCCTTACAAACTTGTTCAACAGAAGCCTGGTGCTGAAAGGCCCAGGAGGCACCAATAGCACAAGTGGAATGAGCAGTAAGGCGGAAGGGAGGTTCCTTCCCCTTAGCAGAATAGGCTTGCACCACCGCCTGACGGATTCACTTGCTGATAGTGGATTTAGCCGGAGGCAAACCCTTCCTAGGTCCAGAAGCGAGAACAAAAAGAGCATCAGTCTTCCTGAATGATTCAGTAGCTACCAAATAAATCTTCAGAACCCTGACCACATCCAAGGAATGCAGAGTCTGCTCCTTGGAATTAGCAGCATTAGGACACAATGAAGGCAAAACAATGTCCTGATTGAGATGAAATGCAGACATAACCTTAGGCAGGAAATCTGGCTTATACCGAAACACCACCTTGTCCTGGTGTCGCTCAAAGTAAGGAGGTTTAATGGAAAGCGCCGCCAACTCAGAAACACGCCTAACAGAAGTGATAGCCACCAAAAAGGCTACCTTAAGAGTCAAAATAGGCAAATCAGCCTCACATAGAGGCTCAAAAGGAGGACCCTGCAAAGCAGATAAAACCAAATTCAAATCTCAGACAGGTAACATGGCGCACGTGAGTGGCGGGCACACGTGAGAAACCCCCTGGAAAAAAGTCTTAACCAAACGGTGGGTGGCAAAAGATCTTTGGAAGAAAATAGCCAAGGCTGAAACATGTCCCTTGAGAGTACTAAGTTGAAGGCCCAAATCCAAACCATGCTGCAAAAATTCCAGGATCCTGGGAATAGAAAACACCCGACAGGGAAGAGACTTAGACTCACACCAGGCAATGTAAGCATGCCATACCCTATAGTAGATAAAGGACGAGGACTTCATCCTAGCCCGAATCATGGTAGTAACAACAGAGGCAGGCAGCCCCTTTTCCATCAAAATGGAGGTCTCAGCAGCCAGGCCGTTAAAGCCAGCGTTTGTAAATTGGGATGACGTAGCTGCCCCTGAGTGAGCAGGTCTGGAACCTTGGGCAGGACGTATTGATCTACTGCCAACTGCACGATGTCTGTGAACCACACCCTTCTTGGCCAACAGGGGGCCACCAGGATGGTTGGCACCCCTTCCTGGGCTACCTTGCGCAGCACCCTGCCCAGCAGAGGAAACAGAGGAAACACACAGAGGAGCTGAAAGCTCTTCCAAGACATTGTTAGTGCATCTATGGCTAAGGCCAGAGGGTCCTGTGACAGAGAGACAAAGACTGGAAGCTTGTGATTGTGACGGGACGCAAACAGATCCACATCCAGCTGACCCCAATGGTGGCACGGGGAGCGAAACACCCTGTTGCTGAGGGACCATTCTCCCAGACGAGAAGTCCCCCTGCTCAGGGAGTCCGCCTCCAGATTTTCCACCCCCGGGATGTACACTGCCGAGATGCAGGGAACATTCTCCTCCACCCATGACAGTATCAGAGACACTTCTTTGAGGGCCCTCTTGCTCCTGGTCCCTCCCTGATGATTGATGTAGGCAACCGCTGTCTGATTGTCCGAGCGGATCTGAACAGCCCGACCCCGAAGGTGTGGGGTCAATTGTGCGAGAACCAACCTTACCGCCCTCAGTTCCAGAATGTTGATAGGAGTATGGGCCTCCTGGGGCCCCACTGACCCTGGAATTTCAAGGACTTCCAGAAGCCCCCCCACCCTGTCAGACTGGCACCTGTGGTGACAGTCTCCCAGCAAGGGGACAGAAAGGTTCTGCCCACCAAGAGGTTCCTTGAGTCCAGACACCACGAGAGGGACCATCTGGCCAGGGGGGACAGAACAAACACCTGATCCAGGGACACAGGGTCCCAATCCCACACTGATAAGAGGTGTAGCTGCAGAGGTCTCATGTGAAACTGAGCATAGGGTACCGCCTCGAAGCAAGACACCATCAGGCCCACCAGCTGCATCCCCTGCCGGATGGAGGGATGAGGACAAGAAAGAAGAAATTGGGCCTGAGCTTGAAAACTCTCCACCTTCTCTTGCGGGAGAAAAAATACAATTCTGTGATTACTCACCTGTAGAATTGGTATTATGAGTATACAGTACGTCCTGCTCCAGAGAGAATACTTACACTCGGGTACTACTCCGACAGATGGTGCTGGACTGCAGACATCGAAAATAGGCTCCTCCCGGCCCCTCAAATACCCAGGGACCTCCCACAATCCCCAGCATTGAAAAGCAGTTAACGAGAAGCCGGGAGAATTAAAACAACCCAAACTAGTAACTTTAACAATGATAACAATCACCATACAGGGGATCCAAGATAATGCAAAAACCAAGGGTGGGGTGGAGCAGGACATACTGTATACTTATAATACCAATTCTACAGGTGAGTATTTCACAGAATTGTATTATTCTTAGTATACAGTACGTCCTGCTCCAGATTGATTACTTACACTCGGGACATCCAATAGCAGTGTCCATAAAGTAGGGTGGGATCCCCAAAGGTAACAGAAGACAGTTTAAATCACTGCCACCTGCAAAACCTTGCGGCCAAAAACAGCATCAGCCCTAACATCAACCTTGTAAAACTTTGAAAAGGTATGAACAGAAGACCAAGTAGCGGCCTTGCAAACTTGTTCAACAGAAGCCTGGTGCTGAAAAGCCCAAGAGGCACCAATAGCACGAGTGGAATGAGCAGTAAGGCGGAAGGGAAAATTCTTCCCCTTAGCAGAGTAGGCCTGAATAACAGCCTGACGGATCCATTTGCTGATAGTAGACTTGGCAGGAGCCAAATCCTTTCTAGGACCAGAAGGGACCACAAAAAGAGCATCAGTTTTTCTGAAAGGTGCAGTAGCCACCAGATAGTACTTCAGACACCTAACCACATCCAAAGAATGCAAAACCCTCTCCTTAGCATTACTAGGAGTAGGGCACAATGAAGGAAGAACAATGTCCTGATTCAAATGAAAAGCAGACACTACCTTAGGCAGAAAATCTGGCTTGAAGTGGAACACCAACTTGTCCTGGTGTCTCTCACAGTAGGGGGGCTGAATGGAAAGCGCCGCCAACTCAGACACACGCCTAACAGAGGTGATAGCAACCAAAAAGACAACTTTGAGAGTAAGAATGGCCAGGGCAGCATCCTGCACATGTTCAAAGGGAGCACCCTGCAAGGCTGACAAAACCAAGTTCAAATCCAAAACAGGCATCATAGGCTTATGTGGAGGATGCACATGAGTAACCCCCTGGAAAAAAGTCCTGATCAGAGGATGCTGAGCAAAGGACTTCTGGAAGAAAATAGCCAGGGCAGAAACCTGACCCTTCAGAGTACTGAGTTGGAGCCCTATCTCCAACCCATGCTGCAGGAACTCCAGAATCCTGGGAATAGAGAACACACGACAGGGAAGAGACTTAGACTCACACCAGTCAACGTAGGCACGCCAAACCCTGTAATAAATGGAAGAAGAAGACTTCTTCCTAGCCTTTATCATGGTATCAACAACCGAGGTAGACAGCCCCTTCTCCATCAAGATGGAGGTTTCAGCAGCCAGGCCGTCAAAGCCAGAGTTTGTAAATTGGGATGGCATAAGGGGCCCTGAGTGAGCAGATCTGGCACCCTGGGCAGAACGTACTGATCTACTGACAGCTGCACCACGTCTGCGAACCTCACTCTTCTTGGCCACCTGGGGGCCACCAGAATTGCTGGCACCCCTTCCAGAGCAATCTTGCGCAGAACCCTGCCCAGCAGGGGGAATGGAGGAAAGACATACAGGAACTGAAAGTCCTGCCATGACATTGCTAGGGCATCCGTGGTCAAGGCCAGAGGATCCTGGGACAGGTAGACAAAGGCCGGGAGCTTGTGATTGTCACGGGACGCAAACAGATCCACATCTGGTTGACCCCAACGGTGACACAGAGATTATAAAACCCTGTTGCAGAGGGACCATTCTCCCTGCTGAGAGGTCCCCCTGCTCAGAGAATCTGCCAGGAGATTTTCCGCCCCCGGGATGTACACAGCTGATATGCAGGGTCAGGATCAGAGACACTTCCTGGAGGGCCCTCTTGCTCCGGGTCCCTCCCTGATGATTGATGTAGGCAACTGCCGTCTGGTTGTCCGAGCGCACCTGAACAGGCAGTCCCCGAAGGTGAGGAGTCAACTGAGCAAGAACTAACTTGATCGCCCGCAGCTCCAAGACGTTGATAGGTGTGTGGGCCTCCTGAGGGCCCCACCTCCCCTGGAACCGCAGGGACTTCCAGAAACCCCCCCAACCTGACAGACTGGCATCCGTGGTTACCGTCTCCCAGGAGGGGGTCAGAAAGGATCTGCTCCCCAGCAGGTTCCTGGAGTCCAGCCACCACGAGAGGGACAGCCTGATCAGGGGGGAAAGCGCACAGACACGGTCCAGGAACGCTGGGTCCTTGTCCCATACTGACAAGAGGTGGAGTTGCAGAGGCCTCAAGTGGAACTGAGCATAAGGGACCACCTCGAAGCACGCCACCATAAGGCCCACCAGCTGCATTTCCTGCCTGATGGAGGGATGATGACAAGATAGCAGGAACTGGACCTGCGCAATCAGACTGTCCACATTCTGTTGAGGAAGAAAAATCCTGTATCCAGAAAAACTGTATCCAGATTCATTCCCAGGAATGGAGTCACCAAGGAGGGGGACAGAGAGGACTTGGGGTGGTTGATCACCCATCCAAATGACTCCAGGGTGGACACCACCAGCTGAGTATCCAATTCTGCCTGATGTAGAGATTGGGAGGTGATGAGAATGTCGTCCAGATAAGGCAGCACGCGGATGCCCTGAAACCTGAGCAGAGACATCACTCCAGCCAGCACCTTGGTGAACACCCTGGGAGCTGAAGTGAGACCAAAGGGTAATGCCGCAAATTGGTAGTGTTGATCCTCCAGAGTGAACCTGAGGAACCTTTGATGACCTGGAAATACAGGAATATGAAGGTAAGCATCTTTGATGTCCACAGAGGTCATGAAATCCCTTGGGCGCAGGGAACTGATGGCAGAGCGCAGAGTTTCCATGCGAAAGCGCCTGCTCCTGACAAATTTGTTGAGGATCTTCAAGTCCAGGATGAGCCTGACTGACCCATCTTTTTTGGGCATTGTGAAGAGGTTGGAATAGAAGCCCTTGCCTTTTTCTCTTAAAGGGACCTTGCAGATGACCCCCAGCTCCAGGAGGCTTTGCACTGTCTGCACTAGACCCTGAGCTGACGCAGGGTCCTGAGGAATCCGGGATCTGATGAATCATGGGGGGCCAGGCAGCAAACTCTATCTTGTAACCGGAGGACACTACCTCCTGAATCCACCGGTCTGAGACATGAAGCCTCCAGATGTGAGCAAAGTGCTGAAGCCGTCCCCCCACCCGGATGGGTGAGGGCGCCCCATCATGCCTGAGGGGGCTTGGGAGAGGACTTAAGCCACCGCCAAGGCAGAAGCCCTGCCACACATTCTAATGGTATCATCTAAGGCAGAAAGGACATATGCAACAAATCCCTTACAACGCAGAAGGGCACTATACTCTGGACTAGCTGCCTCATCAGGAGCCCCATCTAAAATACTCCTGAGCAGAGTCCTAATAGCCACAGCTGTAATGGCAGAGGCACAAACCGGGCACAGCGCAGACCCCGCACAAGCAAAGGCATGGGAAGCCAGCTGATCAATACGCCGGTCCTCACCATCCCTCAGTGTAGTAGAGTCAGGGGAATGCATGACAGAAGTGTTGGACAACCCTAGAATTGGTGCATCCACTTCGGGAGGGGACAACCAACGCTTAACCACTTCAGCAGGAAAAGGGTACCTCTTACCCCAATTCTTAGGCACCCCAGGGAGCCTGCTCGGTCGCTCCCACTCCTTGAACACAAGTTTATTAAAGTGAGTTTGCTCACACAACACAACTCCCCCTGCTGCCGAGGAGCCGCGGCAGGAGAGATAGAAAGCACTTCAAAAATGTGAGCCAAAAGCCTGGTGCCCATGGGTCATCAGATGATTCTGAATCAGAAAACAATTCCCCCTCTTCCAGGGGGGTATAGCCGGCCAGGTAAAAAAATTCCTCAGCCTCCATAGGAAAAAGGGTAACGCCAGGTGCCAGATGCCGCCTCATAGCCGAGGCCTTACGTGCCGTAGAGCCAGCAATCAGCTTCTCAATATTAGCCACCATGGTAGACAAATCAGGCTGACTCCCCACTGGTATGCACCTCACTAGGAGTCAGATGTAAGTGTGGGGGAGTGGGCGAAGCCACACAGGGCGCACGCCCAGCCACAGGCAACCCAGATTGCAGCGCAAGCACCCGCTGGGCACAGGGTACACAGACCCGCACATTGTCATCACTAGTAGGGGACACCCCGCATGCCACACACAGCCGGGCTTGTTCCAAAGGAACCCCAAGCACATTATCCTGAGAAGCCTCCATATGGTGATTATCGCGGCCACCGGCCAATAGGGATTTACACTATATGTCACCCGGGATGCCCCAATAACCCATTAGGGAAGTGGGAGGTAAAGGCAGAGTAGGCCTCTAATAGTAACTAAATAGAGGGGATAGGCCGGGAGAAACCACAATTAAGTTTGACCCGCCTGCAAGACATAAACAGAAAGTCCCGTAAGCGGAATGAATACACAACAATATATAAAAGATAAGCCAGGCCGCAGGGGCACTTACGGACCGCGGTAGGTAGAAGCCAATCACGCAGCACGAGAAGGCAAAATGGCGCCCACAGATACCTCGAGAGGCGGGCCGCGGAGACAGTGATGCGGATCGCGCCGTCCGCAATCCCACCCCCCCGAAGGCGCCCACATGACCATGTCAGCCAATGATGGTGCAGCAGCGCCTGAGGTAAAGTCGCCGCAGACCGCGGAACGCCGTACAAGCGCGTGCACCGGCATTTTTAAAAGCAACCAGTGCAACCAACACACGCGCGGCAACACAAGCCAAGTATACCACAGAAACAATAAGAGTGAAGAATACACCTACAAAACACACCCCCCCCCTCCCGAGAAATACCAGGGAGAGCGAGGGAGGGCAGCGGCCAACCTAACAGGAGTCGATAGTGCGGGAGGGGCATCCCATAAGGCTCACCATGGGCCTATACCGCCTACCCTTTGGTGGGGGATTGCGGTCGGAGCAGCGCTCCTTAAGCACCCGACAACGGTGCTGCCTACCGTCACCCGACCAGTACAGCCAAAGCTGGGAGGCAGAAAAAATACCATTTTGTGAATACTCACCTGTAAAATGGGTATTATAAGTATGTCACACACCCCGCTTCAAAACAATCATTACATGTGGGTATACTGACCTGTAGATGGCGATCTTGCAGAGATGTCAATAAAAAAAGGTAAGACCCTCCCGGCCCATAAATACCTGGGACCTCCCACTCATTCCCCAGTATAAAGATAGCAGTAAGAGAAAGGGACCAGGAAAGCCAATTAAAACTAACAAAGGTGCACCATATAAAGGATCCAGAATACAAAAGGGCATGGTGAAGCGGGGTGTGTGACATACTTATAATACCCATTTTACAGGTGAGTATTCACAAAATGGTATTATTCTAAGTATGTCACACACCCCGCTTCAAGACAATCATTACATGTGGGACATCCAATAGCAGTGTCCACAAAGGGCGGGGATCCAAAAAACAAAGCAACAAGGCACAAACTTAAACCACTGCAGCTTGCAGAACTTTGCGGCCAAAAACAGCATCCGCTGAGGCCCGAACATCAACCTTGTAAAACTTGGAAAAAGTGTGAACCGAAGACCAAGTAGCAGCCTTACAAACCTGCTCAACAGAAGCCTGGTGCTGGAAGGCCCAGGACAGCCCATCAGCACGAGTAGAATAGGCAGTAATACGAAAAGGGGGAATCTTCCCCTTAGCTGAATAGGCCCCAACAATGGCCTGGCGAATCCATTAACTAATGGAAGACTTCGCAGGAGCCAAACCCTTCCTAGGCCCAGAGGGCACCACAAAAAGAGCGTCAGTCCTACGAAAAGGAGAAGTAGCCACCAAATAGTACTTCACACAGCGAACCACATCCAAAGAATGCAAAACCCTCTCCTTGTCATTGCTAGGCTTAGGACACAAGGAGGGTAGAACAATATCCTGATTAAGATGAAAAGCAGAGACCACTTTAGGAAGGAAAACCGGCTTGAAGCGGAAAACAACCTTGTCCTGATGCCTCTCAAAGTAATGGACAAGGCCGCCAACTCCGAAATGCGCCGAACAGAAGTGATGGCAACCAGAAAAACAACCTTCTGAGTAAGCATAGAAAGTGCAATATCCTGCAAAGGTTCAAAAGGAGGACCATGTAAGGCAGACAAAACCAAATTCAAATCCCAAACTGGGAGCAAAGGCTTCCTAGGAGGCCGCACATGCGTAACCCCCTGGAAAAAGGTCTTAACCAGAGGATGAAGAGCAAAAGACTTTTGAAAGAAAACCGCCAGGGCAGAAACATGCCCTTTCAGCATACTAAGCTGCAAACCTAGGTCCAGACCATGTTGCAAAAATTCCAAGATCCTAGGGATAGAAAACGCCCTGCAAGGCAAGGCCCTGACCTCACACCAATCAATATAAGACCTCCAAATCCTATAGTAGATGGCAGAGGAAGACTTCTTTCTAGCCCTAACCAGAGTCTGAATGGCATCAGAAAGACCTTCCTCCTTCAAGATGGAGGTTTCAGCAACCACGCCGTCAAAGCCAGCGTTGGTAAATTGGGGTAGAACAGTGGACCCTGAGTAAGTAGATCCGGCAGAAGGGGCAGAATTAACTGATCCTCTGCCAACCTTACCACGTCTGTGAACCAAACCTGTCTTGGCCACCTTGGAGCCACCAGAATTGCTGACGCGCCCTCCAGGGCCAGCTTGCGCACCACTTTGCCCACCATGGGAAACGGAGGGAACAGGTATAGAAACCCTAGATCCCTCCAGTTCAGAGACATGGCATCAGCTGCCAGAGCCAGCGGATCCCGCGAGAGAGACACAAATGCCGGAAGCTTGTGATTGTGACGAGAGGCAAAGAGGTCCACCTCCGGAGTCCCCCACCGGTGGCAAAGCGACCGAAACACCTTGGGGCAGAGCGACCATTCCCCCCGGCGAGATGACCCCCTGCTCAGGGAGTCCGCCTCTGTGTTCTCCACTCCCGGAATGTACACTGCCGAGATGCATGGGACATTGCCCTCTGCCCAATCCAGAATCAAAGACACTTCCCTGAGGGCACGCCTGCTGCGAGTCCCTCCCTGGTGATTGATGTAGGCGACCGCCGTCCGATTGTCCGACCAAACTTGAACCGGTAGTCTTTGATGTCTATGGACGTCATGAAGTCCCCCTGACGAAGTGAGTGGATGGCCGATCGCAGAGTTTCCATACGGAACTTCCGGGGAAGAACGAACCTGTTTCAGCTTCAGATCCAGAACGGATCCGTCCTTCTTGGGCACCGTGAACAAATTGGAATAGAAGCCCAGGCCCCGGTCTGAGCGAGGCACCTGACAGATGACAGCCATGTCCAAGAGACTTGCTACTGCCGCCCGAAGCCCCTGGGCGGCCAGAGGATCTGACGGCACCCGAGAACTGAAGAATCTGTGAGGGGGCCGGAACTCGAACTCCAGCTTGTAACCGGAAGACACCACTTCCTGAATCCACCTGTCCGAGACCTCTTGGACCCAGACCTGGGAGAAGAGTTGCAGCCGTCCCCCCACCCACAAGGGTGAGGGCGCCCCATCATTGCTGAGCCGGCTTGGCAGTGGCTCTAGGCTTGGAGCCCCAACTGTGTCCTGGACGGGCCCAACCCCTGCCCCTGGTCCAGGAATCACCTCTGGACGAGGGGAAAGCCGAACCCCTGCCAACTCTAGCCCCACGAAAGGACTGAGAGAAGGAAGCCGCACCCCTAAAGGGGCGACGCTGCTTTTTACGCTGAGGTAACTTACCTCCCTTTGCCACCGAATCCAATCTCTCTCCAAAGAGCCACAACCCCACAAAGGAAAGGGCCGTAAGCGACTTTTTGGACACAAAATCAGCCGCCCACTGGCGTAACCAAACCGACCGTCGGATAGCCACAAGCAGGGCCGCAGCTCTGCTACACATCACCAATGTGTCATCCAAGGTGGACAGCACAAAAGACAAAAATAACTCACAGCGCTTAAGGTCGGCAAACTCCTCACTAGCCGGGTCAAGCCCGGAAGAGGGCAACAGTCCTCTAACAACCGACCTGGCAGCTACCAATAAAAGCGCAGAAGCACAAACCGGCCGCAAGGCCGATCCAACACTGGCAAAACCATGACAAGCCATCTGGTCAATGCGTTTATCCCTCCAGGGCCAGCTTGCGCACCACTTTGCCCACCATGGGAAACGGAGGGAACAGGTATAGAAACCCTAGATCCCTCCAGTTCAGAGACATGGCATCAGCTGCCAGAGCCAGCGGATCCCGCGAGAGAGACACAAATGCCGGAAGCTTGTGATTGTGACGAGAGGCAAAGAGGTCCACCTCCGGAGTCCCCCACCGGTGGCAAAGCGACCGAAACACCTTGGGGCAGAGCGACCATTCCCCCCGGCGAGATGACCCCCTGCTCAGGGAGTCCGCCTCTGTGTTCTCCACTCCCGGAATGTACACTGCCGAGATGCATGGGACATTGCCCTCTGCCCAATCCAGAATCAAAGACACTTCCCTGAGGGCACGCCTGCTGCGAGTCCCTCCCTGGTGATTGATGTAGGCGACCGCCGTCCGATTGTCCGACCAAACTTGAACCGGTAGTCTTTGATGTCTATGGACGTCATGAAGTCCCCCTGACGAAGTGAGTGGATGGCCGATCGCAGAGTTTCCATACGGAACTTCCGGGGAAGAACGAACCTGTTTCAGCTTCAGATCCAGAACGGATCCGTCCTTCTTGGGCACCGTGAACAAACTGGAATAGAAGCCCAGGCCCCGGTCTGAGCGAGGCACCTGACAGATGACAGCCATGTCCAAGAGACTTGCTACTGCCGCCCGAAGCCCCTGGGCGGCCAGAGGATCTGACGGCACCCGAGAACTGAAGAATCTGTGAGGGGGCCGGAACTCGAACTCCAGCTTGTAACCGGAAGACACCACTTCCTGAATCCACCTGTCCGAGACCTCTTGGACCCAGACCTGGGAGAAGAGTTGCAGCCGTCCCCCCACCCACAAGGGTGAGGGCGCCCCATCATTGCTGAGCCGGCTTGGCAGTGGCTCTAGGCTTGGAGCCCCAACTGTGTCCTGGACGGGCCCAACCCCTGCCCCTGGTCCAGGAATCACCTCTGGACGAGGGGAAAGCCGAACCCCTGCCAACTCTAGCCCCACGAAAGGACTGAGAGAAGGAAGCCGCACCCCTAAAGGGGCGACGCTGCTTTTTACGCTGAGGTAACTTACCTCCCTTTGCCACCGAATCCAATCTCTCTCCAAAGAGCCACAACCCCACAAAGGAAAGGGCCGTAAGCGACTTTTTGGACACAAAATCAGCCGCCCACTGGCGTAACCAAACCGACCGTCGGATAGCCACAAGCAGGGCCGCAGCTCTGCTACACATCACCAATGTGTCATCCAAGGTGGACAGCACAAAAGACAAAAATAACTCACAGCGCTTAAGGTCGGCAAACTCCTCACTAGCCGGGTCAAGCCCGGAAGAGGGCAACAGTCCTCTAACAACCGACCTGGCAGCTACCAATAAAAGCGCAGAAGCACAAACCGGCCGCAAGGCCGATCCAACACTGGCAAAACCATGACAAGCCATCTGGTCAATGCGTTTATCCTCACCATCATTGAGAGTAGTGCACGGAGAATGGAGGACTGAAGAGCTGGACAACCCCAAAACAGGAGCATCCACCTCAGGGGGGGGGGGGGACGACCAGTGCTTCACCGTGCCTGCCGGAAAGGGATATTTCCTGTCCCAACCCGGTGGGACACGCGGAAGCCAAGTCGGCCTCTCCCATTCCTTGAGAATGATACCATCAAAATGCTTTTGATAAGGAAATTCCAAGCTTGGTCACCTCAAAGAACTCCCCCTTCAGTGGAGGAGCCGCCTCGGGGGGAGAAATAGCCAGGACCTCAAACATCAGGTATCCAAGGAGTCCCCCTGGCCCTGCTCGATATCAGCGCCCACAAACTGCTGATCATCGGAGCCATCAGACTCCTCATACAGCTCCCCTTCCTCACGCGGGGAGCCAAAATCCTCCCTATCAAGGCCCTGCGCGGCCGTATACGAATGTTTTCTCTTTGCCGTGGCCTTTTTAGCAACGGCACTGGAAAACAATTTTTCAAGATTGGCCAATCTGGCACACACCTCAGATTGCGACTCCCCGCCAATGACCACATCACACGGGGTACGTGTCAAGCGAGGGGGGGAGACGGAGAGGAGACTGGCGGATCAGAACTGGATGCCTGAGATCCGGTCTGCCGCGTAATAGACCACTGCGCACAGGGTACACATAGAAATACATCATCCCCCAAAAGGGATACCCCACACCCCAAACACAGCCTGGATTGCCCCGAGGGGGGCACAAGCCCAGTATCCAGGGAAGCCTCCATATAGTGATTTTTTAATATATATATATATATATATATATAAATAATACAGCACGTCCTGCTCCAGGATAGTAATAACATGTGGGTAATCCTCTGCCTCAGGCGCCGTGCACTGCAGACATGTAGAAAACAAGCTCCTCCCGGCCCTACATATACCGAAGGACCTCCCACAAATCCCCAGCATTGAAAAGCAGTGAGAAGAGAAGCCGGGAGGAACAACCACCCAGAAAAGCTGGTAATAATATCTATTGATAACAATCACCAAACAGGGGATCCAGAACAAGTGAACCAGGGTGGGGTGGAGCAGGACGTGCTGTATGCATATAATATCAACTCTACAGGTGAGTACTTCACAGAGTTGTATTATTCTAAGCATACAGCACATCCTGCTCCAGGATAGTAATAACATGTGGGACATCCAATAGCAGTGTCCATAAGCAGGGTGGGATCCCCAGGAAAAAACAAGGAACAGCGGACAGTAAAAGGCGCTGTCACCTGCAAAACTTGCAACAGGCATGACATGAGCAAAGGCTCTAACGTCAGTCTCAAAACAAGACCAGAAGGTATGAACAGAGACAAGCCACAAGTCTAGCAACTGAATCAACAGAAAAAATCCTGGTGCTGGAGGGCCAATGGAACCCAGGCACCAATAGAACGGAATAAACAGGAAAAGGGGAGAATCTTTCCCCTAAGGAGAAACATAAGTCAGTGCAATGACCCAACCAGCCCACAGGCCAGGAAGCCTCGTGGCAAAACTTGTAACACCCCGTAAGGGAAACATAACAGGTCACCCGACCAAGGCGGGAATACTGACCCCTAATTATCACAAAGCCAAGGCTTCACTCAGGATCAGGGAACATCCAGAAGGATTAATCCAAAGGGCGCAACGGCGCTGGAAGAAGATATCAGGCGCATACATAAAGAGACGCCCGTAGATACCAAGAGCATCAGTCCCCCTAAGGCCATGAAAACCCTCATGGGGAAAAGTGCAACACCTGTATAGGGAATGTAGCCCTTCATATAAGTATTATTAAGAATAAAGTCTATAGTTAGACTGAAGGACTAAAATGCTGATCCTACAGACCACTCGGACCGGAGGCCCGTCGTAAGAAGGAACACCCCCAAGGTATGGGGTGCCTGTATATATATATATATATATATATATATATATATATATATATATATATACCTCGAGCCAAGGTTAAGTAACCAGATCCACCTTCTTAGGCACACGTCTGATGGAGTCAGGAGGCCCCAGAGAAGCGACCTGGACTACCAGGCAGCTCAGACAGCGTCCAGCAAAAAGTCCCCAGGAAATCCGCAGGGTAAAATTGAAAGGTGATCCCCACAGGGACCATGGGACTACTTGGAAGATGCAGCTAAGCAATCCCCAAAGGAATTCCCCATGAGGGCGAAAGAACCAGACTCCTGCAGGAAAGGCCAGGACAGAACCTGCACCTTCAGAGTCCCCAGATGGGGAGCCAACCCCAACTTACGCTATAATGACTTTAAAGTCCCTGGGAACCAAGAACGTTTAACAGGGAAGAGACCAAGGCTCATGCCATCAATATGGTTTACCACAAAAAAACCCCCATAGACGGGGGAAGTGGAAGCTGGGGAGCTTGCTCCCCGCCCCCCCTCATGCTAAGTCATCCAGAAGATAAGGCCCGTCACCAAGGGGTGAATGAATCAGCTGTCAATCCCCAGACAGGAACCTTATATTGGGACAAGGGAAGGGACCTGACAAGGGTAGAACCGCACTCCTGAGAGAGCGAACAGGTCAGTAGACCTCAGCAGAGGCATCTGCGAGCCACAGCTCATAAGGCCAGCCAGGCCATCCATCTCACGGGACTCTCTATCAGGCCAACCGTGCGCAGAACCCCCCAAGTAGGGTGATGAAAGGAAGGCAAATAAATAACAAGTCCATGCCTAAAATACTCAGCCCCTCAGACCAGAATCAGAGTATTCTGGGACAGCAAAAATAAGGGCAGAGCCCCTGTGTTAGGAGGGAGACCCAACAGAGCCACGCTAGGCTCCCCGGGCGACACCAGGATAGCATAACCTGCCGCTAAGAGCATCCATAGAAGCGAATACCGCTGAGAAGCAGGGGAAGTAGACCCCTGCCCAAGGCGGGATCAGGGACCCTCCAGAGGGAGCATCCCGCCTCAATCTTTAGACCAGTAGTAAAACAGGCCATTGTCATTCAACAGACCAGGAGTCCCCCAATAAACCGACCGATCCTAAAGGAGGAGAAGTCCAGCCATATAGAGTCAACGGGGGGCACACCGTTTCAACAAAACCAGCAGGTAAGATGGACTCTAGGGGACCCTACCTAGAAACCACGGGGATTGTGGAAGAATTTTCCCTTCCCCCGCCAAACCTGTGAGACTTGGTACCCAGGGTGACCATACACTGGAAGATGCTAGTAAGGAAGGGGGGGGTGCCCCCTGAAGGGGCCCTTAAATATGGGAAGCTCAAGAGGAACCACCTTACCAAGGGGGCATGAGCACAGACCAAGCACCGGGGTGCTGGAACATATGTAAGCTCAATAACCTACTGCGCCGAAGAGCCCAAGGGCTCGGTATATAAGTGACATCACCTTGATGTGCCGCCAACGGGCCCACCATTTGCCATCCCACCTGGTGAAGGTAAGGCGCCAGTAAAGGGGGACAGAGCCCCCGTAACCAGGGGTCCCCTTATTGCCAGAGAAGAAGGCTTCAAGCCGAATCCCAGGAATGGGGGATAGCGGATAAGGGGAGGAAGGATAATATAGAGGCCATAGCCCCGTACCATTAATGGCAACCTGTCAGTAAGCCCAAACACCGTAGGCCCAGTCCGGCCTGCGCCAATTCCTGAAGGAAAAGCAGGGGCTAGAAGCTCCCTGACAATCACTGAGAGGGACCGCCCAGCAAAAGCCATCCTGTGTCCAGGGGAATTACATCCTGGAACCACCAGAAGGAGAAGGTATATTCCTGGATGGGAGATAGCTGCTGCAGCAGTACCCTCGCTCCGAAGGGCGAGGGCGCCCCTTCATGCTTGGGAGGTCTTGGCAGATTTGGACTTAGTCCTGCCAGAAGGCCCAGGGCGCTGCCTGCCAGCCCCATGGTGGAAATCCACACCGAACAGTTGGAAGCACACCTCAAGTTCGCGTTTGACACTAACGTAGGGAGGTGGAGGGGTGACCCTGCCTCGTGGAGGCTGGAGCGGCCTTCTGCGCAAGGGCGCATTACCCTTTTTACCAAAAAGGTCCAAACGGGCCCCAAACAACCGCCGTCCTCTGAATGGAAGGCAAGTAAGAGCCTTTTTTGTAGCCTCGTCAGCACCCCACTGTCGCAGCCAGACCAGGCAGCGAATAGCTACCGCAAGGGCTGAGGTTCTAGCACACATCTTAATGGTGTCATCCAGTGCTGATAGAATAAACTTCACAAACGCTTCACAGTCTGCGCATTAAACACCCCCCCCCAAGAAAGGTCCTCAGGGCGGTGATCTAGTATTTTTCTGACAAGAGTCCTGGCGGCCACCGCAGTGATGGCCGCGGCACAGACCGGGCGCAGAGCCGTCCCAGCACACGAGAGGGCGTGTGAAGCCAGTCTGTCAATGCGCCGGTCCTCGGCATCCCGAAGGGTACGGTAAAAAGGGGCAGTCATGAAAGGGGGGTTTGTGACCCCTATAACCGGCACGTCCACCACCAGGGGAGCTGACCATAAATTAACCACATCAGGAGGGAAAGGGTACTTCCATTCCCAGACCCCTGGAACCCCTTTAAGCTTACAAGGCGATTCCCATTCTTGGGATATAAGATTCTGGAAATGTTCCTGTTCTAGGAACTCCAAGTGCGGAGGCGCTGTATGGAAACTCTCCCTCTTAGGCTTGGGGGTCTCCCCAGGTGGGGAGATTGACAAAACCTCAAAAATCTTAATAAGAATTTCATCTGTGTCACACAGACCCCAAGAACCGGGCTCAGAATCATCGCAGCCCCCGGACATCCCGTTCGAGGAGCCCGAATCTGAGAATAGCTCACCTTCCTCAGAAAGGTCAGGGTCCTGCATATCAGCAGAGTCATCGGTATCGTCAGGAACCGGGGAGCCAGGAGGCGTCAGGGACCGCTTTTTACCAGGGCCCATACGCTCCGCCAATTCAGAAAACACCTGCTCCGCCGTGGGCAACACGCACGGCACTGATTGCAGGTCATCCCCGCTCGAGTGGGACTCGTCATGAGTGATATTTGGGAGCGGGGAGACGGGAGTAAGGAAGGGAGGTTCCTCTGTTGGCAAACCTGCCTGTTCTGCACACTGTCTGCAGACCCATGCCCTGTCAGCCTCATCCTGGGGCCGACCACACACTGCACACAGCCGGTCATGTCCCGGAGGGACCCCGGTTACATAATTCTGAAATGCCTCCATATGGTGATTATTAAGCAGTATGACCGCAGGGATTTATGCAATAGGCAACCCTGGATGCCCCAAAAACCCGCTAGTAATGTGGGAGAATTTGTAGAGTGGACCCGCTGTGATATATGTTAGGCCGGGGAAAGGCACCAAAGTCTTGGCGTCTGAAAGACAAGGGAGGAGGCGAACCGCACCACGCGCACGCGCGCAAAGATAGAGAAAATGGCGCCAGCGAACCTCGAGGGGTGGGCCAGGATGCGGAGCGCGTCATGCAGAGCCTCCGCCTCCCCCAAAAGAGCGCGAAGCTCTAACCAACGGCAAAACGTAGAACAGCTGAGAATATGCATACTTCTAAAAAGCTGACACGCTGGAATGATGCTGCCGACTAGCAGATTGTTAATGAAAAGGACGGCTCGCACTGTATAACAAGGCGCGACACTGACCCCCAGAATAAAAAAACAAGGTCTAAAAGTGCAGTTAGCACTAGGGCTGCCACACATACCCCCCCCCCTTCTTTTGCCCCGAGTTACGGGAGGAAGCGAGGGGGAAGCTGACGGTGTCCATGGACTAAGTCTGTGAGGGGCACAGGCAAGATTGCGGGAGGGGCATCCACCATAGGCTCACCATCGGCCTGACCGCCTACCCTATGGAGGGGGATTGCGGTGGAGCATGGCTCAGTTCAGCACACCCGCTGCTGCCTACCTTCACCCGACCCGCGCAGCCCAGGCTGGGAGGCATATTTCTTCTGAAGAGGACGGGTGGAAATAGTCCCGCAGGACCTTGGGCCGTAAGGCCCGCTCGCCTGCGAGAGCGTGATACTTCATGTCTTCGCAGTTCCAGCACTGCAGAGAAATCTGGGGATTTGTGGGAGGTCCTTCGGTAGATGTAGGGCCGGGAGGAGCTTGTTTTCTACATGTCTGCAGTGGACGGCGCCTGAGGCGGAGGATTACCCACATGTTATTACTATCCTGGAGCAGGACATGCTGTATGCTTAGAATATATGTGTACAATGCTCCGGGGGGATTACGCAATAATGCAACCCTGGATGCCCCTTTAAGTCCCCAGTGGGAGGATTTTAAGTCAGCTAAATTTTAACCAGGGACCCTGGACCGGGAGAACCCCCCTTTAATAGGATTAATGGTCCACCTGGAACACACAAACAAAAACACACGCTCAGACCATGCTAGCAATGCATAAAGAGTTAATAACCGATGCATCTGATGGGCCACAGGCCACTCACCCGACCTTTACCGCACCTGAGTACCGCACGCCAGGCAGGAGGGGAAGTGGAAGACGCGCAGTGTACAGTAGGAGGAGGGAGGGCGGGCGGCGTGGTCGCCCGGCCCCTCCCCCGTCTCTCCCGGCCAGAAGTCGGGACCTGAAAACGGCGCCCGCAGCACGGGGGCGGTCCGTAGGCGCGCGCGAGCGCCCGTCTCCGCCCTGAGGAGAAGAAGCCCTCATGGGCACTCACATCCGCCATTGCCGCACGCCGGCGCCAGTCTAACAGTAAAACACACACAGTTAAGGCACCAACACACACATACACAATAAATGGGATGAATCCATAAGAGACCCGGCCCCCACCCCCTCCAAGGGTATCCGGGAGAGGGGGAATCCATGCCAGGGTAGGGCCAAGGGACGGGGCATCCCAAACCGGATAGCCGCCTACCCCTTGTTATGGGGTCTCACGGCTCCTAAGCACCTGGGGTTCCAACTACCTTTGCCCAGACCAGCAGCCTAGGCTGGGAGGCAAGTAATTAATTAAGGGGATCCGGGCAGAAATAGTAGAAGGCCGGGAGTCATCTTCTGACTTGCTCGCCCCTGCAGAGATGAAAGACTGGGGAATGAGTGGGAGGTCCCAGGTATTTATGGGCCGGGAGGGTCTTACCTTTTTTATTGACATCTCTGCAAGATCGCCATCTACAGGTCAGTATACCCACATGTAATGATTGTCTTGAAGCGGGGTGTGTGACATACTTAGAATAAAGAAGGAACAGGTGGGAATAGTCCTACAGGGCCGCAGGCTAATAGCCCCGCACACCTGCGAGTAGAGAGAGCCATCTTGTCATCGCAGCGCCGACTGCAGAGAAGAACTGGGGATTTTGTGGGAAGTCCCTGGAATATAAGGGGCTGGGAGGAGCCACTTTTTTGCTGTCTCTGCAGTCCAGCGCCATCTTGTGGATGTATAACCCAAACGTAAGGAATTACTCTCTGGAGCAGGACATGCTGTATACTTAGAATATAGTATGTATGTAACCACACATTTGAATGGTTGTATTAGCATTTTGTTTCTTTTCTTCTATTAACCGGCCCTCCAAAAACAAGTTGGACACACCTGCTTTAGGGTTGTGAAGCATCCAATTTTGGCAAGATGAAGAGACCATACCGCACAATCATCGCATTGCGGAGATGTCAGACCTGCTCACAAGAACTAGCAGTCACCAACCAAGGCTTAGGCGTAAATAGCTCAACATTGCGGCTTAGGAAAATGTAGTATAAAACCAGATTAATATGAGATATCCATGATTGGTCACTTATTTCCCTCAATGGCCTGCAACTCAGCACTATAGGATACAGGCGCTGCCAACTTGGCTCAGTAGCATCACATACTGAGGAGAGGGGTCAAAAGTGCAGGGGGAGCAGGGTTATAGCGCTGCTTTGCACAGACAGAGCAGAGCTGGGGTCAGGAAAAGGTCAGCAATCCCAGAATGCAGAGCGGCATAGTCAGGAGACACTTCCTGTTTACAGGCAGCCTGCACCTCCATGGGCCATCATCTTGGATGTGTAAAGGCTCAGAAGATGCAAGTAGGATGATTTTTAATGTGGGCAATCTGTATGCACAGCGTGGGGGAAACATAACATAGGCTCTTATTTAGGGTAAAGGTACGGTTTAAAAGCAGCAATACATGTCCAGCATAAAAGTATTTTTTGTGGTCCGTGAACTTTTCAGTTTACAGAGCAGAACAGGAGACTAAGGAACAGTTCATTCATTCCATTTGGAGATTGTGTGTCCCAACATCAGTTCCTTTCAGGGTGCAAAAAAGATAATCATGGATTAAAATAAATTTAAATAGCCAGCCCGGGGTTACAGAAGGGCTGATCTCCCCTATTACAACTTTATTCAGCAGTTCACCAGGAGGAATCCTCTGCAAGACTCCCAAGCACACAATGTTTTTACGCTAGGCCTGGCCAAACCCTTTAAATTTCAAGTTTAATTTCAGGATTTTTTTTTTTATAACAGAAGGAACAGATTTTACATAGTGGATTTACAATGAGTGAGCGAAAAACAAAAAATACCATTTTGTGAGTACTCACCTGAAAAATGGATATTGTTGGTGTGCCACACACCCCGCTTCACTTCTTAAATATTCATCACTTCATGGGTTAATCCACCGCAGGTGACGTAGTGCAGAGAGGAAGTCTTGTAACAAGCCCCCTTCCGGCCTATATATACCTGGTACCTCCCTTCAATCACCAGTATATTCAAAAAGCAGTAAAACAAGGTACCAGTATTCCACCAGTAACCTCCAAAATCAATTTTGATATAAATAAAAAAGGGCTTCACCATATAAATGCTTCGGTAATACCGAAAAGGGCGGGTGTGAAGCGGGGTGTGTGGCACACCAACAATATCCATTTTTCAGGTGAGTACTCACAAAATGGTATTATTCTTGGTGTGCCACACACCCCGCTTCACTTCTTAAATATTCATCACTTCATGGGACATCCAAAAGCAGTGTCCACAAGGGAAGGGCATCTCAAGGCCAGGTGAAGCATAACTTAAATGACTGCAGTCTGCAGAACTTTGCGGCCAAAAACAGCATCCGCTGAGGCCCGCACATCAACTTTGTAAAACTTAGAAAAAGTGTGAACAGAAGACCAGGTGGCGGCCTTACAAACCTGTTCAACAGAAGCTTGGTGCTGAAAAGCCCAAGACGCCCCAACAGCGCGAGTGGAATGAGCAGTAATACGAAAAGGGGGAACTTTTCCCTTAGCAGAATAGGCCGCAGTAACGGCCTGACGTATCCACTTGCTAATGGCAGATTTGGCTGGTGCCAAACCCTTCTTAGGCCCATGGGGCACAACAAAAAAGGAATCCGTCCTACGGAAAGGAGACGTGATAATCAAGTAGTACTTAACACAGCGTACAACATCCAAACAATGCAAAAATACCATTTTGTGAATACTCACCTGTAAAATGGGTATTATAAGTATGTCACACACCCCACTTCAGACTTAATAATTACACTAGGGTTAACGCACCTCTAGGTGGCAGCATTGCAGAGAACTTCTCCAAAAAAAACTTCAACAGGCCCCTCCCGGTCTATACATACCTGGTACCTCCCAAGAACCTCCCAGTATTAGAACAGCAGTAAGACAAGGTACCAGAACCAAACAATGTAACCCTCAACGTAAAGAACCAAACTTCACCAAATAGAGAGCCAGGATACCAAAAAGGGCGGGTGAAGTGGGGTGTGTGACATACTTATAATACCCATTTTACAGGTGAGTATTCACAAAATGGTATTATTCTAAGTATGTCACACACCCCACTTCAGACTTAATAATTACACTAGGGACATCCAACAGCAGTGTCCAGAAAAGGGTGGGTATCCGAACAGGCAATAACGCAGAAAAAATTCAAACCACTGCAGCCTGCAAAACCTTGCGGCCAAAAACAGCATCCGCTGAAGCCCGCACATCAACCTTATAGAACTTAGAAAAGGTATGAACAGAAGACCAAGTTGCAGCCTTACACACTTGTTCAACCGAAGCCTGGTGCTGAAAAGCCCAGGACGCACCAACCGCACGAGTAGAATGAGCAGTAACTCGGAAAGGGGGATCCTTCCCCTTGGCCGAATAAGCACCAACAATGGCCTGACGAATCCATTTACTAATGGAGGACTTGGCCGGAGCCAAACCCTTCCTAGGCCCACATGGTACAACGAAAAAGGCATCAGTCTTACGAAAAGAAGACGTCGCACGTAGATAGTACCTGACAACGTACCACATCCAAGCAGTGCAAAGCACTCTCCTTGACATTCTTAGGCTTAGGACACAAAGAAGGAAGAACAATGTCCTGGTTAAGATGAAAAGCAGAGACCACTTTAGGGAGAAAATCTGACTTGTAACGAAAAACCACTTTGTCCTGATGATCCTCAAAATAAGGAGCCTGAATAGACAAAGCAGCCAGCTCTGAAACACGCCTAACCGAAGTAATGGCCACCAGAAAGGCAACCTTCTGAGTAAGAATGGACAAAGCAACATCCCGCAAAGGCTCAAAAGGAGGAGCCTTAAGAGCAGAAAGAACCAAATTCAAATCCCACACTGGGAGCAAAGGCTTCCTAGGAGGCCGCACATGCGAAACCCCCTGGAAAAAAGTCTTGACCAAGGAATGACTAGCAAAAGATTTCTGGAAAAAAATTGACAAAGCAGAAACCTGCCCCTTCAAGGTACTCAGCTGAAGACCGGAGTCCAGCCCCGCCTGAAGGAACTCCAAAATCCTAGACACAGAAAAGACCCGGCAGGGCAAAGACCTAGCCTCACACCAATCAATATAAGATCTCCAATACCTGTAATAGATGGAAGAAGAAGATCTCTTCCTAGCACTAATAAGAGTCTGAATGACCGCATCCGAAAGACCCTCCTCCTTTAAGATGGAGGTTTCAGCAGCCAAGCCGTCAAAGCCAGCGTTTGTAAACTGGGGTAACAGAGTTGACCCTGAGAGAGAAGATCTGGCCGAAGAGGCAAATTGAACTGATCCACGGCCAGACGAACGATGTCCGCGAACCACACCCGCCTTGGCCACCTTGGAGCCACGAGAATGGCGGGAACTCCTTCCAGAACCAACTTTCGCAGAACCCTGCCTAGCATGGGAATCGGAGGAAACAGATAAAGAAACCCCAGGTCCCTCCAGCTCAGGGTCATGGCATCCACCGCCAGAGCCAGAGGGTCCCGGGACAGGGACACAAAGGACGGAAGCTTGTGATTGTGACGAGAGGCAAACAGATCCACCTCCGGCGTCCCCCACCGGAGACAAAGTGACCGAAACACCTGGGGATGGAGAGACCACTCCCCCCGACGGGACGCACACCGGCTCAGAAAATCCGCCTCTGTGTTTTCCACTCCCGGAATGTAAACTGCCGAGATGCAAGGGACATGAGTCTCCGCCCAGACCAAAATCAGGGACACTTCCCTGTGGGCACCCAGACTGCGAGTCCCTCCTTGGTGATTGATGTAAGCAACCGCCGTCTGATTGTCTGAGCGAACCTGAACCGGCAGACCTTGTAAATGATGCGTCAAGTGAGACAGAACCAACCTGATGGCTCGCAATTCCAGAACATTGATGGGCAAGTGGGCCTCCTGAGGGTCCCACTGCCCCTGAAACCGAAGATCCTTCCAATAACCTCCCCAGCCTGACAAACTGGCATCCGTGGTGACAGTTTCCCAAAGTGGAGTCAGAAACGACCTGCCCTTCAGAAGGTTGTCCGAGACCAACCACCACAGAAGGGACTGCCGAACCCGAGGGGACAACCGGAAGGACCGATCCAACGACCCCGGACACCGGTTCCAAGACGCCAAAAGATGAAGTTGAAGAGTCCTCGAATGAAACTGAGCAAAGGGAACTGCCTCGAACGAGGCCACCATCAACCCCACCAGTCTCATCCCCAGACGAATGGAAGGATGAGGATGGGAGAGGAGCAGCCGGGCCAATTCCTGAATCATCAGAACCTTGGCCTGAGGAAGAAACACTCTGTGCTGGCAGGAGTCCAACGACATCCCCAGAAAGGTCACCACCCTGGCCGGAACCAGCGAGGACTTGGGGTAATTGATCACCCAGGCGAACCTCTCCAACATAGACACCACCGTGCTGGTGTCCCCCTCTGCTTGACTGAAGGAAGGAGCCATGATGAGAAGATCGTCCAGGTAAGGCACAATGCGAATCCCCTGAGCAGGGCCATCACCCCCGCCAACACCTTGGTGAACACTCTCGGAGCAGAGGTGAGACCGAATGGAAGAGCCACAAACTGAAAATGCCGATCCCCCACCACGAAACGGAGGAACCGCTGATGAGCAGGAAAGATCGGCACGTGCAGGTACGCATCCTTGATGTCTATGGACGTCATAAAGTCCCCCTGCCGAAGCGAACCGATCGCCGACCGCAGGGTTTCCATGCGAAACTTCCGAGGACGAATAAACCTGTTGAGAAACTTCAAATCCAGAATAGGACGGAATGACCCGTCCTTTTTGGGGACCGTGAAGAGATTGGAATAAAACCCGCGCCCCACCTCTGAAGGAGGAACCGGGCAAATGACAGCCAAATCCAGAAGATTCCCTACTGCCGCCAGGAGCCCCTGCGCGGCCAAATGATCCAAAGACACCCGAGACCTGAAGAACCTTGGAGGAGGAAGGGACTCGAACTCCAACTTGTAACCGGCCGAAACCACCTCCCGGATCCATCTGTCCGGGACCTCCTGGTCCCACACCCGGGAGAAAAGTTGCAACCGTCCCCCCACCCGAACGGGTGAGGGCGCCCCCTCATTGCTGGATGGGCTTGGCAGCCGGCATGGGCTTGGCACCCCAGACGCGAGTGGGGCGGCCACGGCCTCTGCCCCTATTCCAACTGCCGCCCCTGGGGGCCGAGGAGCCCGCACCTCTACCGGCGCCAACTCCCCGAAAGGACGGATTGAACGAGACCATCCCCCGAAAGGAACGGCGAAATTTCTTGCGCTGAGGTAACTTACCTCCCTTGGCAACAGAGTCCAGCCTCTCACCAAAAAGCCTCAAACCCAGAAAGGGCAGAGCCGTGAGCGATCTTTTAGAATTAAAATCGGCCGTCCACTGTCTCAACCACAAACAGCGCCGGATAGCCACCAGCAAAGCAGTAGCCCTGCCACACATCAGCATGGCATCCTCCTGAGCGGCCAGGATAAAGGACAAAAAAGCATCACAGCGCTTAAGCCCAAGGGACTCATCACTGGTGGGCTCGAGATCCACCCCCAAGTCCCTGACAATAGACCTGACAGCAAAAGTCAAAAGAGCCGAAGCACAGACAGGCCTTAACACCGAACCCGCACATACAAAACCATGACGGGCAAGCTGATCAACCCGGCGATCCTCACCGTCCCTGAGCGAAGTCGTGTCAGGGGAATGCACGACCGCCGTGTTGGACAGTCCCAAGACCGGAGTATCTACCTCAGGGGGGACAGACCAACGCTTCATCAATTCCGCCGGAAAAGGATACTTCCTATCCCAACTAGACGGCACACCAACAAGACGTGTAGGTTGCTCCCATTGCTTGAAGACAATTTCTTCAAAATGCTGTTGGCTGGGAAATTCCAGACGCTGCTTGGACACCCCAAAAAGCTGACCCTTGGGCCTGGGAGCAACCACCGGAGGCTCCAAATCCAAAACCTCAAACATCTGGCTCAAAATGGTAGAGGAATCGAGAGGGAGGCCATCATCCTGATCCCCCTCAGAACCCAGCAACTGCTGAACATCAGAATCTTCATCCTCAATGAGCTCACCTTCTTCACGTGGACGATCCGACCAATCCAGATCTCCCACAACTTCCTCATCTGAATCCGGCGGAGGCGGAGACAGATGCTTCCGCTTAGCTGAAGCCTTCTGAGCGGCTATAGCAGAAAACCGCTTCTCAAGGCTGGTCAAACGGGCACATACCTCAGCCTGCGAATCCCCGCCCAGGACAACGTCACACGGGGTCCGGAATAAGCGAGGGGGAGAGGGAGATGGCGCGGCTGACGAAGTGCTAGGCACCGGAGTACTGGACTGCCGTGCAATGTTCTGCTGTGCACAAGGGATACACAAAATCACATTATCTCCCTGGAGCGGAGCCCCACAACCCCCGCACACCTTGGATTGTCCCGAAGAACCATTCCCGGTATCTGTGGCAACCTCCATGTGGTGAAATTATGGTATTTGCAGAACCCAGGGATTTATGCGGTACGCGACCCGGGATGCCCCTTAATAACCTAACACTTGTCTAAGGACAGTCACAAGATCCTGACCCAGGGGAATAGCATAAGACCCTTATAAAGATACAAATAAGTGTATATATATAAATATATTGCAAAGAAAAAACACCCCCCACGAGCCAGGTATATATGACCGGGAGAGCCCTGCCAGACGGGATCCCAGGATCTGAAAAACACAAAGGGAAAGAGACAGGCGTCAATCAGCACCATGCCAAAACACCACATAATATACAAAACCCCCCTTACACCACCCCCCCCCCTCATTAACCAGAGCAACGGAAATGGTTAATGCCAACCAGCACCCTCAAGATGCGCCGGGGCGAGGAGGGAGGAGGAAAGGATCCGAGGGGTCACTGACATGCCAGCCTAAGAACGCCTACCTGGATAGGAGAGGAACCGCGCAGCCAGCAGAAGATGGCGGCCAGCACACAGAGGACGGAGGAAGAGAGAAGCTCCGGGCCGTCCAATCCGTGCACGGCCCCGCGCGACCCCGCCCCCAGGCAGCGTCAGCGTCTGCCTGCGGGGACCGCAATCAGACCTCGATCACGGGACCGGCGGCGCCACCCGCCGGCTCCCGGAGTACCGCGCCGAGTAAACACAGACCCACACACTGATAAAGGGTCCCCCCTGAGCAGCCGGGCAAGCAGGCTGCAAGCGCCGGATACGGCGCCCAGCCACCAGCGGGACCGCGGCGCAGCACGCCGCGAGGCCCCGCCCCCCCGGCTCCTGAGGGGAGACACACAGCCATGGGAGAAAAGAAAAAAATACGGAGAACAGACAGTGAAATCAGACCAAGTAAAAGCACAAAGGGAAACACAAGGAAGAGCGCAGCAGCACACTCACACAGCATGTACATATTAAAAAGCATGACACTGTCCCCAGCGCGTCCCACACCCCGGAAGAGACACAATAACCCAGGGCAAGACATAACCTGACCACTAACTCCTATAAAATGGGGCATCCCACATCCGGATCACCACTCCGGGAATCCCGCTATGCCCCGCAATGAAGGGTCGAGCGGAGGAGCTAATCTCCTAAGCACCAATGGTGCCGGCTACCTTATTGCCCGGCCTACAGCCGAAGCTGGGAGGCTGCCATTACATAGAACACATTCAAACAAAAGCCGGGCAGAAATAGACCACGGGGGGGGGGGGGGCGGGGGGATACCCCGGCTACCTGCAAGCAGGAGACTTCTTTCTTCTGTCTTGTCGCCACCTTGCAGAGAACAACACTGGGAGGTTCTTGGGAGGTACCAGGTATGTATAGACCGGGAGGGGCCTGTTGAAGTTTTTTTTGGAGAAGTTCTCTGCAATGCTGCCACCTAGAGGTGCGTTAACCCTAGTGTAATTATTAAGTCTGAAGTGGGGTGTGACACATACTTAGAATACCCTCTCTTTGTCATTCTTAGGATTAGGACACAAGGAGGGAAGAACAATATCTTGGTTCAAATGAAAAGCAGAAACAACCTTAGGAAGAAAGTCTGGCTTGAACCGAAAGACCACTTTATCCCGATGCCTCTCGAAGTAGGGCGCCTGGATAGTTAAGGCCGCCAATTCTGAGACACGCCGGACAGAAGTGATCGCTACCAAGAAGACAATCTTCTGAGTCAGGGTAGACAAAGCAATATCTTGCAAAGGCTCAAAAGGAGGAGCCTGAAGAGCCGAAAGAACCAAATTCAAATCCCAAACAGGGAGTAATGGTTTCCTGGGAGGCCGCACATGCGTAACCCCCTGGAAAAAAGTTTTAACTAAAGGTTTAAGCGCAACACGCTTCTGAAAAAAGACAGATAAGGCAGAGACCTGCCCTTTCAATGTACTTAGCTGGAGACCAGAGTCCAGCCCTGATTGTAAAAACTCCAGAATCCTGGGGACCGAAAGGACCCTACAAGGAAAAGATCTTATCTCACACCAAGTGATATAGGCTTTCCAAGTCCTATAGTAGGTGACGGAAGAAGACTTCTTCCGGGCACTGATCAGAGTCTTAATGACTGAATCAGAAAGACCCTCCTCCTTCAGGATGGAGGTTTCAGCCGCCAGGCCATCAAACCCAGCGCTGGTAAATTGAGGTAACACAATTGACCCTGAGTGAGCAGATCGGGCCGAAGAGGCAGAATGAACTGGTCCACTGCCAGCCAAACGATGTCTGCGAACCTTAATCGCTTTGGCCACCTTGGGGCCATGAGAACGGCGTACACCCTTTCCAGAGCCAACTTCTGAAGAATTCTGCCCAGCAAGGGCCACGGAGGAAACAGGTATAGAAATCCCAGAGCTCCTCAGTTCAGGGACCTGACGTCCACTGTCAGAGCCAGAGGATCCCGGGAGAGAGACACGAAGCTCGGGAGCCTGAGATAGAGATGAGGGGCCCACAGGTCCACCTCCGGAGTCTCCCATTGGAGACACAATAAGAGAACCACCCGAGGATGGAGAGCTTATTCTTCCAGACGGGGAGAGCACTTGCTCAACCGGTCCGCTACCTGTTCCATCACCTCTGGAATGTAAACCGCCGAGAGACAGGGAACATGGAACACTGCCCATGTCTGGATCAGGGACATTTCTCTGATGGGTAAGTGGGGCCTCCACTGCCCCTGAAGACGCAGCTCCTTCCAGAATCTGTCCCATCCCGACAGACCGGTGTCCGTGGTGACACCTCTCCAAGGGAGGGTCAGGAAAGACCTGCCGTATACAAGATTGGTCGAGACCAATCACCACAGGAGGAACTGCCGTACACGGGAGGACAATTGGAAGGACTGATCCAACAACAGAGGTTGCTGGACCCAACACGCTAGCAGAAATAGCTGAAGTGTTCTTGTGCGAATTTGGGCAAAAGAAAGACACACAGCGTCTTGATGAGAGTTCAGGCTGGGATGAACCGACCCCTGAATGGACCGCGAGGGAGGGTGAGACTCGAATTCCAGGTTGTGACCTGTCGACACTACCTCCTGGATCCATCTGCCTAGAACCACATGGTTCCAATGGTAGAAGTGTCGCAATAGTCCCCCCACCCGCACGGGTGAGGGCAGCCCCTCATTGCTGAGTGGGCTTATCAGCAGGCTTGGGCTTGGTGCCCAAGGACTGAGTGGGCTTATCAGCAGGCTTGGGCTTGGTGCCCAAGGACTGAGTGGGCCGGCCACGGCCCCTCCCCCGAGTCCAACCTGCGCCACTGGTAGCGGGAAAGGACGTACCTTTTCCCGCTCCGAACCTTTGAAAGGAAGGCCTACCGGAACTTGTCCCCCTGAAGGGACCACGAGGCCTTTTGCGTTGTGGCATCTTACCATCTTTTGCGACTGAATCAATTTTCTCCCCAAACAGACGCAACCCCAAAAAGGGGAGGGCTGTGAGTACCTTTTTGGAAGCCGTGTCTGCTGACCACTGACGCAGCCATACTGACCTGCGAATAGCTGCCGCCTTGCTACTCATAGTCAGCGCATCGTCCTGAGCGGCCAGGACATAAGCCACAAAAGATTCACACTGCGTAAGTGCAGTGAACTGTTTGCAAGCGGGATCAAGATCCTCATATAGCCCCTGAATTAGGGACTTAATTGCCAATAGAAGAAGGGCTGAAGCACATACCGGGCGCAATGCTGACCCGGAATAGATAAAACCATGTCGAGCGTATTGGTCAATCCTGCGATCTTCCCCATCTTTGGGGACAGTGGTCTCAGCAGATTGTACCATAGCCGAGCTGGAGAGTCCTAGTACAGGGGTATCGACGTCCGGAGGGACAGACCACAGCCTCATCAATTCTGGTGGAAAAGGATAACGCTTTTCCCAACTGGAAGGAATTCCAGATAACCGTGTGGGATGTTCCCATTCCTTAAGAACCACCCTCTCAAAGTGGTGCTGTCTGGGAAAGACCAAACTCGGCTGAGGCTCTTTAAATAACTGACCCTTTGGCGGGGCGGCCGCCTCAGGCGTATCTAAACTCAAAATATTAAACATTTGAGCCAGAATGGAGGGGGTGTCAAAAACAACCCCCTCTGACCAATCGCCGATCTCATCAGCCACATGCTGACCTGTCGGCTCATCTGACTCCGACGGGAGTTCATCCTCGTCAGGGGATCCATCGGACCATTCCACAGGTTCACAAAACTGGTCCTGTGGAGCCGAAGGTACCGGAGTCAGGTGCCTTCGTTTTGTAGCGGTTTTAAACGCTGCTTTAACGGGCATCATTTTCCGGGGGCAGGGCTGTGCTGCTGCCTCGGAATGCGAATCCCCACTTTTGACAGTGTCATGCGGGGTCCGGAATAGGGATGGAGAGGTAGGAGATGATGAAGGATGCGATGGCACCGCAGCCGAAGCAACGGACTGGCGTGCAATAGTCTGTTTTGCACAAGGGATGCAAATAAAGATATCATCAGCTGGGAGTGGAACCCCACAACCTACGCACCCCCCAAACGGAACAGCAGAACCGTTTCCGGAATCTACGGAAGCCTCCATATGGTGATTTATGGTATTCGCAATAATGGGACTTTTAAGGCATAAGCCGACCCGGGATGCCCCCTTTATTTTAGTAATGTCCCGGAAGGGAGGATTTATATAAAACTTTTTTTTTTTTTTAAGTTTAGGTCCCCTTTAATAGAAACTATATATATATACACTTATATATAGTCTATGTATATAAACATTCAAATCAATCCCAATAATTAGCCAGGCACATAGAGCCGGAGGGCTAGCATAAGCAGGGATCCCAGGATCTGCAAGGCAAGAAAACAACCATCAGATCCTTCACATGTGTATAACATATAAGTATGGCACCAAGTGCCCTTAAATGATGCCCCCTTGATAATAGTGATTTCTCATTGTATTATTAAACAATATCTCCCATTTAACGGCCCCAACGGGAGGGGCCGCTTACCTGTAGCGCAATCAGCCGGTAAGCCTGCAGCCAGCAGCCATGAGCCGGCAGAAAACAAAGTGCGGCCGTGCGCCCACGTGCCTTCCTGTTTTGAAGGAAGCTGGGACGCTGGGCCCGCCGCAGACGCCGCATGACGTCGGCGCCGCGCCCCCGGCGACGCGTCAGCGGGCCCCCCCCCCCCCTACGCTGATCAGCTGGAACACTTTACAGCTGATCCAGCACGCGCGTCCAGGCAGCGGAGGGGGGAGGGTAAAAACCGCATGTGCTGACAAAGCTCAATGAATGCCAGGCGAGGAGAGGGGAGAGGGGGGAGGGGGTCACAAGCAACCAACTGCCAGAGGTGGCCAGCCCATACCCAGCGCAAGCTGCCCTAAAGCAGACCCAAAATATACACATGCTACAGTGAATGTATAAACATGACATATATGTTAACATGCAGTGATACAGTGAAACACACATACTAAAGCACACCCTCACCACCCCCCCCAACAGGAGAGAAAGGGGCTACGGGGACCCTCGGGACAGGGGCATCCCATTTCCGGATCACCATGCCGGTTCGCCGCATTGCCCCACGCATGAGGTCGAGCGGTAGGAGATAAGCTCCTAGGCACTTAAAGTGCCATCTACCATTTGCCCGGTGAGCAGCCAAGGCTGGGAGGCTTCCTATTTCACCATAAAGGTATACAAACTCAAACCGGGCAGAAATAGACCAAAAGGGGGGTGGCGGAGTAAGAATACCCCGGCCTACCTGTAAGCAGGAGACTTCCAACTTCTGACTTGTCAGCAAGCAGAGAGAAAAAATACTGGTGATTGAAGGGAGGTACCAGGTATATATAGGCCGGAAGGGGGCTTGTTACAAGATTTCCTCTCTGCACTACGTCACCTGCGGTGGATTAACCCATGAAGTGATGAATATTTAAGAAGTGAAGCGGGGTGTGTGGCACACCAAGAATAATACAATTCTGTGAGATACTCACCTGTAGAATTGGTATTATACGCATACAGCACGTCCTGCTCCATCTATAATACTTACACATGGGTACTGTTCACTGCAGACATGCAAAAACAGGCTCCTCCCGGCCCTTCAAATACCCAGGGACCTCCCACAAATCCCCAGTATTGAGAAGCAGTGAGAAAAGAAGCCAGGAGAAACCAACCACCAACTGGTAACAATAGTAATAACAATCACCATACAGGGGATCCAGAAAAATATAAAACCAGGGTGGGGTGGAGCAGGACGTGCTGTATGCGTATAATACCAATTCTACAGGTGAGTATTTCACAGAATTGTATTATTCTAAGCATACAGCACGTCCTGCTCCATCTATAATACTTACACATGGGACATCCAATAGCAGTGTCCATAAAGTAGGGTGGGATCCCCAAAAACAAGGAACAGCAGACAGTAAAGGCGCCGTCACCTGCAAAACTTTGCAACCAGGTACGACATGAGCAGAGGCTCTAACGTCAATCTCATAACAAGACCTTTGAAAGGTATGAACAGAGACAAGCTACAGTCTAGTAACTTATTCAACAGAAAAAACCTGGTGCTGAAGGGCCAAAGGTACCCAAACACCAATATAACGGAATAAAATGAAAAAGGGAGATTCTTCCCCCTTAAAGGAATAGGCCAGTGTAACGGCCCAACCAGCCCACAGGCAACAGAAGCCTCGTGGAAAACTTAGAACTCTCCCTAAGGGGAATGAGAACTGGTCTCCCGTCAGACAGGCGGGAATACTGACCCCTTCATTAGCAAGAAGCCGAAACGTTTACTCAGGACCAGGACCGCATCCAAGTAAGATCAATCCAAAGGGCGCGGTGGCCCTGGAAGCAAGCGATATCAGGCGCATACACAAGGAGGCGCCCGCAGACCCCAAGGGCATCAGTCCCCCAAGGGACAAGAAACCACCAGGAAAAATTGCAACACCTGTTGAGGGAATGTAGACCCTTTACTTCAGCATTATTAAGAATAAGGTCCATAGTTAGACTAAAAGGACTTAAACAATGATCATAAAAACACCACGTGGGCAAAGAGGTCCAGCGTAAGACGGAAAACCACCACGTCATGGTGTATATTATATATATATAAAAAAATATACACCGTATTTGCTGGTGTATAAGACGACCCCCCAACATTTCCACTCAAAATATAGAGTTTGTTATATACTCACCGTATAAGACTACTCCCTCTTCCGCACACCAAATAAAACGTAAAAGAACATCAGATTTTGTTTCAACATGTTAATTCCCTTCCCCAGAGTCCCTGGGTGGCTTCTTACAGTCATACTTTCTGGCTTCCTACAGGCATGGGGGCATCCCTCAGTACAGCCAGCGAGTGGCCCCACACCCTCCTCCCCCCACCGCTCACACACTTACCGATGGTCGGAGGGCCGGCTGTTCCTGTCGCCGCCGTTGCTCTCATACACACAAACACACATTCATTCTTACCGGCACTTCCTGGCTGTTGCGCGCTGGTCGTCGGTGGGCGTGTCCCAGATGGCCGCCGTCCAATGAAAACAATGGACGCCGGCCATCTGGGGCACGCCCACCGACAACCAGCGCGCAACAGCCAGGTGCTGCCAAGTGCAGGTAAGAATGAATGTGTGCGTTTGTGTGTATGAGAGCGGTGGCATGAAAGTAAGCATGAATATGTGTGTGTGTTAGTATGTATGAGAGCGGAGGCACCCGGCGTATAAGACGACCCCCCCACTGGAAGGCATGTTTTACAGGGGGAAAAAGTCGTCTTACACGCCGGCAAATACGGTATATTCTATATCGAGCCAAGGCCAAGTAATAAGATCCACCTTCTTAGGAACACGTCTGACTGAAGCAGGAGCCCCCAGAGAAGCGACTTGGACTACAAAACAGCTCAGACAGCATCCAGCACAAGTCCCAAGGGAACAATCCACAGGGCAAACAGAATGAAAATGGATCCCAACAGGAACCACAGAACTACTTGGGAGATGCCCATGAGCAAACCCCAAGAGAGCTCCTCACAAGGAAGACTGAACCAGACTTCTACAGGAAGACAGACAGGACAGAACCTGAACCTTCAGAGTACCGAGATGGGGAGCCAACCCCAACCTATGCTGTAACGACTCTAGAACCCTGGTAACAGAGAACGTCTAATAGGGAAGAGACCAAGACTCATGCCAATCAATATGGGTACACAATGACCCACAATAGACGGAGGGAGAGGAAGCTTGCTCCTAGCCCCCCATATTCCAGGTCACCCAGAAGATAAGCCCATCTCCAAGGGGTGAATAATTCAGCGGTCAAGCCCCAGACTAGAGTCTGTAGATTGGAACGACAAAGAAGGGGCCTGACAAGGGCAGAACCGCACTCCTGAGAGAACGAATAGGTCAGCTGACCTTAGCAGAAGCATCTGCGAACCACAGTTCACTAGGTCACCCGGGGGTCAACAAACTCATGGGTCTCTTAAATCGTCACAACCGTGCGCAGAACCCCACGCAGTAGGGTGAATGAAGAGAAGGCATATAAGATAGAAATCCATGCATAATTTTACTACACCCATGACCAGAGTCAGAATATTATGAGACAGTAAACGCAAGGGTGGAGCCCCTGTGGTATAAGCGAGACCCAACAGAGCCACCCTAGTTGGCTCTGAGTGACACCAGGATAGCAAAACCTGCCACTGAGAAACATCCATTGGAGCAAATACCGTTGAGGAGCAGGGGGCGTAGACCCCCGCCCAGATCAGGAACCCTCCAGAGGGATCCTCCTGCTTCAAGCTCCAGACCAGTACTACAACAGGCCAAGATTCCCCAAATAGACAGGTCCTAAAATAGGAGAAGTCCAGCCATATAGAGTCAACGGAAGGCTCATGTTTTAACAAACCAGCAGATAAGATGAACCCTCTAAGGGACCCTACCCAGGAGCCACAGGGGGTTTCTTGGGAGAAATCCCCCCCCCCCCCGCCAACCTGCGAGACTTGGTACCCAAGGCGACCAATCACAGGAAGATGCAAGCAAGGAAGGGGGTGCCCCCTGACAGGGTCCTTGGATATAATCAGCTCAAGAGGAACCGCCGTACCAAGGGGGAATGAGCACAGGCCTAGTTCCAGTGCTGGAACCCCAAGTAGGATCAGTAACCTACTGTGCAAAAGAGCCCAAGGGCTCTGTAAATAAGGGACATCATCTGATACGACACCAATGGGCCCACCAGCTGCTATCCTGCCTGGTGAAAGTAAGATGTCAGTAAAGGGGGGGACAGAGCCCCCGTGACCAGGAGTCCACTTGTTGCCAAGGGAGAAGGCTCAAGCCTGAACCGAATCCAAGGAATGGAGATAGCAGATAAGGGACCATGCGGGATTGAGGTGACTGAGCACCCATCCAGTAACTCCCAGGGGACACCGCCTGCCAACTAATCCAGTCGGCCTGATGTAGAGATTGGGGAGTAAGGAAAAACTGCTCGGTAGGTCTTAGTGCGGACGCCCCCCCCCCCCCAGGTATGTCCGAGACATCACCCCCCCTTTGCGCCATGGCGAGCAGCTTGGGAGCGAAAGAGGCCAAAAACAAGGCCTCCATCCGCAGGGTTGGACCTGCAACACCGACTAGTAACGGTCTTGGTGTCCAGCAGACACAGGGGGAGCTAATAAGACTTAGAACTGCACAGGAGGCCGGAAGCCCCCCTGGCACAGGGCGCCTGTGTCCCAAGACAGATGTCATAGGGACTACCTAAGAGTAGAATAGCCAGGCCTACCACAGTCCAGACTGCCTCATACTGTTGAAAAAAGGAGGAATGGTCAATATAGAGGCCATAGCCCCATTCTGTTAAGGGCAACCTGTAAGTAAGCCCAAACTCCGTAGGCCTAGCACGGCCTGCACCAAATCCTGAGGGGAAAAATACAACTCTGAAGTACTCACCTGTAGAGTTGGTATTATATGCAGACAGCACGTCCTGCTCCAGACATAATCCTTACATGTGGGTATACCTCCGCCTTCAGCGCTGTGCACTGCAGAATCATGAAGAAAACAAGCTCCTCCCGGCCCTACATATACCGAGGAACCTCCCACAAATCCCCAGCATTGACAAGCAGTGAGAGAAGAAGCCAGGAGGAAAACCACCCAGAAACTGGCAATAATATCCAAGATAATCACCATACAGGGGATCCAGAACAAGGTGAATCAGGGTGGGGTGGAGCAGGACGTGCTGTCTGCATATAATACCAACTCTACAGGTGAGTACTTCACAGAGTTGTATTATTCTAAGCAGACAGCACGTCCTGCTCCAGACATAATCCTTACATGTGGGACATCCAATAGCAGTGTCCATAAGTAGGGTGGGATCCCCGTGAAAAAAGGCACAGACAACCATAAAAGTGCTATCACCTTAACCATGCTACCAAGAGCAATGAGCAATGCTCTAACCACAGCCTTTGAATTCTTGTAAAGGCAGAACTGAACACAAGCGGCAGACTAGCCAGCTTGCTCAACAGAACCTAGTGCTGAAAGGCCCAAGCCAAGCACAAGTAGTAAGAGCAAAAAGCAAGAGAGAAGAAGAATCTTCCCCTAACGAGTAGGCCAGAGAACAGCCTAACCATGCTACTGGAGAAAAAGGGCAGCCATGGCAACCTTAGAGCTCTCCCTATCTAGGAATATGAACCCAGGTCTCAGACGAGACCAGCAGGAATACTGAAAAACAACGCTAACAAGGCTCAGCAAGAGCCGAAACGTTTACTTTAGGCTCAGAAGGACAAAACCAACCGAGCAGGACCAAGCCAAAGGGCACCTACACCCGTGTTAGCAATCAGATCCGGTACATAAGGATGGAGAAACCTATAAGCCCCAAGGGGCATAATCCCTACCAGGGACAAGAGACAGACCAGGAATCTCCAACACCTGATGAGGTATACAGATCCCTTTCGCTCAGAGTAAGCCAGACAATAGCCCAGAGATCGTAGGGTCTGGACAAAAGGAGAATAAGAACACCGCCTGGACCCAATTTGGCATAAGGCGGAACACCCTCACCTCATGGTGTGCAGAAAGATTAATTATAATATGTGTGTGTATTATATATCTATCTATATATATCTCTATCTATCCAGGACCGCTAACAGAGCCATCCTTTATGGCACATTTCTGACTGAAGCAACCGCCCCAGAAGAGCGATATGAGGGAAGGAACAGTTCAGACAAGAACCTGAATAAGACCCAAGGGAACCCTTTAGCAGGGCATCCGGATAAGTAACCCCCCCAAAAGGAAGCATAGAATTCCCTGGGGAATGCACCTGAGCAACCCCTGAGGAATGCGCAACACAGAAGATTGAACTAGACTTCTGCAGTAGGTGAACAGGGCGAGCCCTGAAACCTTCAGAGCACCGAGTTGGGGAGCCAACTTCAACCGTGCTAAAATAATTCTAGGACCCAGGGATAGGGAACATCCCGCAGGAAAGAGCTAGTCCAAGCAAAACTGACTAGAACAGCATACTCCAACATAGCCACCAGAAAAGGGAGAAGAAGAGGAGGGAGCTAGGCCTAGCCCTCCAATAGAGAAAAGACACCCAGAGATACCCATCTCCAATAGGGTGAAAAGCCAACCGACCAATCGCCTAAAAGGCCTGTAGGTAAGGGCGACGTAGTAGGGAGCCTGAATAGGCAGAACAGCCCTCATGAGAGGGCATACAGTACGACTGTCTTCAGCAGAAATCTGCTAACCACGCCCCGCTGGGCCACCCAGGGCCCCCAGCATAAAGGTTCTCCCTTTCTACTGCAAACTTATGCAGAACCCCGCCTGGCAGGGTGAAAGAAGTTAAGACATATAGAATATAATGTCCTGACAGAAGCAATACTAGGCCCTCATGACCAAGGCCAGAGAGTCCTGAGACAATAACCCAGGACAGAGTCCCTATAATAGCAAAGGGGCCCCACCAGTAGGGACTCCGTGAGATACTAGAATAGAACCTCCTGCCACATTAGGGCAGCCAGCCAAGCACTTTGTGCAAGGGATGTGAACCCCCACTTAGAACCGAGCCGGAACTTCTTGAAGGGTCAACCTGTTCCGAGACCTTCACAGATAAAAAGGGACAAGCCACTGTCCTCAAACTGACCGAGAGTCCCCAAAAAGGACAAGTCCAGAAGAGTAGTACAGCAAATTAGAGCCCACCAAAAAACTGTATGAAGATGGATCCCCTAAGGGGACCCCTTTAGGAACCACGGGGGATTTCAGGAGACATAAGACCCCCCAGTCAACCTGCAAGACTTGGTACTCATGATGACCATCTACAGGGAGAAGAGAGAAGGAAGGAATGGTCCCAGACATCTTCCTTGAATTTACAACCTCAAAAGGAACCCCCGTAACAAGGGGGAGCGTACTGACCTAGTTCCAGGGGTGCTGGAACCCTGTCCAGGATAAGTAACCTAAGGTGTTGCAGGGCCCAAGGGCTCCTGAGAATAAGGGACAGCATCTGGGCCCCCACCAACAGGCCCACCAGCTGCAAGGTAAAGGTAGTGTGACATCAAAGAGGGCAAGGCCCTTTCCATAACAAGTCCACATTTAGCAGAAGGGAGGTTCTAACATGAACCAACCTAAATGCCACCCCGTAGGGGGATACCGAACCGGGGAACACTAAGTAAGTGATGTGCCTGAGCACCAATCCACAGGACTCCCAAAGGAGCCACAAGTCAATAGCCAACACGGCCTGATGCAAAAATAGGAAGCAAAGGACAATAAAGTAGAACCTAGCGCGGACGCCACACGGGCACGTCCAAGACACCACTCCCATACTCGCCTCGGTGAGTCATCTGGGAGCAGGAGAGGAACCAAAAACAATACCCCAATGTGCAGAGTTGGACCTTCAACACTGGCTGGAAGTGGCCTAGGTGTCCTGAAGGCACAGGGGACTAAAAAGGGATTATAAATCCTCACATGCAACAAGAGGTCTACTGGACAAGAGCGCCTGCGGCCCAACAGGTAGATACCATGCAGAAACTGCCTGTGAAGGTATAAATGCTAGGTCCCAGAATGCCAACCTGGGTCAGACTGCTTCATCCCGGAGGGGAAGGGTAATGTGGATGCAATCACAGGTCAAGGGCCAACCTGTAAGAGAGCCCAGACCCTACACGCCAAACTCTGCCTGCCTCAACTCCCGAAGGGAAAACAGGGACTAGAAGAACCCTGATAACCTTAGAAAAAGACTCCATTCTGCATCCGGGGGGACTACCTCCTGTAACAACCTGAAAGAAGCATGGCGCCCTGCGATAGGAACCCAGTGCTGCGGCAGTCCACTCGCCCAACAAGGCGAGGGCGTCCCTTCACGCTTGTGCGGTTTCAGCAGATTTAGACTTCGCACAGCCGGAGGACCCAGGGCGTTGCCTGCCCCCCCCGGGGCGGGTCTCCACTCCAAAAAGTTGGAAGCACACTTCTGGTTCGCGCTTGGCACTAACGTAGGGAAGGGGAGGGGTGTCCCTGCCCCTGGGAGGCCGAGACGGCCTTCTGCTCGAGGGTGCCTTACTCCTTTTTTCCCAAAAGGTCCAACCGGGCCCCAATAAGCGTTGTCTCTAAAGGGAAGGCCCGTAAGAGCCTTTTTAGTATCATTGTCAGCCCCCTACTGTCGCAGCCAAGCAGGCGGCGAATTGCCGCCACAAGAACCGAGGTTCTAGTGCACATTTTAACAGTGTCATCCATCGCTGAGAGAATAAACTCACAAAAACATCACAATCAGACAGTGCATTAAAGACCTCCCAAGGGAGATCCTCCGGTTGGTGGTCAAGTATCTTCCTAAGAAGGGTCCTGGCGGTCACCGCAGTGACGGCCGCAGAGCCGTCCCTGCACACGAAAAGGCGTGGGAAGCCAGTCTGTCAATGCGCCGGTCCTCAGCATCCCGAAGGGTACGATGAGTAGAAGCTGTCATGAAGGGAGGGTTAGCAACCCCAATAATAGGTGCATCCACCTTGGGAGGGACTGACTAGCAGCCAACCACATCAGGGGGAAAAGGGTACTTCCAGACCCCCGGAACTCCTGAGAGTTCACAAGGTGATTGCCATTCCCTAGATATAAGAGCCTGGAATGATCCTGCTCCAGAAATTCCAAGCGCGGCGTCGCGTGTGGAAACTCTCCCTCTTGGGCTTGGGAGACTCTCCCGGAGGAGAGATGGACAGTACTCCAAAGATCTTTACAAGTAATTTATCAGTGTCACACCGGCCCCAGGAACCAGGGCCAGAATTATCACGGGTCCAAGGTATCTCGTCTGAGGAACCGGAACCTGAGAACAGTCCACCTTCATCAGAAGGATCAAGGACCTGCATAGCAGCAGACTCTTCAGTTTCATTGGGAAACAGAACCAGGAAGCGTCAGGGACCGCTTCTTTCCAGCGCCCAAGCGCTCCGCCAACCCGGCATCACCTGCTCAGCCGTAGGTAGCCTGTGCGGCACCACCTGCTGGTCATCCCCGCTCAAGTGCGACTCATCAGGAGTGAGATTTAAACAAGGGGAGACAGGTGCATTGAAGCAAGGTGCAGCCACTGGTAAACCTGATTGCAGGGCCAGTGCTTGTTCAGCACACGGTCCGCATGACCCGTGCTGTCAGCGTGGGGAGGTCCCCACACAGTACACAGCCAGTCTTGTCCCCACGGGACCCCGGACACAATTCTGAGATGCCTCCATATGGTGATTATCAAGGCAATATGCCAGCAGGGATTTATGCTATAAGCGACCCTGGATGCCCCAAGACCCGCTAGGAATGTGGGAGAATATAAAAGTGAACCCGTTTAAGATATATATCAGGCCGGGGGATGCCACCGGAATCTTAGCGTCTGAAAGACATAAGGAGAAGAATGGGTGTCAGAGCCATGCGCAGCTGGAAAACATATAAAGGAATCACCCGCAAGGGCACTTACAGACCAAGGGGGGAGGGAAACCGCCACCACGCGCGAAGATCAGCAAAATGGCGCCCGGCGAACCTCAAAGGGCGGGCTCGATGCTCAGCCGTGACGCGGAGCGCGCCAATTCAAGTCCCCGCCCACTCCGAAGAGCGCGAAGCTCTGAGGTAACGGCAAAGCAAGGATACAATCACACGCTTAAGGATTTGTAGAAAAACCGTTACGTCTAGTAAGGAAAAGGCGCCACAGCATCTAGACAACGCAGCAAACTGTGTACAAGACATACGGCGGTAGCCGAAAACCAAATAAAGAGCAAGTAGCGCGGCTCTGACATTTCAATGTTAATGAAGGGCAGAAATAAGGCCATACGCGTGATATACTGGTACACTGGGACCGCCACACACATACTCCCCTTTTTCCCACTAACTAGTTGGGGAATGAGGGAGGATGGCGACCCTTACACAGTGTCAAGCACTACCCGGGGTACGGGGCAATAATGCGGGAGGGGCATCCACTAGAGGCTCACCATCAGCCTAAGCAGCCTACCCTATGGTGGGGGATTGCGGTGGAGCATGGCTCCGTTAAGCACACAAGGTGCTGCCTACCTTCACCCGACCAACGCAGCCCAGGTTGGGAGGCATATTCTTCATAAAGAGGACGGGTGGAAATAGTCCCGCAGGGCCTCGGGCTGTAAAGCCCCGCTCGCCTGCGAGAGCGTGATATCTTCATGTCTTCGCAGTGAGCACTGCAGAGAAATCTGGGGATTTGTGGGAGGTCCCTGGGTATATGAAGGGCCAGGAGGAGCCCGTTTTTGCATGTCTGCAGTGAACAGCGCCCTCTGGCAGAGGATTACCCATGTGTAAGTATTATGGAGCAGGACGTGCTGTATGCTTAGAATAAGTGTCAAGTTGGTCATGGGTTAAAATGTTACACCCTTATTAAAGGTAGTACAAATCATGGTGATGGGCTTCCCTCAACAAATACAAGGTTCCAGTGTACAGGAATGATACCAAGTTATCTATTATATGCAGAGTGAACACCAAGACAACAAAGCCAGGAGTGTAATGATGATTTATTGGAGTAGGCAGAGGCTTGTTAACTGAACAGCAGCAAGAGAAAAAAAAATGACATGATATTCCCACATTTACTGTAAACGCAGCCATTGAATGGTTTAAACAAATGGCTGCTTGCTAGAAAGTGTCTACAACCTGCCAGCAGCAATTTTACTCAATCCAATAGCCACACCCAAAATTTACAAATAACCTTCACTACCCCAGAATACACAAGTTTTACAGGGCATGAAAAGGAAATAAAAAGGCTTTATAATAAAAATATTTATGGACCCTAGAATGAATGAAACAAAAAAAACAAAAAAAAAAAAAAAAAGGATAAGGGGTCATTAATACAGCCAAATATGGCTGCAGCAATTTACTACATTGTACATTATTATACACAAAGTCAGTTGGTGGTTCCTATTTTGCTTTTTTTATTTTAAATATCAGAAAAAAATTCAAGTCCGACATAAGTGTCCTGTAATTACTTATGTGCATTTCAATGTAATATTTTTGTTTTACATGAAGTGATACCATTAATACTTCTCTACAGCAGTAACCGCACACCAAAAAGTTAACGACCTCAAAAATAAAAAAAACAAAAAAAAAAAAGGAATGGAGTTTTCCCAAAGCTGCAGTGTAAAGAGACTATAAACTTTATTTCCATTACACATGGATGGAATTTCTTTGCTATAGGAAATCCCCGTGGAGCAGTTAGGAATGGAGACGTGTAAAAAGGGTTGTTCAAAGGACAAATGCATCGGCCGGGCAGGTTAGTGGTTTTCTGGGACTTGTTCGGCAGCGTCATTGTCATCGGCTGAGTTGTCTGATGTCCATAACTGGAAGAGACAAAACAATGGACGATAGGAGCATTTTACTTCTAAAGTTACCAAAATGTATACATCGGCATCCTCAGGGACCCATCAGCTGTTCCCACCTATTGATCCCATCATTTCAGGCCTTTCAAGGAACCTCCCCTCTGTGCTTTAGGTCATGAGGACATTCGCCCTCTTTTGCAACTCATGGGTCTTTGTTTACGGTGGACACTGAAGTAACTTGCAAGCCAAAGCCATCATAAAAGGGGCTTCATGCCAGAATTTGGCTTCCTAAGGAACTTAACTGCAGAGGCATCCAAAATTAGAGTTCCACAAGGGCAATTGTTTAAAGCAGGCCTTCACCCTGAATACGAGCTCCTTATATTTTCGCTCACCCTGTACATACAGGTAGCTCACATTAACATGCATCTACTGCATGTTATATTTAAAAACATTCAAGATGGCGGCTCATGGAGCATCAGGCAGCCTGCAAACAGGAAGTACCTGACTGTCACTCTGCATTCTGGGATTTTTGTCCTTTCCCCGAACCCTTAGCTCTGTTCTGTCTGTGCAAAGCACAGCTATAACCCCGCCCCCTGTACTTTAACCCGCTCTCCTCAATATGTAATGCTCCTGAGTCAAGATGGTGATACCCGTATCCTAGAGCGCAGAACAGAGTTGAAGCCCAGTGGGGGAAAGAATAAGTGACTAATTACCCAGCATATAAAATATATTTTAAGGGTTTGGACTTTTCATTAAATCATGCTGAAGGTCCGGTTTAAAAGTGGCCCAATAGCCATGCTGGGTGGTCCTGGACTGTTTTTTTTTTCCCTGCAGGGATGAAGAAATGACTGGGAAGATAGACAAATACTCACTGTAAGGTTGTCTCTAAGCAACTGCATGATGAGGGTGCTGTCTTTGTAGGAGTCTTCACCAAGAGTATCAAGTTCTGCAATGGCTTCATCAAATGCCTGTGAAAAGAAAGCAATGAGTCAAAAGTGCCATCTACCAGAATAGGTGTATTTGGGATGTTCTACCAGAATAGGTGTATTTGGGATGTTCTACCAGAATAGGTGTATTTGGGATGTTCTACCAGAATAGGTGTATTTGGGATGTTCTACCAGAATAGGTGTATTTGGGATGTTCTACCAGAATAGGTGTATTTGGGATGTTCTACCAGAATAGGTGTATTTGGGATGTTCTACCAGAATAGGTGTATTTGGGATGTTCTACCAGAATAGGTGTATTTGGGATGTTCTACCAGAATAGGTGTATTTGGGATGTTCTACCAGAATAGGTGTATTTGGGATGTTCTACCAGAATAGGTGTATTTGGGATGTTCTACCAGAATAGGTGTATTTGGGATGTTCTACCAGAATAGGTGTATTTGGGATGTTCTACCAGAATAGGTGTATTTGGGATGTTCTACCAGAATAGGTGTATTTGGGATGTTCTACCAGAATAGGTGTATTTGGGATGTGATGTTATTCGCTCTGGATCAGGAGATCCCAACCTTTTTTTTTTTTTATCAAGTATCAATTTCCATTTACAGATTATCTCAAGTACAACCTGGGTGGTAGGTTTGGGTTGTTGGCCATCTAAAACCATGTTAAATGCACAAAACCGAAATTTAAATAGCAACTTTTTTTTAATCACTGTTAGGGCAGCAGATCAGGTTGGGGTACAGGTCGGTCTGCACCCTCATATCACTGGGTGGGAAACTCTGCTCTAGAAAAAGCAGGCAATTATCAGGTCTGCTGCAAATGAGAATGTGCTCCACACTTGCATTGGCAGCAAAATCACATGACTGCTGGTGATCCAATCAGGTTTGCAGAGTGGGCTTGCTAATGCGACATTAATGGTTGCCAGCAGTTACATGATAGTCTGCAATACAAATATGAGGCAGTAGCAAACTTATTTTCTCTTTAAAGTGGACTAAAGCCTGGGATTTGGTCCTGGGTTTTGGTCTTTGCCGCGTGAAACTCTCCAGGTAGGCCAGTAAAACTCACTTTTCCCCGTTCCTACGGCACATGTGCGGGCTCTGCTCCCAATCAGCGCACTCTGCTGCTGCGCTAGTCAATATCTGCTAAGACTGGGCTAAATCTAGCCGAAAGAAACCAAGCATGCCAGCAGCTGCATCCCTGCTGCCCTCCAACAGGGGGCGTGCCCATCCTGGCCACTCAAATGCCTGAAACGCAGCCTGCTAAAGCTATAGCAGATGCGGCTCATGCATTAAACGTTGATCGGGGAGGAGTTTTAGATTCCAGGGCTGGAGAGCCAGCTCTGGAATCTAAAAGATGGCTTTGGGCTTAACACAACAGGGCATCCCCAATGGGGATCACCGGGGAATGAAACAAAACCTGGTAAAGTCAAACTCTCGGGTTTTGTTCCAATCGCTTGATAAACCAAGAAATCTTACCCTTCTCAGGCAACAACTGGCCAACAGCAGTCATGCAGTCTGCAGGTGCCATCCAGGTAACCAGTTGCTGGAGCAAGCAATCCCGAATGCAGCGTCTTGCCCGCAGCCCAACCCATAGAAGTCTACGAGCATGATGTGCGTCACGTCCCAAGTTAAAGTAGACCAAAACGCACGTCCCAATGGCCCTGGAATCTATAAGACAGCAGGGGCAGGGAATCCCCAATTGCAAGAGATCCTCTGCCCGGCGATCATCGCACCTGACAGCTGAACCGCTGGGAACCAGGATGAAGTCATCAGCCCCTGAAGGTGGGCTGGGCTAGTCATGCAGACGCCGCTCATCAGAAAAGCAGGGGGAGAGGGCCTGTCTGGCTCTCTCCTCAAGACTGAAGAGAGGACCCCCCCCCCCCCCCCCAAGAAGAGGAGAGCCGGCCAGATCGAACGAGAAGTCAGGTGAGTTTTCTTCTACTTTTCTTTTACCGAAGTCAGGATACTAGAAAGAATCAATTCTATTATCGAATGAAATATTGCAATACTCGACGGAATTGACTTTTTCTGACACCCCCTAATAAAATGATATAAAGATTCATAGATGCGTTCGGTGGTATGCACATGACAAATTTTTCTGGCACCCATCCACCATCTGCCAAACAGATGGGACCCCTTACATGGTCATAGTGACTGGTTCTTTAGTACTGGCAAGTTTTAGATAACCCAACATCATGCGGTCTGTGGGTGGCAGAAGGCAAGCATTGGCTCCATTTTGTCTATAAAAAGGGATGGAAATTTTGAATGTGCAAGGTCACCAAAAGCAACATATTACAGGTAGTGAAAACTTCTTCCTTAAGCACAGACATTTGCACAAAATGTGTGGGGAATATTTCCCCTTTAATGACGATTTCATGGTACTTACAGTCTTTGCCAGTGAGCAGGCCTTTTCTGGGTTATTAAGAATTTCATAATAGAATACAGAGAAATTTAGCGCTAAGCCCAGGCGGATGGGATGGGTTGGCTGCATTTGCGCCTTGCTGATATCAAAAGCCTCTTTATAGGCTCCTTGGGAGTCTTCTATTGTTGCTGCAGAAGAAAAGGACAAGGTTTTTCTATGAGAAACTTGTGGTGATGAGATGTATATAAGCCTGACAATTGCAATTTTCACTTATGCCTCAAGACCATAACAGCAAGACTTTTTACACAGAGCAAGGCCACATTACAGGCGTGTTCATTCTTTTGGGCTGCTGTAAAACTGCTATAGGAGTTTTGCTATTTTTCTGCACTTTAATTTGGACTCAAGGGTCGTGTTGCTCTCCTTAAATATTAAAATCCTTAACTCGTCGCCGCAAATACAAGGAGAGCAATGCCATCCTAGAGTCTAAGCCTCTGTGCACACCTCTGCGTCTTTGCGTTGCTGCAGAGAAAACACTGCATAATACTAGACAGGTTGGTTCACATCGGCACTGCGTTACACATCAAAAAAGCATTGCTGGCACATTTTCCAATACCACGCAGTACCAGCGCAGGTCAATAAACGTCTAGGGCAATGCACGTGTAACGCAGAGCACCTGAGTTGCGTTACAGAATTTACCATTTACTTATTGTGCAAAAAAGGTCTCATCAAAAACGCATCCAAAGAGCAGCATTTGTTTTGCTACAATGCACTTACTCACAAAGACGCCTGCTTTTAATGCAACAGAGGTGTGAACAGAGCCCAAGACTATTAGGCGGGGGTTGCTCTACCTTCTGTGTTAAACCCTTACCCGCACCATCACCTGTTTCATTCACCAGCCCATTACGCTCATGCTGACCCCAGCACACTAACCCCAGGGCTTTCTAAATGGGCAGCGCAAGCAGGGACATGCTCAGTGGCATTCTTTTCAAATCAAGTGGCCCATGTGGGCTCTATTCACGCCTCTGCTTGCCCTTCATTGGGCAACGCAGTCACAGTGCAAGGAAATTTGCTGCCTATTGTTCAATGGGCCGGTTTACATATATACGCTGCGTGAACTGGCCTGTTAAAAACAACAGACAGCATTTTCCTTTGTTTTGTGACTGTTGTCTAACGCAGTCAGTGCAAGAGGAGTGGTTTGAATAGAGCCTAAGAGGCGAGTTTACAGACAATCCATGTGGATACACACAAGTGTATCCAGAATCTAGGAAGCCATATTGATTGTTTATTAAATGGCACCATATTCTGAGCCTTTGAACGAAGTCACGTGGCACCGTCCAAGACTTCTTTCCATCCCTTGCATCCAGGAGTAAGTGCATCTTCTAGCCCTCTGCCCCTATTGCAGGTATACAGCTTTCTTGAAGGGACATTTTCCCCTAGCTCATGCCCAATGAAAAATACCATTTTGTGATTACTCACCTGTAAAATGGGTATTATAAGTATGTCACACACCCCGCTTCCAGTATTCATGACATATGGGTTATGGTCCAGTAGAGGGTGAACTTCTGCAGAGATGAAAGCAAAAAAGAAGCCCCCCCCCCGGTCCATAAATACCTGGGACCCCCCACTCATTCCCCAGTATATGAAAGCAGAAGGGGACCAGGAAGAGCCAAAAATAAAAATTCTTAAAATAAAAAGGTTCACCATATAAAGGATCCAGAATACCAACGGGCGGGGTGAAGCAGGGTGTGTGACATACTTATAATACCCATTTTACAGGTGAGTAATCACAAAATGGTATTATTCCAAGTATGTCACACACCCCGCTTCCAGTATTCATGACATATGGGACATCCAATAGCAGTGTGCGTCATGGGTGGGGATCCTAAAACAGTAAACAAATGTACCAATTTAAACCACTGCAGCTTGCAGAACCTTGCGGCCAAAAACAGCATCCGCTGAGGCCCGCATATCAACCCTATAAAACTTGGAAAAAGTATGAACGGAAGACCAAGTAGCAGCCTTACAAACTTGTTCAACAGAAGCCTGGTGCTGAAAGGCCGCACGAGTAGAATGAGCGGTGATCTTAAAAGGGGGGGGGGGAACTTTCCCCTTAGCAGAATAGGCCCCAACAATGGCCTGACGAATCCCTTTACTAATGGTAGACTTGGCGGGTGCCAAACCTTTCCCGGGCCCGGAGGGCACCACAAACAAGGCGTCTTACGAAAAGGAGAAGTAGCGACCAAATAGTACTTCACACAACGAACCACATCCAAAAGAGTGCAAAACCCTCTCCTTGTCATTGCTAGGCTTAGGACACAAGGAAGGGAGAACTACATTCTGATTGAGATGGAAGGCAGAAACCACCTTAGGAAGGAAATCTGGTTTAAAGCGAAAAACCACCTTGTCTTGGTGTCTCTCAAAGTAAGGAGCCTGATCCGACAGAACCGCCAACTCAGAGACACGCCGAACAGAGGTAATAGCCACCAAAAAGGCAACCTTTTGAGTGAGCACAGAAAGCCACATCCTGCACCGACTCAAAAGGAGGCCCCTGGAGGGCCGACAGAACCAGGTTTAAGTCCCAAACAGGAACTAAAAGCTCTCTAGGGGGCCGAACATGAGTGACCCCTTGGAAAAAAAAAGTCTTAACCAGAGGATGCAGAGCAAAAGGCCTTTGAAAAAAAAAACAGCCAGGGCAGAGACCTGCCCTTTCAAAGTACTGAGCTGGAACCCCAGATCCAGGCTGTGTTGGAGAAACTCCAAAATTCTAGGAATTGAAAACACCCTGCAAGGCAAGACCCTAGCCTCATACCAGTCAATATAGGACCACCAAGTCCTATAATAAATGCTCGAGGAAGACCTCTTTCTAGCTCGAACAAGAGTCTGAATCACAGCCTCAGATAAACCTTCCTCCCTAAAGATGGAGGTTTCAGCAGCCACGCCGTCAAGGCAAACATTTGTAAATTGGGGTAACGGAGTTGACCCTGAGTGATAAGATCCGGAAACAGGGGCAGCCTGTACTGATCTACCGCCAGTCTTACGACGTCAGCGAACCAAACCTGTCTTGCCCACCAGAATTGCTGGTGCCCCCTCTAGAGCCAGTCTGCGCACTACCTTGCCTAACATGGAGCGTGGGGGGGAGCAAGTAAAGGAACCCCAGATCCCTCCAGGCAAGGGACATGGCATCCACTGCCAGAGCCAGAGGATCCTGAGACAGAGACACAAAGGATGGGAGCTTGTGATTGTGCCGTGAGGCAAAAAGATCCACCTCCGGAGTCCCCCACTTGTGACACAGGGACTGAAATACCCAGTGGTTGAGAGACCATTCCCCTCGGCAAGATAATCCCCTGCTCAGGGAGTCCGCCTCCGTGTTCACCACTCCCGGAATGTACACTGCCGAAATGCAAGGAACATTGCTCCCTGCCCATGCCAGAATCAGAGAGACCTCCCTGAGGGCACTCCTGCTGCGAGTCCCTCCTTGGAGATTGATGTAAGCTACCGCAGTTCGATTGTCTGATCGAACCTGAACCGGTAAGCCCTGTAGGAGAAGTGTCAGACGTGACAGAACCAAACCGATAGCTCTGAGCGCCAAGACATTGATGGGGATGTGAGCCTCCTGAGGACCCAACAACCCTCTGAACTGAAGATCCTTCCAGAAACCTCCCCAGTCCGACAGGCTGGCAACCGTGGTAACCGTCTCCCAACAAGGGGCCAGAAAGGATCTGCTCCTCATCAGATAGCTTGGTTCCAGCCACCACTGAAGGGACTGCTGAACCCGGTGAGACACCAGAAAGGACTGATCCAAGGACTGTCGACATCTGTCCCAGTTCAGCAATAGATGGAGTTGGAGCGACCTCATGTGGAACTGAGCAAAGGGGACTGCCTCGAAGGAAGCCACCATCAATCCTACCAGTTTCATCCCTACCCGGATAGAGGGGCGAGGATTGGTCAGGAGAATACATATCAGATCCTGAACCCTCTGCGCCTTTGGCTGAGGTAGGAACACTGGCCTGAATGGCATCCAGATTAATGCCCAAAAAGATACGGCACAATGCGAATGCCCTGGGCTCTGAGCAGGGCCATTATGCCCGCCAGAACCTTGGTGAACACCCTCGGTGCCAAGGTGAGCCCGAAACGGGAGGGCCACAAACTGAAAATGCTTATCTCCCACCACAAACCTGAGAAATCTCTGGTGTGCTGGAAAGATTGGAGCATGTATGTAGGCATCCTTGATGTCTATGGACGTCATGAAATCCACCTGACGCAGGGAATTGATGGCTGAGCGCAGAGTCTCCATGCGGAACTTCTTGGTTCTGACAAACCTGTTGAGAAGCTTTAAAGCCAGGATGGGTCTTATGGATCCATCCTCCTTGGGGACGGTGAAAAGGTTTGAGTAATATCCCCTGCCTCTCTCTGAGAAAGGCACCGGGCGAACTACTTCCATGTCCTGAAGATTTACAGTGAGCAGTAGCGCCTGCGCAGCCTGGGGATCTGAGGGCACTAGGGATCTTATAAATCTGGGGGGAGGCCAGTACTCAAATTCCAGTTTGTACCCGGACGAGACCACTTCCAAAATCCACTTGTCTGTGACCTCCTGGGCCCAGACCTGGAACAACCACCGCAGCCGTCCCTCCACCCGTAAGGGTGAGGGCGCCTCCTCATTGCTGAGCTGGCTTGGCAGCGGGCTTGGGCCTGGAACCCCAGGTAGAGGCCGGACGAGCAAGTCCTCTGCCTCTGTTCCAGGAATCACCTCTGAAGCTAGAGTAGGCAAGACCTCTGCCCACTCTGGCACCGCGAAAGGAAGGGTTGAAGGAGCTTGCCCCCCCAAAGTGTCGCTGCTTCTTATGTTGAGGTAGCTTTCCACCTTTTCGCCACAGAATCCAATTTGTCTCCAAACAGCCTCGTACCCAGGAAGGGCAGTGCTGTAAGAATTCTTGGCCGCAAAGTCAGCCGCCCACTGGCGTAGCCAGACCGATCGGCGCATGACCACCAGCAGAGCCGAGGTTCTACTACTACACATGATAGTGTCATCCATAGCCGCCAAGACAAAAATCATGAACAATTCACACCTCTTAAGGGCTGTGAATTCACCGCTGGCCGGGTTGATCTGGGGACCATTTAACATGTCCCTAACCACAGACCTGGTAGCCACAGCCGCGAGCGCAGAGGCACACACGGGCCGCAAGGCCGAGCCCACACTGGCAAAGGCATGGCATGCCATCAGATCAGTGCGCTTGGCCTCGCCATCTTTAAGGGTGGTGGCGTCGGAGGTGTTGGGACAATCCTAGGATGGGTGCATCGACCTCAGGAGGGGGAAGACCAGCGCTTCACCGTGTCCACCGGAAAGGGATACCTCCTATCCCATCCCTGAGGACCGCCAGGAAGACGACTCGGCTTCTCAAATTCTCTAAGAATCAGGTTATCAAAATGATCCCGATTTGGAAACTCCAAGCGGGGCTTAGAGGACCCAAGGAATTCCCCCTTCTTAGAAGGGGCCTCCACTGGCAGGGCAATATCCAGGACCTCTAAGAGATGGGCCAGGACTTTTGGGGGTATCCACAGCATCCCCCAGCGCCTGCCCGGCATCTGAATCAAATAACTGCAGTTATTCAGTCTCAGATTCAGCAAACAATTCCCCCTCCTCAAGCGGGGAATAATCAGACCAGTCAAGAGAGTCATCAAAATCAAGTACCGGCGCAGCCGGTGACAGATGCCTTTTCTTAGCAGGGGCCTTTCTGCCCACTGAGCTAGAAATAATGTTCTCGATGTTGGCCAGCCTAGCACATACATCAGAGTGCGACTCCCCGCTAATGACGGTATCTCACTAGGGGTACGGATAATGCGGGGTGGGGTAGGAGATGAGACTGGCGGCACTGACCCAGACGCCTGGGATCCCCAATGCTGCGTTATGGCCTGTTGCGCACATGGTATGCAAATCAGTACATTCTCCCCCGTAAGGGCCGGGATTGTCCCAAAGGGAGCCTGAGCCCGGTATCCTGTGGAGCCTCCACATGGTGATTTTAAGGTAGTCACAATGACCAGAGGGAATTACACTGATAAGCAACCCACGTGGGAGGATTTGTAGGTGCCCAATTTACTGCTAGGGACCCTAGAACTGGGAGAACCCCCTTTTTAGCAAGGCACAGGGAGTCCTCACAAGAGAAGTGGGCCCATAAGCACATGCACGCACACTAATATATATATAGCGCTGCCCCCATGCAAAGACTGGGGCACGAGTACACGGGGGGAGCCCATAAGGGCACTCACACTCCAAAAATGGTGTCCAGCCCAGTCAGCAGTTTGAGAAGAAGAGAGAGGGAGAAGGGGCGGGCCAGCGCAGATTGTGAGCCGCGCCTGGCCCCGCCCCCTCCCAACCAGCAACGCGGTTCCCAGTCAGAGGCTGGGCTCCGCAATGGCGCCAAGGCAGGAGGGGCGGGCCACGGCAACACGCGAGCACCCGGCCCCGCCCCCTCACCAACGCAGCCTGGGCAGGTAGCAACCCCTCTTTAGGCCAAGATTACCCAGCAAGGATATTCTGGGAAGCCCAAAAGAAAACCAGACGTTTGGCTAAGAATCTGTTTTTTACATATGCAATTGGAAAGGCAGGGGGTAACCTGCTGTGCTCAGTCTTATAACGGTATTTCTATGCGTCCTTCAGGGTGGTTATGGAGAGAGGGAGCTCTTCCCCCTATAGAGGAAACAACTGGAACAAGCTTAAAAGCCCCACCCCTTCCCCCAGTCCTCAATATTAAACAAGAATTAAATTGGTGGTGAACCATAGGACCTAATGTATGGGGAGTTATAAGGCCCGTCCTGAAGGACCCGTAGAAATACTGTTACTGTAAGACTAAAAGGGATTTTCTCCCTTGTCCTGCAGGGCGGCCACGGAGAGGAGAACTAGGGATGGGAAACTGTATGACCCTTCGACAGCAGCAGTGACATTCTGATCACCAACACCGATTCCGGTCACCAGAAAGTCATCCAGATATGGAAAGACTGGGACCTTCAACACCTTCTGGGTGCTGAAGAAATGCTGAAGGGCAGCTGTATTGGAAATGAAGAGTCTCTTTGCCTAGTAACAGTGCAAATCTTAAACTAGACCTTCAGCATCATTTAATAAAAAGCCCAAACCCCCAGTGGGCTGCAACTCGGTTCAGGACTTTAGGATACAGGCGCCGCTATCTTGCTTCAGAAGCATCACATACAGGGGGGCAGGATATATCCGCTTTCCGGGGGGTCAGGAAAAGGACAACAATCCCAGAATGCAGAGCGGCACAGTCAGAAGACACTTCCCGTTTGCAGGCAGCCTGAGATTCCATGTGCCGCCATCTTACATGTTTAAAGTCACAGAACATGCAGTAGATGCAGGTAAAGTATTTTTAATGTGAGCAATCTGTACGTAGAGGATGGGGGAAACATAAGATTAGCTCTTATTCAGGGTGAAGGTCCAGTTTAAGCTGCAGTGACCTGGCCAATTGGGATATGTAAATAGGCATCTTGGAGTTCAATACTGATCATCTTGGGCCTGGAGACTGACCACGTAAACAGACTCCATCTGAAATTTTGTGTAAGTTATGTACACGTTTAGGTCCTTCAGATTAAAAAAAAATTAACCCTTAGGCGCTGGATGGTTTTAAGACTAGAAGAATGTGGGAATAGAATACCTTTCTGTGACAATGTAGTGAGACCGGTTCTATGACTCTTTCGGCAAAGTTCCCAGACAGCTAGTGGGAATGCCAACCTGCTTTCTGCATCATGGGGAAGCCTGGTAAGGATAAATTTTCTCTGGGGGTCTTTAGGAAAATGCCTGACGGTAACCCGTGGAAACTAGGTAAAGAATGAACCGGTTCTGCGAGTTTGACCACCAGGCTTCCTGATACAGTCTGCCCCCCCCCCAAGGCATCAGGACTGAGGTCTATTAATTTGGTTGGGGGGGGGGGGGGGGGCGTAAAAATAGGGTTGGTTTTACAGCCCCCATTGTACTGCCCCCAGTGCTTAAGTGCTTCTCTAGAAGGAAGGGGTTGTGAGGATCTAGGATTGACCTTGGCTTTGTTTTTAAATCATTTGGTTCTCAAAGGAAACTTTAGTGCTTTCAGGAGGACCTAGAAAGAATGGTTTCTAGTTCTAGACCAAATATCAACTCTCCCTCGAATGGGATAGCCACATACCTGGCTTTAGAGGGCTATTCCCCTTGCCACATTTTTAGCCAGATGGCCCTTCTGGCAGTTGATAAGACCAGTGGCCTTGGTGCTAGCTCTAACTGGCTCGGCCAAAGCATCCTCTAAAAAGGAAATGGCTCTAAACATGGAAAGGCGCATGTAAAGGAGTCTGTTTGGATGTGTCTTTCTATACAACTCCTGAAGTTAAAAAGCCATGCCTAGCCATGCAATCTGCAGCCAGATTGATCTGCAAGCAGATATTAAACATGCATGGCAGCCACCATCTTGCCACACACACATAGATGTTGATTTTGAAAAACAGTCTCAAGGTGATTGCACAGAGCTTTGAGGCAATTTTGACCATCTCTAGTCAGAGGTAGTAAACCTTCAGCTGTAATGAATTTCTTGAATAAGATACATTGTATATCCTGACGGAGTGCTTTTGTGGCCACCACCACAGGCAGAGATAAGTTGTAATGGCATCCCTCACACCAACTGCTTTTGCTACATTTATTCAGTCTGTGTGGAAAGTGACAGAAGTTTTTCCTAGTTTGAGGCATATACCTCTTAATTTAGTGTGAATTGCTACCGTCAATGCACCCCATAATTCTCATGTGTGTAAGACTAAGGTGTGTGGCAAGATGGCTGCTCCCATGTAATTCAAGAGTGATTAATCTTTATGCCATTCCACATATGCATGAGGTTAAGCCCTCTCAAACCGCTTATGCCAACAACAACAGGGAAAGCAATTTACAAAATCTTTGACCGAGATCTGCTTTAATTGTATACTGTAAGCCAATGTGTAATTCTTGTCTCCACCCTTATCCTTTAGATTGTAAAGCTCGCTGGGGAGGGCTCTCTTCCCTAATGTACTTCTGTACCAGTGTACATCTGACTCAGTTTGTGTATTATATGCATTCGTTTTTATAACCGTTTTATAGAACACTCAATTTCCTGTGTATTATCTATGTTACCTCTACTGCCCTCTAATTTAGAGTGTACGGCACTACAGAATATGGCGCTTAATAAATTCAGGCTTTATGCCAAGTAGTGAAGCTTAAAACCAGGAGAAAAAAAAAAGCACAGAACACTTACCCGTTCGCTCATCAGCCTTTGCCACCTCTGAAAGATATCTGTAATAATCTCCCTTCATCTTCAGATAGAAAACTTTGCACTCCGCTGATGTGGCTTTAGGGATTAGGAACTTGTCTAGCAAATTCTGAAAAGGTATAGAGCACATTAGCATACACAATGGAAAGAGGGAGGCTAACCATTGCATTTACAAGTCACATTTTCTATTTACACAATTTTGGTAACCTATTACAACCATATAGCAGCCTTGAGATCAAGTAGTAGTTCTCTCACATGAAGTTACATCATGCAGCACAGGATTGTTTGGAATCCACACCACTTCCTTACAAGGCAATGCTCTTCACTACTATGAATTTCTACATTTAAAAATGTGGCTCTGATCTGAGTAATTCAATAAAAAGTAAAACAGTGCTTCCTGCTGCCAAAGTACTTAGACCCTCTCTGTAAGGACACATGGAAGCCGCTTTTTACTAAACAGGGTTTCATTTACATTCAGAAAGAGGAGAGAATGTGGTAACTACATGAAGAGTGGCATACATAAATCAAAAAGGCTCAGTTAAGACAGGTCTTAAAAAAAAAAAAATGGAAGGAAACATAAGATACTGATCTGAGGAGTTGCTCAGTTGCCTAAGATATGTCAACATAACCACTTACGCATGAATAGGTGGCCATCTTAAAGGTAAACTCCAGGCATACAAGTGATTTAAAAGAACATACACAAATAAATTATCTAGGGGGAAGGGCCTACACCAATTCTGTTAAGCGAGAATACAAATCAAATACACAAAGGAGCAAAAAAGGCAAGGTTCTGGGCAACCCCTACCATGTAAAATTAACACAATATTGGTATTAAAGTATACAAAACAGTGCAAACCCACCATGTCCCCAAAAAGACAACTGTAGTACATTATAAACAGCACCCTGACAAAGACCAATGGGACATGGTGTTGCGTAATAAGGGAATAAGCAAGAGGTACACTGCTGGGCTTACTGAAGAACATTGGAATCAAAGCTGTGGTGCAGATCACACCAGACCTGACTGGCCATTGCAGGCCTCAGTTCCTGCCACAAGGGGATTCTTCCTTAGACTCCTAATGCTTGTAGCTTAAAGTGGACCAACACCCAGGATTTTGATCCACTTCCCCGGGCCACGCCGATCAAGGGTGCCCCGCTATGCGAAACCCCCAGATCGCAAGATACAACTCACATGCACGGCCGCTCGTCCAATCAGCGAGCTCGGAGCCGCATCTTGTGCTTCCCTCTAACAGGGAGCGCGCCCGCGCTGGCCATTCACAAATGCCAACTAAAATAAAATATTTGTATTCCGCACCACACAATCAATAAATAGAAAACCAATAATCAATATTATAGGTGGCCGTGCTTGTAGTTGGAAACCAGGGCTGTGGGGTCACTAGATAGATGTTCCGACTCAGTTTTTTGTACTTCTGACTATTAATATGTGAATGTATTTTATACATTCCTTAAAGAAAGGCAACATACATGTCATTACCACAGGACTACTGGCTGGGAAGCCAACAGTCTACTGTATTGAACAGTTTAAGCAAAAGACAAACAATGAAAACAAAGTTTTGTAAAAAAAAATGTTTTTATTAATCAAGTGGCTGGATAGTAGCAGCAGGCATAAACATCAGGAACAGGAACTTTACCAGTTCAAAAAATACAAACCACATTATTTGGTTGTTTTAGAACAAAAAGCTTATCTATATGAACCAAAAACAAAATTTGTAAAACCTAGAAATGGTGTATATTAATCTTGAAATGTAGTTATAGGCTTAGCAAATGCAAATCAATTCAATGTAGAGTTCTAAGGAAGAGAATTGCCTCTGCCAGATCCTCTTTCATAGAGGCTCTTAAGTCAGACTATTATTTTTAGGGCTGAAAATAATCTTTCGACAATGACTTGGGTGGGTGGCATTGCAGTAACTATTCTGGCCACATCACTAACGATCTCTGGATAAACAAGGATGGCTTCTTCACCAGTAAGTTTTGATGAGCGATCATACTTTTTAGTGCATTATAAAACTTCTGTTGGAATTTTTTTATTTGGACATTTACTGGTTCTGTAACGCTTATGCGACGTCGCTTTCCTTTAGCAACTTCCATTTTGTCTAATAAGGAATCAGTCTAATTCTTCGTTTGAAGATGATCCCGAGTTACCACTATTGCTTAAACGAACTTCATCCTCCTGTGGAGGTATTTCAGGTCGTAATCCCTTCATGCGAGCTGCTACATCATAGAGGGCCTTTTTCCCAGTAGCAGTCTGTTCACTGTTCAACAAAAGTCGGCTCATTGGGTCGACATAAATAGCCGGTAACAAGATTTCATTTGACAGAAAGACTCTTTTCATAATTGAAGATGCAATGCCCTCAGCTATTAACCCTCCATTTTGTTCAGGCGATATACATTGTCTTCCATTCCAAGAGGAATTTACCCAGGGTTAGATCGTCACATTGCAACCTCTTGGTGACACTGAAGGGGTGAGAAAGAAGGTTCTCCAGCTCTTGTGTCCACTGGCTTTCAGTTAATGCAATATTTTCATTGTCCATTTCTTCTATGAAGTCTAAGTTCAAGCAAACGCTTCACCATTAAATAAGTGCTTCCCCAGCGAGTTTGATCCAAAATGGCTCCTTTTCCTGCACATCTTTTCAAAATTGCATCTGCTTTCGGGGGCCCTGGCTGCAACAGTTATTTGCCGTAATTTGCCAATTAGTGTAGCTGCATGGCGATCTTTTAATCCATCTCTTATGGCAAGTTGCAGTGTATGAACAGCACATCGCATATGGCGAATACGGTAGTAGCAAGCTTCAATGCTTCTTCAACAAAGTTGTCTAAAAAATGTCAGCATTCTCTTCAGTTTCTAAACTTTCTCCAATACTCGCAGAGCTTTCTTCCTCTAACATCTGTTTATTCTAAGCATACAGCACGTCCTGCTCCAGAACATATTCATAACCTATGGGTATACCTCCGCCTCCGGCGCAGTGCACTGCAGATCATGAAGAAAACAAGCTCCTCCCGGCCCTACATATACCGGAGGACCTCCCACAATCCCCAGATTTCTCTGCAGTGCTGAAACTGCGAAGACATGAAGTATCACGCTCTCGCAGGCGAGCGGGGCTTGACAGCCCGAGGCCCTGCGGGACTATTTCCACACGTCCTCGTGAATTAATGCCTCCCAGCCTGGGCTGCGTTGGTCGGGTGAAGGTAGGCAGCACCTGGTGTGCTTATGGAGCTAGACTCCACCGCAATTCCCCAACCATAGGGTAGGCGGTTTAGGCTGATGGTGAGCCTCCAAGGGATGCCCCTCCCGCATTATTGTCCCGTACCCCACGTAGTGCTGAACCTCATTATCGGGTCGCCATTCTCCCTCTTTTCCCCGTCCACGTACGCGTGTGGCGGTCCCAGGGTACCGGTGTGTCAAGCTCGTGGCTTCTATTCTGCCCTTTATTAACTCAGAGATGTCAGGGCCGCGCTGCTTGCTTCTTTTTCGGCTGCCCCTGTGTGTTTTTTACTTGATTGCCACTTAATATTGTTGCCGCGGTGCCCGTGCTTATTGTCGGTGTCCGCTCTATGGTACGTTAGGCCTGCTGTTTGCACCATTGCCTTATTTTTTACTTCAGAGCTTTGCGCTCTTTAGAATGGGCGGGGCCTTAGTCCGGCACGCTCCGCGTCATGGCGGAGTATTTAGCCTGCTCTTCGAGCTTCGCCGGGCGCCACTTTGGTTAGCTTCCCGCGCACGCGTTGTGGCGGTCTCCTCCTCCACTTGAGCTGTAAGTGCCCTTGCGGGCGAATCCCTCTCATTGTCTGCCCATCTGCGCATGTTCCTGACATCTCTTTCCCATTGTGAACTCAGACGCCGAGTTCCCGGCGGCCTCTCCCGGCCTCATATACATATATATACTTATTCATATATTTACTTTATACGTATACATTGCTATACTCATACGTATAAGGAGCGGGCCTTCCCAAAATCTCCCACATTGATCAGCGGTAGTTGGGGCATCCAGGGTTGCTTACGGCATAAATCCCTATCGACATCATATATTTAAACAATCACCATATGGAGGCATCTCAGGAATGCGTTACCGGGGTCCCCCTGGGACAGGACCGGCTGTGTATATCGTGCGGTCTCCCCCATGCCGAGGCGGACGGGGCACGGGTCTGTGCGTCATGTTCTGAACAGACGCTGGAACTGCGAGCGACACTTGCGGTTGTTCCTCGCTCCTTCCCTAAATCTCACTCATGTCGAGTCTTGTACAAGTGGCGAGTTACAAATAGATTCCTCTCCTAGGCGGCCCACGCTGGCCCAGATCGTGGAAGGTTTGTCTGGCCGGATCGGCCCAGTTAGACAACGGCCCTCTACTCCCGCGGCTTCGGCCTGTGCTATGGGCTCTGAGGAGTCTTTTTCTACACGTGCTAGCACCACTAGTTGGAAGAAGGGGACCTGTTCTCTGACCTAGGCTCCCCTGACGAGAGACCGAGGGGTCAGGATGATGCTGGTCTGGATGTCTGGGACCAGCTTGACATTGACGGGATGTTACTCAGGATTTTTAAGGTATTGTCCGTTTCGCCTCCCGGTGCGGTCTCCAGGCCGAGAGGGGGGTGCTTTCATACCGCGCCTGCGCGCTTGGAATTTCTCTAGCAGGCTCACTTCCATGCTCTTGTTCTTAAAGGGTGGGAATGTCCCGCTGCTCTTCAAAAACCCCGGAGGCCTGGGTTTGGAAATACCCTTCCCCCCCCCCCCCCTCCGAGATGGTAGATATTTGGTCCTTATTTGGACGCTCCATTATTGGGGTCCCTAACCCCCCATTCCTTACATCTCCGGCTTACAGCTCCCTGCAGGACGCCGAGGATCGGCGTATCGATAGGCTTGCTTCCCACGCCTTTACCTGTGCTGGCACGGCGCTGCGCCCTGTCTGTGCCGCGGCTATCACGGCAGTGGCCGCTAAGACTCTTATAAGAAAGTCACTGGAGCATCAGCCTGAAGATTTACCCTGGGAGGTGTTTTACGCACTCTAGTTGCGATATTTTTGTTAAATTTATCCTTTTGGCCTTGGATGACACCATCAAAATGTGTGCTAGGACTTCTGCCCAAGTGGTGGCTATACGTCGCCTGCTCTGGCTTCGTCAGTGGGGGGCAGACGATGACGCTAAAAGGATCTTGACGGGGCTCCCCTTTAGAGGGCATCACCTGTTTGGGGCACGTCTGGACTTATTTGAGAAACAGGACAGTCCACCCAGTCCGAGGCGGCCGTTGCGCCCCCGCGGAGCAGGGAGACCCCTCCCCCTCCATATCATTCCGTTGAGCAGGAACCGGGGTTGCCCCTGCTGGGTCTGGTTCGGGTTCCTGTCCCAGGAGTGACGTTCAAGGCCAGGGGCCCTCCGGTCGGGCTAAGTCCTTTTCCTTCCCTGAATTCCCTCATGCATGATGGGACGCCCTCACCCACCTGGGTGAGGGGATGGCCACTGCACCTTACTCCTATCAGGAGGCATCCTGCTTCGCTCTGGTGGCTTTAAGTAGTTCCCCCAGAGATGGAACGGTGTTTGCTGGGTGGTCCATCCCTGAGTCGGTTAGGAGGACTATGGTTCCATGCCCTTCTTCGGGCATGGGTGCAGGCTTAACTGGGCCTGTCAGGTATGGCTTCCCTGCTGAACGCCATTATCATAGAATCTGGGGCCCCTGAGCGGGTCTGCCCCTCTCTCCCTTCTAGGATGAGGGAGTCATCTGCCTAACACCTAGGGGGGTGTGGCATCTGTACCATAAGCTTTCGGCCTGGCACCCTGGACAGGGCTGTCTGTGCCCCATGCCCCAGGGGCCCTCTGGCCGCTGGTGGCGTGTTTTGATTTCTTTCCAGGCTCTAAGGAGCCTTCTGGATACTGAGCCCTCTACGACCGGGTATTGGTGTTCACTGACACCGTTGAGACTTAAACTAATCCCCCTGTTGCGCTCTTGTACGCACTGGGCTCAGGAAGGGTGTGATGGCTCACACGGCACCAAGGGGCGTTTTACAGGGGACCTATCAGGCTCTCCTGTTCCCTCACGAAGAGCTTAGGGGATGGAACTTGACAAAACCAGAGCCCTACTCGGCTCCACCCTCTAGTCCCTGGTTTACACCAGGAGTAGGTTTCACCCAGTGCCCTTTTTTTCCTTGGCTATAAGGAGTTTACGAGTATGAGACCTCGGGTCCTCCTTCCTGTATAGCGATTCCTCCAGACAGCTTCGCTTCTGGTGAGCTGATTGGCGGCTCGTCCTTTGACACCATTTGTCTCGGGGATCTTTGGGCTCTGAGGTGACTTAGCCATTAGCCCTGCATGAGGGGTTTGCACCCTGGGCCTGCTTACCTTACTCCTTGTGGAGGCGGTTATTCTTCTACTGGTTACTCCCCCGTGGGGGAGCATTCCATACTCTGCCCTTCCCTGTTGGTTACCATGGTACCTAATCTGGCAGGATGACAAAGGGGGCCTATTCTGAATCCCCCGGGGGTTCCTAGGAAGGGACCTTGAAGGTTCTGGTTTCCTAGGTGATTTTTGGTCATAAGGAGCACGTTGTGGGTCCTAGTTGGGGACTATTCCTTCTTGTACCCGTCCATTGGGGGACTTTATTCCTTAGGGGACTTGATATTACTTGTCCTTCCTGAAGTATCCCTCCCTTGGGAGGTTCTCTGTTGTGCCTCTGGGCTCACACTGGCAGGGTTCTGTGGGACCCCGCCTCTATTACAGGGGTCTACCCCTGTTATCGGCCAGATTGGTCTGCCCCGGTCGGGGCTAGTGGTTCTGGCTGGGTAGTTTACTTGAAGATGTTATACCCTTGCCCTATCGGGCGCGGGGAGAGCTTGCGCTAGTCCCTGATGGCAAGCAGCACCTTATGCTTGGGGCCTGGGAGGTCCAGTGGGGTGTGGGTTCTCGGGGAGTCCGGCTGAGTACAGCAGGACGGTAAGTTCCCTCATGAGGACTATGTTTACATAGTATGGTGCCTTTACTTTAGACCTACCTTAGCGTTGGCAGGATCTGGGGCTTACCCTGCCGGAGATCACGGATCTTGGGGTGTCTTGTTCCTTGGAGGCTCTGGACTTTATCTTTCTCCCTTCTGCCACGCTGGTTTAGCTTATGTTGTCCCTATGCTATTCGCTGTGTCTAAGCTCCTTCCCTGACGGGAGGGTATCTGCTCCTGGGATTAGGGTCCTACAAGCAGTGTTTGGTATGGGCTTACTACTTGACTATCTATGGTTGGGGCCTGATCTGTTCTATTACGAGACCTGATCCAATCTTTTGTTTGCATTCTTCAGGGTCTGCTCAGGAGCATTCCTGGGGGGATCCCTAGTTCCCCCCTTGGGGGGAGGACTTATTCTGAAGCCCTACCAAGGGTTCCCACAGGTCTTAGTCAGGTCCCTGTCTGACCTGCCCGTCCATCAGGTTGCTCCTCTGGGGAGGTTACTCCAGGCAGTGGTGTGCCATAAGGAACGGCACTGTTGGTGGTCTTTCAGGTGTTATTTTGTTCTTTCTGCCTTGGATGGATCCTCTGGTCTCGGGACTATGATCTAATTTACTATGAGATGAAAGGGATCTGTGCCCCTCTACTGGGGTTAGAGATCTGCCGAACTGTCTTGTCCCTGATGGGATCTTATCGTGGGGGTCTACTGGTGCCCCCTTCTTGAAGTACCGGATTGATTGTTTCCATGGATTTAGGGCCCTCTGGCCTGGTCCTTTTGGTTGGTCGTCCTTCCAGACCTGTAGGACTCTCGGCTCTGCTGAATATTGTTAGCACTTCTGTTGGTTCCGTCTGTGACCTGGACATGTATTCCCTGTTGGGAAAAGTTTTGAGTTACCATGGCTACCCCTTCTTGTAGCGGCATGGTTAGGCAGTTATTTTGGCCTAGCCTTCTAGAGGAAGATCCTTCCTCCCCCCTATTGTTATTCGTTCTTGTACCATTCGTGCTTGGCTTGCCCTGTAGCACTATGTTCTGGCGATCAAGCTGAGCTCAGTTCTCCCTTTACAAGGGTCAAAGGTTGAGGTTAGAGCATTGCTCTCGTTGTTGATAGCATGGTTAAGGGTGACAGCGCTTTACTGTTGGCTGTGCCTTTTCACGGGGATCCCACCCTATTGTGGACACTGCTATTGGATGCCCCATACATTATGAATATGTTCTGGAGCAGGACGTGCTGTATGCTTAGAATACAATTCTGTGAGAATCTCACCTGTAGAATTGGTATTATATGCATACAGCATGTCCTGCTCCACACCACCCTGGTTTCACTTGTTCTGGATCCCCTGTATGGTGATTGTGATCACTTGGTGTAATTGCCAGATATTCTGGGTGGTTTGTTTCTCCTGGCTTCTCTTCTCACTGCTTTTCAATGCTGGGGATTGTGGGAAGTCCTCCGGTATATGTAGGGCCGGGAGGAGCTTGTTTTCTTCATGATCTGCAGTGCACGGCGCTGAAGGCGGAGGTATACCCATACGTTATGAATATGTTCTGGAGCAGAACGTGCTGTATGCATATAATACCAATTCTACAGGTGAGATTCTCACAGAATTGTATTGTTACCTTCATCTGCGTTCATCTTCTCAATTGTGCTCAACATGTTAGAAGCGTTATCTGTCACAACACATAAAATCTGTTCCTTTTTAATTTCAAAATCTTTTAGAACACCCTCCACTAACTTCTGCAGGTAATCACTGGTGTGATGTGCCCGAGTGTCCTTTAATCCGAGGGTCTGTTATTGTTTTGTTATTTTCATCCACAAATCTAACATTAATAGCAAAATAATTGACTCTGACGTGTGCATGCATCCATTTTAAAGGAAGACAAAACGTCCTTTCAGAACTTTCTGTAGTTCTTTTTTACATTTTGCCTCCTCGATTATACGTTTCCTTATACTTTCTCTTTCCAGAGAAACTGTGAAAAGGGATAGTGGTACACTATTCTTTACCCCCATTTCAATAATGTGGTGTTTGAATTTTTCTGGTGTCATCCTTATGGTCAGATAAAGGATTCCAATTTGTGATTGTTCTCCAGTAGATTTCTGTCACAGAAGTATATGCAAAGTTTTCATTGCTATCTTTCTCATTCACGGCTTCTAACACTTTGGGATGAAAACGCTGTAAGTGTCTTTTCAAATTTGATGCTCTTGTAGGTGCATTTTTATCATGCCCACTGAAACTGCTCATTTTTGCATCACATTGTTTTTCACCCTCATCATCATCTTTTCTAATACATTGGCACGCGTAATGTTTTCCACCACTTGATAATGCAAAGTGCTCATAAACTGTAGACTTTGCCGTGTTTGTTGTTAGTCTCTTTGCCATTGTTTAGGATGCCTCTTTCCCTAAAATATGTTATACTAACTGGCATATAATTAGATTTTTAATAACATACACAGTCTTGTAAGTTGTACATACATGGCTTTATACAAAACAAATAAGCTATATATCCCAGCCCTAACATGATTTGTCCTATACAGAAAAACATGCAGACATGTACTGAACACACACACAACACAGAGCCTACATTTTAGTACTCAGAGCATAAAAACCATCTGCACTATACATAAACATTCATACATTCCTGCACCACACTCACAAACCTAGGATAGACAGTTTCTTCCAGAAACATGTACACGTCTACCCTCATACATACCTAGACACAATTCTTCATTACACAGGCATGCAGGTTTTAAAATAAATCTAAACACTTACAGTTGAATCCAAGAAGCTGTTCCACAAAGTTCTTCTAAGCTCTTCTAGCAGAGAGAGGTAGTTGGGCAGAAGCTGCCTTCTCCTTTCTGTGTGCTGATCTTCTGCTGAAGATAGGGCAGTGGGAGGATCCAGAAGGGGGCCTTTATTATAAAACAGGATTTCCCTAGTAGAATCCCATAGTCATGTTTAAAGTTTAAGCTAACAATCGAAGTTTACAAGTTTTTATAACTGATGAATGACAACAGTTTTTCCAATGGTACAGCTTCAGTCTTGAACTATTGATCCTCCATTCCCTTCACTTATACAAGCGTCTCTAGTCCTGCAAAAAACATTTACTTAATCCCTTATCAGTGAGAGGCTAGGTTACCCATGGGTTCCCTGTAACAGCAGAACACAACACTATGCAAAGTATAAGTATTGCCGCTTCTGTGCGTTGCGTGCCATATAGTGAAGCACATGAAAAGCATGCTTCTTCACGGTCACTTAACGTGTTCGTTTTGCGGTTACGTGAGGCACTGCATGCATTGGGCTTTATTCTTACAATAGAGAAGTCATTATTATAACTTTTTGTGAATTGGGACATTTAAACTTGCTTTTTTAAATTCCAATCAAAATTTAGTAGGAGTCTGTGCATTGTTTGCCGACTCCAGGTACCCAAAATTTCCTCCGACTCCACAGCACTGTTGGAAACTATAAATCCTACCTAAAGTAAACCAAGTGATGATGGTGCCAGCAACCACCCTGATAGTTCCAAAAAGCAGCACCACCTCCACCACAATTAATAGATTAAGTCAAATCTCATGAATTCATATTTATTGAATATTTAAAAAAAATAACATGACACAAATTTAAAAAAACATATATACATCAGACAATCCATTTTTAGGGGTATCCCAAGCGGGTCCATAGTACATACAACAAAAGCCCCAAATTTATAAGCAATTTAGAACACAATTCATCCAATTATAAAGTGCACAAGTGCCAAAATGTGCAAATATCGCTATATGAATCCCACATTAAACCACTAAACTAATGTGGCAAAACGAGCAAGGTGCTAACTGTGCAAAAACCGCAATGAGTACATACTGAAACCACCACATCACCTGCGCGTGGATCCCGGGATGTCCCCCTAAACAATGGTTAATGCCAGGAGAAGGTCCCCAACGTGTTTCATAGCCCCAGACCACTTTCTCCAGGTATGAATGTGCCCCAGTCATGCCCTCCTTTTATATAGTGAAACTCACCTCTGAAATTGGGAGCGCACATCACTGCCCCGGCCGGAAGCCGCACACGCTCACAGACCGAGCGTCCCCATGCTCCAATAGGAGCCATGAACGTACGCTGGTGTCAACAGGAGCCCGCCCCCCAGAGCGCTCAGCCAATCAGCTGCACGCAGCAGCACCGATG
>CM051237.1:91074365-91249365 GCA_027917425.1 Gastrophryne carolinensis
TTTGCTCCCATATAGGTCATCATAATATAACGTGAGCCCACTAGCCAATGCCAGAGTTTGGGACTCACCAAAACGGCCACTCAAGTGGCCTCGGTGCAATGTGCGCCCTGTTTGGGGTGGTTGTGGCTTCTCAGTGTTTGGTGGCAAATGGGGTGACATTCTGGCCTGGGGGTATGGAGGAGTCCTCAAGGACTGGAGGCTGGCTGTGGATCATACTGGACTGGGAAAGGGACTGGGTGTTCATGGCTGGGTGGCCACTGAAGTTGCAGGTGTTGATGTGGCATAGAGGGAATGCATGACAACCTCCCGGAGGAGAATGTGGGCAAGGAAGAGAGGGTCTGGAGGAGCTTGAGCTGCTGCTTGTGGCTCTGTGGGCCCTTTGAGGTCATTGGCTGGGGTGAGCCATAGCTGGTGGGTAGGCCACTCTTGGGCTTGGTTTTGTAGCCACGTGCGGGTGGGGAGGGGGACCTTGGTCTTGGCTGCCTTTTCGGGCTTCTGGGCCTGCTGTGGCTGCTTTGGGCTGTTGGCCTTCGGGCCCTGCTGCGTCTTCTGGCCCTGCTGAGGCTTAGGGCCCTGCTGCGGCTTCTGGCCCTACCGGTGCTTCTGGCCCTGCTGTGGCTTCGGGTCCTGCTGCGGCTTCTGGCCCTGCTGCGGCTTCGGGCCCTGCTGCGGCTTCTGGCCCTGCTGTGGCTTCGGGCCCTGCTGCGGCTTCGGGCCCTGCTGCGGCTTTGGGCCCTGCTGCGGCTTCTGCCCCTGCTGCGGCTTCTGGGCCTGTGTTTGGTCCCTTTGGCTAGTGCCTTGGTGCCACGTGGGGGGGGGGGATGTGGGGCAGGGTGGGGTGGGGCTTCGTCCCCTCTTACCCGTTTGGAGAGCATGAGCTGGTGTAGCCTTGGTTGCCTTGCTTTTTGGTTGGGCTGCTGCCACCTCCTTTTTTGCCGCAGCCTTTGTGGTAGGCCTTAGCCTCGCTTTGGCCTCTTGCGACCTTGTTTTTGGTCCCTCGCCCTGCTCAGCCCGCTTGGTAGCCTTCTTCTGGGTGGTTTGCTTTTTTGCTGGCATTTTGCCTGGACTCTCAAAGAGAATGAGCTGTGTGTGCATGGACATTTAAATAAGGTATCCGCCGTGTGACGCCTACGCGTTCGCTTCCACGCACGTCCGGCCGTTCGCACGGACGTGCAGAACCCAGAAACCGCTGGGGCATTACTTATCTGCTGCCGAGAAGAAGAAGAAAGATGGCGCCCACTATCTTCACCCGCCAACAAGAGATCATCATGCTCGTAAGTGTATTTGTAGGCCTTTCAAGTGACATCTAAATGCTGCTCGACATGTTAAGGATGCGCAAGTAAGAGATTTGATCGAAATTGGTGTAAAATACATGCACACCCAAACGCACGCCACACACGTGCCAAACAACAGTGTGGCCAGATTTGAAAGTTAACTTAGCCTAGAAGTGTGTGTGGGTATGTTTTAATGTGATTGACCCTAAAAATGTATAGTTTGCAATTCTTTATATGCATGTATAATTTATTGCTATGTTTGATTTGTGGAGATCATCTCAGAGATCCAACACCAGACCGACACCACCTTCACCCACACACAGATCATGCAGCATTGGTCGGACCTGAAAAGACTACTTTCGGGATCCATTTCCCAAGTAAGTACATAGCGATTGAATGCAAGATGTAACTACGACAGAAGGTAGGCCTTTTATTTATAATGCCTTTTCTTTGGTAGTGTTGGAAATGGATTACCGCATTCGCCGCACCCGGAGGCGCACAGGCCGACCAGTGCTGCATGATTCTGCAGCTGTGAGTGAAGGTGGTGGATCTCCAGGGCGACGGGCCTACCCCTCCTCTGTGGGGTCCTCAGACCAGCCCCTGGACCTTACAACAGAGGAGGGGCGGCACAGCGTGGGCAGGCAGTCGTACCCTGCCACGCATGCGGGAGCCTCTGGTATGTCACTCTTCATGTATACGCACACACATATACATGCTAGCTCCTGATATCACCAAACTGATTCCTTGATTCTGTATTTTTAGATGCTTCGGGTGCGGGTGAGGTAGTAGGTGAGGAGGCAGCAGATATGGGCCCACAAGACCCTGGAGAAGGTGAGTGATGTGACCCAGACTTAGCTAAAAACATTTAAGGACGGCTGAATCAGACATTAAAAATAACCCTATTGCCCATGTTTCTACAGGCAATTCTTCACAACAGAGCCAGGAACCAGGACATCATCGTGTTGTCCCCAACGAGCCATCTCTCGGCCACCAACCAAGTAAGTAGTCATGCCATTATTGCCATTTACGTGTTACGTCACATGAACACACAAATACATAATGCCCTAGTCAATGGCAATATAAGAGTGACCTGTGGCCACTTCATTAGCTTAATGACTTGCCAAACTGACCTGTGGCCACTTCATTAGCTTAATGACTTGCCTAACTGACCTGTGGCCACTTCATTAGCTTAATGACTTGCCAAACTGACCCGTGGCCACTTCATTAGCTTAATGACTTGCCAAACTGACCTGTGGCCACTTCATTAGCTTAATGACTTGCCAAACTGACCTGTGGCCACTTCATTAGCTTAATGACTTGCAAGAATGACATATGTGGCTTATAGTTAATTTGTTAACTAAAATACATTAAGAAACATGTATTGTTCTCCAAATAATATTTGTGTCGAAATTTGTTCCAGGGACCACACGACAAAGACTGGCTGACATGAATCGGAGGGTCCTTGAGTTGGTGGCCGATCTGCAGGCGATGCTTGACACGTTGGGGACAACAGAAGAGGAAGAGTAGTGTCCTGGTTCCTGGCCCTGTATCTTTGTATATAGTTTTTTTTTAATTTTTTATTGTAAATAGTGTTTTTACAAACTAAATTGTATATAGTTTTTTTATATTTTTTAAAAAAATTTAGAACAATTGTAAATATTTTTAACAATGCCACACAAACATGGCAGTTGAATATTAAAAAAAATTCAATTAACCAAAAAATGGTGTTCCATTTATTTGCACAAATACATTTACACAAAACAAAGGGACAATGACATATTTCTAAATCAAGATTGTGATGTCCGTGAAGTGGTTTGGGTAAGTTTTAGGTTGCTGAAACTGAAGAAGAAATTAACCGGGAAGTGGTTTGGGTAAGTTTTAGGGACCGAAAATGGAAGAAGAACCTAACTGCTAAGTGATTTGGGGAAGTTTTAGGGACCGAAAATGGAAGAAGAACCTAACCGCTAAGTGATTTGGGTAAGTTTTAGGGACGGAAAATGGAAGAAGAACCTAACCGCTAAGTGATTTGGGTAAGTTTTAGGGACCGAAAATGGAAGAAGAACCTAACCGCTAAGTGATTAGGGTGAGCTTTAAGGGATGAAAAGGGAAGCTGCAGGATAGCGCTAAGTGGTTAGGGTGAGCTTTAAGGGATCAAAAGGGAAGAGGCAGGATAGCGCTAAGTGGTTAGGGTGAGCTTTAAGGGATCAAAAGGGTAGAGGCAGGATAGCGCTAAGTGGTTTAGCTAAACATTGTAGTAGAAGTGATGGGAGTGAAATTATGTATGCGAGCACTTTAATGAGTTAAGTTTGTAGTGCGCAGGTGCAAGATCGTAAGGATTCCGTCTGGATGATTATTTTTGGAAAAAGTGAAACAGAATGTATCGGGAAACGTAAAGGATTTGTGTGAGGATACGATGGGAAAAGGGCAAAAACGAAAGGCTACGTTGTTACCTGAGAAAATGAATCTGAAAAGTCTCGATGGAAAATGACATCCTCGTACTCATACTCTGGCATACGAGTGGACGGAAACTTTACAGAAGGTTTACAATGCATGCATGGAATCGCTCACACATTCATACGAGAGCGGGAACTTTTGAAAATGATACGACAACGGCACTAAAACGGACGTTTTTTTGTGTCTCTCTGAATCGAGGCTAATAAGGTGAAGTACAGTATGGAAAAATATCAAATAGAAAGTGTGCAGATGGATCCCCCCAGCCACCTTAACCTAATATGAATAGGACATGAAAATCCCCATAAATTACTTGTCCTACATAAGTGGATCCCCCAGATCTAAATCCAAGTGGTACAATCAAAACCCAGATACAAGCATGTATAGAGCTGGAGCTGATACTTTACATTAGCCTCATGCAGTGGTTATGACAATGCCCAGACCTGGGTGCTCTGTTAAACCCCCGGGCACAACAATGTCCAAGATCTCTGTTGTGGTCTAGCAGACAACTGGCGAGTCACACAATAGGGATCCGCAAGCTAAATGTGGCCCCGGAACTTGCCAACAATCTTCTTTTCAAATGACATTCTCATCTGCACAGGAACTTTATAATTTGTTCCACCTTCAGCCTTTTATTCAGATAAATGCCTTATAGCTGCATTTAAAGCAGGCCAACGTCTGCACAGCGCAGGTGTTGGTTCCCATTGCTATAAGATAGGCTGGGGGGCATCCAGAATGCTGGAGCCCCTCCCCCTGCACATAACCACCCAGAAAGACCATGAATCTTACCTTATCCTCATTCCTCGGCTGAGAATCCAGCGCAGCGATTGGCCGTCCGGCACACACGTGGCTAGCCAGTTCTGCCATTGTTTTGGCCACCGGAACGTGCCATCCCTGTGAGCATCAATGGCCAATCACTGCTTCTGGGGGGGGGGGGGGGGTTGTGCAGGGGGACGCCAGGATGGATGCCCCCCCAGCCTATATTATAGTGCCGAGGACCGACACCCAGGTTGTTGGCCCACTTTGAAGTCCATGATACACATGCTATGTCCACTGTCCAGAAATCAAATAATTTAGTCTTAAAAACCACTAGAATAGAAGAAACCCAAGGTGTCACCTAGAATGCATAAGGCTCTGCTGTGCAGGCTACTATTCTGCTATTCTTTACTACAGTAAATTTCTTGCTTGAAAACTGCATATTTTCTCTTTGTAAATGCACTGTTAAAGAGGAACATCGAAGGCCCTGGAGTCTAAAAGACCAAGTTCCACTCCATGGAGCATCCTGAATTGGGATGCCCGCTGTGTAAACCCCCCCAGAAGCCTCATTTCACTCACCCTGCCCCAGAGCCCTCTGCGTCTCTGCCCCTCAGTTGCATCCCAGTTCACCTCTAGCTGTGCGTGCACCTGCTCCCGGCCTTTCTGAATAGGCGGCGCTGGCACGTGATGACTAGGAGGTGAGCAGGGAAGCGGCCGGCGGTGCCACCAGCAGAGCCGAATTTAAGTGCACTGATTGTTTGAACGGGCCGCTCAGCCAATCAGCGCACTCATTTTAGCCCGATTCTGCTTCATAGGAGCGACAAGAAGGTGAGAGACTTAGGGGCATACACACAGCGGGGCATTGCAATTCAGAAACCCCCCCCCCCTTGAAAAGTGAAAATTGGGTGTGTTGTTCTGATGTAAATATAACTGTAGATGTGTAGGAATGTGAATTTAGCTGTTGATTGTTCATATTCTATTCAGGAGCATTTCTAAGTCGGGGTAAGCAGTGCAGGCACCCTGGGCACCGGAAAGGCATAGGGTGCCAAGCTGACCGCTTTATTTTGCCTTCTGGCTCTAAGCACAGCATTGTATGCATTGTACTGGAGTGCCCTCTGGTACTTTAAATGCCCCCTGATATGTCCTGGGGTGGTGTGTAAGGTGAAGAGAGACATTATACTCACCCTTGCTTCTGCATTTGGGCTTCTGTTCCCTGCATTCCAGAATATAGTGGGGGGAGAATCTTTTTCCCTTGACCTGAGTACTTTTTAGCCAGATTGTATTGCTATCTACTTGTGTACAGAACAATCTTCATATTATGTAATGTATTTAGCAGAAATAAACTGATTTTGATTCTGAAAAGTTATAATTTAGAAAACTGACATCCACAACAGCAACAGCCTCAAATAAGAACGCATATGTTACTGTACACGTGTAATTACTAGTAGATAATTGCGGATGAAACCTTATCAAGCCTTACACCTTGTGATCTGTTTTATTTACTTAGAATAGCAGATTTTTTTACTGTAGGTGTGTAAAGCTATGATATTTTTATATATTTTGTTCCGAAATAAATTGTAAAAATCTTACACAATCAAAATTGCGCTGTAAATAGGCTGACCCCTTTTGTTTAGCCTGCATGGTTGGTTCCTTAATGAATATTCAGCATAGTCGGAGGTCTTTGTTCTGAAGACTTGCTTAGTAGCTTTTGGCCTGAGCTTAGTTTTATGTGTGCATTTGCATGCAAATTAAGTTGGTCAGCAGAAAATCACCTGTGATAGTTTTATCTGAGCCAAACAGAGTATCACCTGGGTTAGTTTGTCTGGGCCAATCAGAGATTACCTGCGCTATTTCAAATGTAACAAAGGGGTCAGCCTGGGACCCGCTTTTGTCCGTTTTGAAGCTTTTTTGTTTGTGCTTGTAGCGTATTTGTATTTCTACATCTTATTGCAAGCAAGGTATAAAGGTAACTCTTTAAAGTGCATCATTTAGCATTTCCTTGGAGTTACGGACAAATTAACTTATTAGACAGCGTGGTGTAATTTTAGAGTTATACATATACATATACTTGAGCTTTTAAATTGCCTTAAACATGCAAATATACTTGTGAATTTTAGCAAAATTGCACCTAAGCAAAACAAGGTGTATGTCTGATTTAGAGTTTATCTCCTTATCAATCCTGACATTATATTTTATCTGGAATATATCATTTGGGATTAACAGGGTAAATAATTCCTCATACAGAGACAAATGTCAAACAAATAACTGGCAATAATAATTACAGGGGAATAATTGCAGTAGTAATCACCTTTATATTCTTTCAGCAATTTCCAAAAAAATATGCACTGAGGGCAACACAATGGATGTGTTGGCTGCAGCTTTTAAGGATAAAGGGGTCTCTACTTTTTTGCTTTGTAGTGGATGTATTTTTACATATTATTTTGCCACATTATTGCTTAAACCCTCCTTGGCAACTATGTATTAGGTTTCAGGGCAGGCATCAGCAGTGGCTGTACCCAGACAGGTGCCCTGGCCCTGCACCTTGGGAGGGCGAACTAATTCCCTCTACCCCTTATGCAGGACGCAGGGGCGTGCAGTAACCAGGACTTCGGTCATTCAGCAGAATGGCAATTGGAAGAGACATTCGTTCTTTCTTTCACCCCTTCTATTTTTTAGTTCTTGGGTTTTTCCTTCTTTCTATATATTCTTTGTTTCTTTCATCTGTTCTCTCTACCATTCCATCTTCTTTCTTTCTTTCTTTCTTTCTCTTTCTTTCTTTCTGTCAGTATTTCTATTCTTTGTTTATTTCGATCGAGTCTTTTTCTTTCTTTCTCTTTCTTTCTTTCCTTACATATCTTCTTTTTTTCTTCCATTCCTTCTCTCTTTCCTGCTTTCTTTGTTTCTGCTATTCCTTTTATTTATTCGCTCCTTATTTCTAGGGTTGGGCGAACCCGAACCGCAATGTTCGAGATCTCCGAACCTGAGCATGGATTTCAAATTGAAATCTGTGTGCATATTCAGGTTGAACCCAGATGAAGGCTGATTGGCTGCACAGCAGCCAATCTGCCTTCTTTCGGCGCTAGCTACCATTGGCCAGATGGGAAACGTGACCTCGGAAGGTGGGTTCCGCTTCACCGGTCACGCTGACCCTCTGCAGTAGACAATGAAAGATGCAGACTGGTGCTGCTGATTGACAGAAAGGGCTTTATTTAAAAAAAAAAAAAAAAACTGTCCTTGTAAGGGAAAGTGACTGGAGTGAGGGATAGATAGATTGTTAAGCACCTTATTGTCCTTTTCAGGAAATGATTTAGGGAAAGTGTCTGGAGTGATGGCTAGATAGGTTCAGTACCGTTTAATACCACATGCTCAAACCACTTGTGTGCCACTACATTGTAATACCAATTGTTCAGGGCACCTGTGTGTCACTACTCTTTAATATCACTTGTTTAAACCACTTGGGTGTCACTACTCTTTAATACCACATCCTGAAACCACTTGGGTGTCAGTAATGTTTAATGCCACTCGCTCAAACCACTTGGTGTCACTACTCTTTAATACCAATAGTTAATGGTGTATCCACTGGTTCAGGGCACTTAAGGGTAATTTTCCTGAATTTTCTTTTTTTAATTGTCCATTTTGGGCCACTGTAACTGAAAGTGTCTAACGATGCAGAAAGCAGCAAATAAGAGACATGGACATGGCTGTGGTACTGCTGCTGGTAACAGAGCTGGTGCTGCAGGGAGAGGACATGTTTCATCCTTGCCTACTACACCTTCCTCTGGTGCAAGCAGGTGCATTTTTTGTAGGCCTCAATACTCCTGGCAGAGGAGTGAGGCCAGAACAATTTGAGGCAGTCGTAGATTATATTGCACTCAGTGCTACCAATGCCATATGATTGTCTTCCACCCACTACACTTCTTCCGAGAGTGCTGAGCCCTCCACCTCAGCCACCTTAAAATCAGCAAAGCCGACCCAGCAACAAGACATGGAGTCAATCATTTCTCTGGGATACCGTGGGCCACCCACCTGCCCCTGCCCCAGTTGCAGACTTAGAGTTCCCAGATGGCCAATAACTTATGTTGCAAGCTGTGCCACCAGTGCCTGAAGCAAGGAAAGTTCTTAATAATCTCAGCACTACGTCCATGATCAGGAACCTGCAGTCCAAACACAAGCTGCAGTGACAGAAACACCTAAAAAACACCTGAGGCTCCCTCTGCTGCTTCGGTTGACTCAGTTGCTTCCACTGCCTCCTCAATGGCAAGGCTACATGTTTCCCCCCCAAAGGGAGGATGTGGGACCACCTCATCCAGCAGCAGCATCACCAAGCCAGTCCACACCATCCCAGGAAAGCATTCAGCTAAACTTTGGAGACAAAGCAGAAGTTGAGCCCATCCCACCCATGAGCCCTGGCCCTGAATGCAAGCATTTCCAAATTGCTGCCCTTTGAAATGCCTGGTGGAGATGGATATTTTTAAAAATCTGATGGCCGTGGCTGTTCCACAATACACTGTTCGCAGCCGACACTACTTTTCTTGCCAGGTCATTCCTGCTCTGCAACAACAGGTTGTGGAAAAAATAAGATGTGCACTTGGTAATGCCATTAGTTCCATCACTACTGACACATGGACAAGTAAGCATGGGCAGGGACATCGCATCTCTCTAACTGCCCACTGGGTCAATGTAGTGGCAGTTGGAACTGAGGCAGGAAGCACTGTGTCGCATGTCCTTCCAACCAGGATTGCTGTAGCCTGTAGCCTACTCCTCCTACTCTCCTTCCTCCTTCAGCAGTCAGTGCAGCCCCTGCACCACCAATTTGAGCACTACCATGGGGAAACGGCAGCATGTGGTGCTAAAACTCAGCAGACAGATGAGTGGCTGCTACTGTTGCATCTGAAGCCTGGCAAGGTGACAATGGACCTAACCTTGTACCAAATTTGAGTTGAGTTGATGCAAATACCTTGCCTGGCAACGGAGCTGGTGCATAAAGTACATTATGTATGTAGCATGTACACGCACTTTCAGATGCTCGCCTGACTGCACTACAGAGGAACATTGGACTTCCCACCCATCGCCTCATATGTGACCTGCCCACCAGGTGGAATTCCAAGTTGTATATGCTGGAAAGGGTGTATGAGCAGCAGCAAGCAATTGTGGAGATCCAACTCCAAAATGGCCACACCAACAGCACTTTACCACCAATGAGTGGGCCTCCATGAGGGACATCTGCATCAACAATATGGCCAGCGCTGATGACGCCATCATCAGCGCTACCATCCCCACCCTTTGGGAAAAAAATAGCAAGCCATGATGGAGGTTGTGATGGAAGCAGAGGAGGAGGAGGAGGGAGGCCCATTTTACCAGGTATCAGGGGAGTGCACACGTGGCTTGCAGTCCAGCCAGTGGGCAAATTTGGAGGATTCGGTTGAGGAGGGGGGGGGGGTCATTCACTTACAGCAGGGTCGCACCCAGCGCAGCTCACAGGCATCACTGGAGCATGGCTGGAAGGAGGAGAAGGAGACACCTGACACTGAGGACAGCTTCTCCTTGACTCAGGGCAGCCTGGCTCACATGAGCCACTACATGTTCCAGTGCCTGTGCAATGGCCGCAGAGTTGCTTGCATAGTCCCCAGTGCCAATTACTGGGTGGCCACCCTGCTGGATCCCCGCTATAAGGACAACATCACCTAATTCATACCAGCACTGGAGTGAGTTCAAAAAATGAGAGAGCACAAATGCACTCTAGTGAACGCACTATTGGTGAAGTTCCTGAATTTGAGGGTTCAGTGGCGGCACAAGGAAAAGAAAGAAGAGCAGCTGCAAGTTGAAAATGCAGTAGGGGCACCGGCACCACCTCACAGGGGAGGGTGAGCAACGTATTCCATTGTCCGCCACATCCACAACCGTCATATATGGTCCGTAGTAGTAAGTCTCGAATGGTGGATGACTACCTGCCCATATGTCTCCTGGTACTGAGCGATGGGTCCTCCCTATTGAATTTCTGGGTCACTGCGCTGGACATGTGGCCAGAGCTTGGCCACTATGCCTTGCAGCTGCTGGCCTGCCTGCCTTGCTGGCCTGTCATATGAGAACATGTGTTCAGAACCACAGGCAGTGTCATCCCCGACAGGAGGATCCGCCTATCCGCAGCCAACGTGGACATGTTCTCATATCTCAACGAGGACAATATGGCCAAGTACCTGTGCCACGTTTCGGCGTGGCACAGGTACATTGATGACATCTTGGTCATATGGGAGGGGCCGGAGGAGGAATTGAATGATTTTGTCCACAGACTTAATGACAATGCTCTAAATCTAAAATTTACGAGTCATTGGAATCAGAATAGCGTTACCTTCTTAGACTTAGAAATAGGGAAGGATGATCAAGGCCAAATTAGTACAGCGCTATATAGAAAAGACACTTCAGCAAATACGATGCTGAGAGCAACTAGCTCACACCCGGCTCACTTATTACGTAGCATACCGTATGGAGAGTTTATACGGGCACGCCGTAATTGTTCTTCCATACAAGCCTTCAAAATTGAAGCAAGAAAAATCTGGACAAGATTGCAAATGCGGGGCTATAGCAGGCCAATTTTGAAAGCTGCCTACAAAAAAGCCCGCCGCCTTGATAGGCAGCACTTATTATATAAACCTAAAGTGCCAAAGGAAGACACAGGTCCAGCATTAATACTTACCTATACGGAGACACATGCTTCAGACTAACTGGCCCATACTGCTTAATGATCCTTTCCTAAAAACTTTTCTACCTCCGAAACCTAAAATAATTTTTAGGCGATCCAATAATTTAAAGGATAAACTTGTATGCAGCCACTTCTCCGAGAAACAGAGAGATGACTGCTGTAGGGTTCGAGGCACATATCAATGTGGCAACTGCAGTATGTGTCAATACATACTACCGGGAACGGAGACAATATTAAATGGGGAGAAATACCAAATGAAACATTTTATTAACTGCAACACAAGTAATGTCATTTATTTGCTTACTTGTGGGTGCGGCGGCTTTTATGTGGGAAAGACAAATCGTCCCCTAAAAAAGAGACTGTATGAACATCAATACAGCATCAAAAGAAATAATGAAAAAACTCCAATAGGTCGACATTTTAGGAGATTTCATGACAGTAATCCTGCCACATTAAAATGTCAAGGCTTAGATAGAATACACCCATCCATCAGAGGAGGCAATCTAGAAAAAGGTACGCTAAGAATCGAGACACGGTGGATATTCCGACTTAAGGCGCACAAATATCCAGGTCTCAATGAAACACTTACCTTTGCTCCATTTCTATGAATGAGGAATTGTTTTGTTCTGGTTGTTTTGTTTGAATAAGGGAGGCCAGTAGGCAACCATGAGAGGTCAGGGGACGATGGGGATTGATGGAAAAGGGGAGCTAGAGGTATTTAGCCACAATCTCCTTATAATGGTGGTAAACATATATAGAAAAAGATCAAATTTTAGATATAGAGGTTCTAACACTACAAAATTACTGCAGTGCCCAAGATGTGCAGAAGCTGTTTGGCCAACTAAGCCATATGAATACCATTTTCAAAATTCAGTTCAAGGAGAGAGGAATAATCTGCTACAGAGAATAGGTAAGAAACCCCATAAACCCTATAAATCCATTACAACCAGGAATATCTTAAATGAATAAAGGATTTTACTTCAATAATTGCCCTCCAGATAGCACCACAACTTAGTAAAAAAGAGGGAGGCAATTGTGAGGGATAATGCCACTATTAGTCCCCCAAATAGGTAAGGGAATAATCATCCCAAGATTCTATTTGCAACGAAATAGCCTGTGCACACAGGGAACCAGGCCAAATGGCTGGGCTCTTGAATAGACCTATTATGACTGGGTCATACAAATTAGGACCATAGAAAAACGGTGCAGAGTCAGTAAGGGAGGGCATCGGGTGGAAGATTTTAATGCCTTTAATCAATAGAAGACACTATGTAAATTGAGGAGATGGGACCTTTGGGGCAGGTCTGAAACAAAGAAATACAGAAAGGAATATCAATATTGGCACACTGTTAGCGCTTGATAAGATAGGAGCTAGGACCACAACAAGATGGCGCATGGATGGCGCCGGGTATCATATAAGCTAGAACTACAACAAAATGGCGCATACAGCTAGACATCAGCGAGCACAGAGATGGCCTGGATGGCGCCGGATACTGTAATGAATTAGGACTACAACAAAATGGCGCACATAGCCAGACAGTAGTGAGCACAGGGACGGCGCGCGACGTCACTTCCGGCCAGCGCCGGGAGTTTCTTTTCAGTGCCCTTTCATAAGTGGCACTGTTATTTGCGCGCCGTCAGCCAGCGTGTGCGGAGGGGGTTGTGCTTTTCTCTCTCTCCCCCCAGCTGAGACACCTGGGAGAGAGACACCCGGGGGAGAGGTATCTAGATCGGGCGGTGACGCGGCAGCGGGAGTTTCGGACACGCTGCTTACTGCTCACATATCTCCTCATGCTGGGACCACGCTGGCTGCACTGCAGCTAACATGTAAGGCTGGAACACGGGATCTGTGACAACCCGGACAAAGGTAAGGGGATTTTAGTAGGGAGTGAGGCACTTCTAGGAGGAACGTAAGGAGTTTTTTTAAAGTATAGACAACTGAGAATGCATATCTCCCCTCACAGGCAATTTAGGACATCCATAATACAGTACCATAGGAATGAAGGATATCCATAACAAGGCACATTATATAGCAACTGAGGTAATTCAAATCCATTTAACAATAATACAGATATTATAAGATTATAATAATACAATAACAATACAAGAATAATATTTCTGTGAATATAAATGTGAAGAATAGGAGTAAAGATAAAGGGAATACCGACAATTGAGGGGACGCTCTCTTTATTTATTTGTCCCTTCCCCCCCCTCCATAGATCCAAACATCTCTATACTAGCCGGGGATACAGAAAAGGATAGAAAAAAGCTCTCCGTTTCCATCAAGACCCGATACCCTCTGACAATTTTTGTAAATAAGGTAATTCAATGTGAGGTCTATTTGTTAGGAATTAGGTTTGTCATATAAGTTAATAATGAATGTAATGTTACTAATGTATGGTGCATAGAGGCATAATAATGTATATATAATCCCATACAACTATGCATAAATATGCTGAATTATATTTCTTTTCCTTTTTGACCATAGAAAATTAGGGCACTGAGGAAGCCTACTCGGCGAAACATGTCTGCCCTGTCTGGCCAATCACCGGACTAGTAAGATACATGAGTAGCCAAATTAGGTTTAAAAATCTGTATAACAATTTACACTGAATTAATAGAGCTGTATATAATTGTATGTTATCAAGAAGTATATATGTTTACTATGTAAATCAGTTGTCATACCAAATGTATGGGAAAGTGCACAAATCCTATGTATGTTATATGTTTGTCGCATTTATGAGATTTTAAAGGAATTTCTAGAATAAAGTATATTTATTTAAAGATTTTGAGCACTGAGAGATGTGGTAGGCACGCTGGGTCTGATAGTTTTGCATCAGGACTTGACCTAGCCCTGAAATTTTTGATTGTGTTGTGACATCCTTGGGCCAAAACCTAGGATTTTGACTATCCTGGGTTTTGGTCCTTGTCCCTAGGGCCCCCCGATGTGTAAAAAACCCCGGGTCTCCAACTCACCTCTCCCCGGTCCTACAGCGCATGCGTGGCATGCGTGGCCTGCGCTGATGCGAGCTGGTCTAGGCTTATCTGAGAAGCTGAGTCTAGCCAAACTGCACCTCCTGCACTGCTTGCCAAGGCTTCACTCCCACTGCCCTCCAGCAGGTAGCGTGTCCTTGTGGGTCATTCAAGGATGCCTGGCTAAAGGGATGCGGGCGCTGCTCATGTATGTGTTGTTTGACTGGGGGAGAAGGTGAGTATAAACCGGGCGACCTAGGGGGTTTCACACAGCTGGACATCCAGATGGCCGTGGATTTAAGTGAGGAATACTCACTTAACCCAGCTGGCCACAACCAGTGACTAGTAAGGGAGTTTTTCTTTTAATGTGTATATGTTACCGGTAGAGATGAGCGAACCGGTTCGGAATTCGCTCCGAATTTCAGGAAATATTCGATTCGGCACGAACCCGAATATTTTGTGGTTCGTGCCGATCGAATTTTTCCTGAAATTAAAAAAAAAAAATGCCGGCATGGTGGGAGCGGGCCGGCCGGTTCCGCTGTCAGCGGCCGGCGGGCCGGTAAAGCCGGCCGGCCCGCTCCCACCATGCCGGCATTTAAAAAACAAAGAAAAAAAAAAAAAAGCATTTTTGCCGGCATGGTGGGAGCGGGCCGGCCGGCTCCGCTGTCAGCGGAACCGGCCGGCCCGCTCCCACCATGCCAGCATTTTAAAAAAAGGCAAACACTTACCTGCAGGTCTGGAGCGTGGAGGCCGGCGCCGCTCTCAGATGTCATCTGAGGGCGCGCCCTCAGATGACAGCTGAGAGCGGCGCCGGCCTCCACGCTCCGGACCTGCAGGTAAGTGTTTGCCTTTTTTTTAAAATGCCGGCATGCTCAAGAACTCCTAGGGGTAGAAATAAAACAAACTAAACAAATAAACTGGTCAAAGTCCGTAGTCCCAGCCATTTCCTTGGAGAGGAAACCAAATACTTAGGACTGGGAGGAAGGGGTGGGGATTTTAAACTGTCCCATGTTGTGTTCCCTCTCCAGGGGAGGAGCTTTCTCTCAGGTGACCATCCTAAAAGGACAAAGGGAGAAAAAAAGCCCTTACATTATCCCGGGGCACCAGCACTCCTCCCAAGCTTGTAAGGCCACCGCAAGGAAAGATACAAAGTGGCATCTGATGGGTCCGTGCACGCTCCCACCATTTACTTGAATAATGTGTGAGTGGTCACACATATCTGATGTCCTGGAAGGGAATATACTGTCTGGAGGACTCAGATTCACTTGAGAGGCTCAGATGTATACTATGACAATATTACAATTGTGTTGATCCTGGTTTAATATAGTGCACAATACAGATATAAGTGGTTTATTCCATTATTGCCCAGCTTTGCAGTGCGTGTGTGAAGGGCCCGCTGCCCTCGCTGGCGCTTGTTCCCCGCCTGGCGGACACGCCCCCTATCTGCTCCGGATGACGGCGGTCGGGTCATCTGTGTGTGGGGGGGCGTGCCTGCACGGCGTCAGAGGGGCGTCAGCACTGCCTGAAGCCCAGTCGAGCGTGGGCGGAACGCGCCCTCAGATGACAGCTGAGAGCGGCGCCGGCCTCCACGCTCCGGACCTGCAGGTAAGTGTTTGCCTTTTTTCTCAAATGCCGGCATGGTGGGAGCGGGCCGGCCGGTTCCGCTGACAGCGGAGCCGGCCGGCCCGCTCCCACCATGTCGGCAAAAATGCTTTTTTTTTTTTTTTTTTTTTAAATGCCGGCATGGTGGGAGCGGGCCGGCCGGCTTTACCGGCCCGCCGGCCGGCTCCGCTCCCACCATGCCGGCATTTTTGATGGGGAACTTCGTAAAAGTTCGATTCGGCCGAACCCGAATTTGTTTGTGAAATTCGGCGAATCGGCCGAATCGAACTTTTCAAAAGTTTGCTCATCTCTAGTTACCGGCAAAATGTCTATTTATGTTACATGTATGCTATGAAAATAAATGCTGAGATTACATATTCATCACTTATGTATTTACCATAACAAAGTGTGTGTAATACCGTACACAAGATCCGCTACCCTACCAAGTGCATCCAGGAGCCCAACAGGGGCAACAGGGATCAGGATCAGAGAAAACAGTCAGTAAGATATAAGCGAAAGAGAAAAATGAAAGAACTAAGCAAAGACTAAGCAGAAAAAGAAAAAATAGATGCTGCAAGAAAGAAGGAAAAGAGACTGGAGAAAAAGTGTAGAAGATGGACTAGAGAAGAGGTGTAAAGGAGGGATCAAAAGAAACCAAAGCCAGAGCTTAAAGGGAAAAAAGACAGGACAAAGGGAAAAAGGGAGGAAACGAAAAAAAAAGAGGGGAAGGGGTTGGCAAAGGCAGAGAAGAGGATAAAAGGGCAGAGAAAAAGAAACAAGAGAAGACAACAGAACAAAAAAGGGGAACCAAATAAAAGCAGGAAAGATAAACAACCAAGAAAGAGAAACAGAAAAAGAAGAAAGCATAACCCGAACCAGGGGAGACGGACAGTGGATAACATGAAGACCGAGAGGAGAGAGGAAAAAGAAAAAGGAGAAAAGGAAACAAAAAAGAAAGAGAGGAAAAGGAAACAGAGGAGGAAGCAGAAGAAAGGAATCAAGAAGGAAAGGAGGGGAGTTAAAGTTATACTAAAGGTAAGCTCGATTGTTCCCATCCGTTCAATCCATTTTCAAAATGCCCCTGTAGTTCCTAAGTATTTGTAAAAGTATGAGAGCATTGGAGATGGAGAGAAAAAATGAGGAGAGACAGTGGGTGTGTCAACAGTAATGTGATGTAAGCACACTGTGTGCATTGTTGTGCCTCTAGTTATTATTGCCAGCGCATAGTCTGATGTCATTCCATTAGTGAAAGCACATTAATGCTTCTGAAGAAAATGTAAAAATCTAAAGGAGGTCTTCAGTCCTAGGTTGGGCTGTATCCAGTTTATGTATCCAGAAGGTCTCTCTCTGTAGCAGGCACAAGGTACGGTCGCCCCCTCAAGTTGATTTTGGAATATCGTCAATAACCATCTCTCTAAGTTCATGTATATGGTGTTTGTGGTGTACAAAATGCACAGCCACCTGTTTTTAATAATCAATATTTTTCACTCTACTGTATCTGTCAATACTGGTTCTGATATTATGGTGTTGCTGAAAGCGCTTCTTGAATGGTCCCTATATTTACAAGGACATTTAAGCAAACACAGAACTCCATGTTACAGTTATACACTCCTCCGATTTAAAAACTCTGACCAGTGTGGGGATAGGAGAATTTGAGTCCCTAGATCATAGAGTTGCATATATTACAGTCAGTGGTGGCCTGGGGCCAGAAATCAGCCCTGGGTTTTTACAGCCCCTAGCCAGCCCGAGATAACTGCTGTGCTCCCCCACCCTGGGGGCTATAGCATGGGGTTCTTTGCTTTTTGGGTACATTGGGGCTGGGTATAGGCAGCTGAGAAGGAGACTAAGAGGGCAGGGATTGAATGGATCATTATGTCACAGTCTGGGCATAGTAATAAAAAAAGATGTGTTAGCCCCTGTGGTGAGCCAGTCTGTACATGTCTATTAGCTTTCCGCTACAGAGGGCCAGTCACTTGAAAGCCTGAAGTCACTTGTGTATCGTATAAGACTGTGGAGATGATTTGCAAATAATTTATTGGACACACCAAGGCCATAACAGATTATGAGTTATTCTCAAAGTTTATTGGGATTCTTGGATAAAAAGTCAGCTTTGACAATGCAAGTTTTTATTTGGCCTTTCCATATTATAAAGAGGAGAGGCTGAAAGAATGGTCAAGACACAGAAACAAAGAAGGTTGACGGCGGATGGAGACCACATGGTCCATCCAGTTCACTTTGTGCATGCGTTCTCTTTATCTTAAGATATATGTATGCTCATCCTATTCTATTCAATTAGGCGGGATTCACACTGCAGCAATCATGTGGCGATAGCGGTAATCACAACACAATGGCCCTGTTCTGCCCCGGTATTTAGGAGAGATCTTTGCTGTACAGAAATCACTAGTGCGCCCTATACGCTGCATGCAGGACTTTTTTCAATGGCCCAGGTGAGACTACATAGAAGGCCATTCACAGCGTTTGTAGGGCAATTGATATTGTCACGCTATCACCCAGGCCTCACTGTGGACTTTCCCACCATCTAAGCTGGAGGTTTGTTGCAAGCATATACAAGCAATACAATATTTTGTGACATTGCTCCTGATCTTCCCTTAAAAGGAGAACAAAAACCAGAAATTTGGCTTTCCTGGGTTTTGTTCCATTCCCGGGGATTCAACGGGGATGCCCGGGAATGGAACCCCCGAGGGTGCCAGAAATCACTAATCTTTCCCCATTCGAACGCCACATGTTCAGTTTCCCAACGAGAGCCATCTGCTGGGACTATGTTGTGCAAATTGCTCTCATGGTTCAATAGGTTGGACGCACTCCTGCACCCCCAGCGGCGTGTGCCCCCACTATTCAGACTGGCTGTCAAGGGCCGGAAGACAATTGGTAGCAGTTGTGGATCCTTCAGCAGCAATGGAGAAGGTGGTGAGAAATGAAGGGAGATTGGTGGTAGCTCATATGGTGACAAGTACTAGAAGACAATTGGCAGCAGCAACGGACCCTTCAGTTGGAAAGGAGAAGGCAGTGTAGACCAGAGGATAATTGGAAGCAGTGGTGGACCCTTCAGCAGCACTAGAGAAGGGGATGAGGAGTGAAAGGTGACTGGTGGAAGCTCAGATGGTGACCAAAAGACAGTTGGCAGCAGTGGTGGACCCTTCAGCAGCCTTGGAGAAGGACGATAGGTGTTAAGCTCAGATAGTGACAAGGACCAGAAGACAATTGGCATAAACAGTGGACCCTTCAGTGGAAAAGGATAAGGACCAGAGGACAATTGGCAACATTGATAGACTCTCTTCAGTAGCAGCGAGGAGTGGAGGATGAGAAAAAAAATAAGAAGTGGGAGTGGAAGAAGCGGGAGTGACGATAACTTACAGCAGAAAAGGATGACTGCTGGCAGTGAAGAAGGAAATGAAGAACAGAAAGAAAACAGTGGCAGGAGGAGGACCTAGTGGTGTCAGCAAAGCTGAAGGCCCACATGTTACGTTGCATGTGACATGATACACAACAAAAGAGCCCGGAGACTCTCTTTCCCAAGGGCTCATATAGAGCCTTTGTTGGCCCTGGCCAGCAGCTTTCAGGGTTTAGCAGAACTGTGCATGTTCATGCAATATAGGCTAAGGCACTCTGCCAGGCAATAATAATAAAAGCATATTATTTCCAACCCCCCGCCACCAGCACTGCAACAGGGGATGAACTGGTGATTTTATATCTAATCTTCTAATCTTTAGTTAGATTATTTTGGGTTTCCACTGATCCAACAATGCTTTAAGGTCATTATTTTATGCAAGGCCTAAAGCACTGATTGGACAAGTGCCTACGCATGCTCCGTTGGGATGGCGGAAGGTGAGTGGAGTGTGCGATCTGGGGGATTTCACTCTGCAGGGCATTCAGACCATAGACCAACCACCAGCATAGTAAAAATCCTTGTGATTGGCCACATTAAATTCAGGGCTACCAAGATTGTTGGCAACTCCACTAACCCAGGTCCTTCCTTTTTCAACATCCTACATTCCAGGTGAATATTCAGACAACCACCTATGAGAACACAGAACAACTGCTTCTATGCTCTGGCCACCAGAAAAGAAATGTAAACCCATAAAAGTGTAGGGGAGAAAAATGTAAGTTTTTTTTTTAAATGTGTATTGTTTCTAGCGCAGGGGACATCCCAACTGCAGACCCCCCCCCCCCCGCACATTACCCCAGATCTCCTTTAAATGTTACCACATTGCTCTTTTTAGTTGTGAATTTCACCTCCCGCGGCGTCCATCGTGTCGCCCGGGGGCCCATCATCTCTCTGCTGGGTCTGGCACTTCCGGACTGCGGCACCCACAGGGAATAACAGGTGCCTCCCCCTGGGCTTGTATGCTTCCCCACTGCAGGCCACAAAATCACATGACCAAATACCACGGGAACCGTGGCAGGTGAGCCGAGGAGCCTCATGCCGAGAGGTGAATCTGATCTGGGGGAAACTTCACAAAAGTAGAGTTTGCCTTTAACTTCTCTCTTCCCTTATCCTGAAATAAAGCAGTGCTACTTTATCAGTAGATACAGAGGTTGTATCCCTCTGTCTCCCTCTGAATCCCCAGAGGGTGATGTTCAATCCTTGTGAATTAGGGCATGAAGACTTTTACACAGAAACCCACAACCCAGTGACAGGGTTTTCCAGAAATCCTCCATCACTAGCAGTACATACCCAAACCAAGGGCAAGAAGGTTGCTCCCATGTGCCATAAAGCTACTGAATAGTTGTGGCATATCAAATCCCAAGTGTACTCATTATGTACTCTTAATCATTTTCTCTCTTTTTTTTGGGGGTGTATTTATGCAAAGGCGTAATTGTTTATTAGTTACCTGTCTTACTGTTTTTATGAATTGTAAACCCCTGACCTCTGCTGTCTAGAAATTTTCCTTAAATGTAATGTTCTTGGCTTTAAATAAACTGATGTCAGTGGTTAGCATATCAGTTAGGAGCTATGCCTGCTTAACTGAATAATGGCAGGAAAAAACAGAAAACTGGGATGACAGGGTGATAAGAAACCAGGACTGGAGACTGTGATACGAGCAGGTAGTGAGATCAAAGAAACAGGAACCAGGAACTAGCGCTGGTGAACAGATGCAGGTGAGGATAATCACACTGCAGAGGGAGCCTGCAAAAGCCTACTGGTGAATACTAACAACCACAGAGCTAATGGGAACTGCACCCTGAGATTCGGTTTAACCCTAACAACTGGTAACAGTTCAGGACTGAGCTGTCACGAGACCCACATACCATACCATGCAGCAACAAGTGCTGATTCTGGAGTGAGATCAAAGAAACAGGAACCAGGAACTAGCGCTGGTGAACAGATGCAGGTGAGGATAATCACACTGCAGAGGGAGCCTGCAAAAGCCTACTGGTGAATACTAACAACCACAGAGCTAATGGGAACTGCACCCTGAGATTCGGTTTAACCCTAACAACTGGTAACAGTTCAGGACTGAGCTGTCACGAGACCCACATACCATACCATGCAGCAACAAGTGCTGATTCTGGATGTGCCCAGGCAAATCTGAGGCAGAAGCAATGACCTGGTCAAATGGGGATGCCCCGATGAGTGAAACGTCAAGTTGCCACATCCCCTGCATCCCGTGGATGCTGGCAATACTGTGGATGTAGCAGTGCGTGCTCCCCATTGAGCTCAATCAGAGCTGTTTGCCGAATGATGTTGTCAAAGCAACAGGCTCTGATTGGATGAATCTGCACATGCACCTTTGGAGGAGAGATAAGGCTTTTACTGGGCAGTCTGGGGTGTTTCACACCACAAGGTAGTGCTGTATTTAGATTCATACATAATAATTATGCATTTTTCAGCAATTTTGTAAATTGATGATAGTAAAATAATGTGTTACCTAGTTGTGACCAAATATAATGTCTCAGAGATACTGGAACATGATTCAGCAACATGGGAAAAAAATATTTTTTAATGATTTTTTTACTGTAATACTCTTCAGTACAATTTTTTCCTGTGCAAATAATTTTAAAATGGGCAAAGCTAAAAATGTGCTGAAAAAATAATTATACATATTTTTTCTCACAAAAAAGTGAGGAAAAAATTTCACGGTGCTGATTTAGCCCTATAGAAGCAGTCTTTATTTCAGGTCCTGTGTTATGGCAGGTTTATTCCTCATCCATAAGTGGCACAGGATGCAGATTACTTCTGACACCCTATGAAGAGGAGACTTGATTGTCTGACAACAATGCTGAAGTTGGTTTCTTATTCGCTCTATAGAATAACTGGCATCATTAACAGACATTTTCCTTTAAATGAAGGAAGAAAATAAACATATTCAGTGCGAATAAGAAACTGGACAAATAAGAAACCAACTTTAGCCTGAATAAGAAACCAGACGAATAAGAAACCAACTTCAGCGTCGTTCCTAACTGTCCCTCATTCGGAGGGGTTGTCCCTCTTTTCTGCCCATGTCCACCTGTCCCTACCTTCATTTGCCTATTCAAGGTGTTTATATTGTTGTAGCTGTTACACTCTATCTCCTATCCATACCTCTTTCCCACCCTGAAAAGCTGGAGGGTATGTGCAGGTAGTGCCCCCCCCCACCTTATGGAGCCATTGAGATTTACTGTGTAAATACTTACAATATTTATTTTACATATATACATATTGTATATATTTGCTCTGGTTACTGTGGCTTATTTATGCTTTGGTTGCTGAGGTTTACATTTGTTCTGGATGTTGCGGGTTGCTATGTATTTATGTATAATCTGTCTTCTGTGGTGCTTTCCGGGTGTTCACGTGTATAATATACTTCCTTCAGTTGATCCATATCATCCAAATCTGCATTTCAGTGGTACACCCTGAATTCATAACACTAGTAGTGATGAGGCAGAGGGTCTCCTTACTGGTTTGATGGCCACCTAGCCCAAACATTAGCCAGCCTCCCCATGATATATACATAGGACCACTACAGCTAAAACATAGCCCACAAAAGGCTTTAAATGAGAACAGGTTTGAAGAAGATATGCCCCAGCAGGGCTCCCCCAGCCCAAACATTAGCCAGGCCTCCACCCACGGGCCCACTGCAATATGAATGTGAATGTGAGAAAACCAGACTTGTGATTTTTCTTAAAACCATGTGATGTGTTCGCCAGTGAGAACCCCGCCAGCGGCACTCAGTACCCTTTTGGAGAGCACACTATCCGAGCTGCAGTTGACATATTCCTGGTGTGGCAAGTATGAGATGAATGACCAGTGCTACAGGAAAATTCTTTCTCTAATATGTAGCCCATTAATGCACCCTCTCTGCACTGGTGCCATGAGTTTGGACATTTTGATCTTGTAGTGTGGATCCAAGAGGGTGGCCATCCTGTTATCTTTGATGTGGTTTTTGCGAGGGTCCTGTTCTAAACACAGTAACATAAAGGCACACATGTGCTGTACTATGCCCATCTCTAAGTCCCAAGAAACCTCAATGCCAGGCCTAGCCACAGTGTTCTCTGGCTGTTCGGCCTAGCCACAGTGTTCTCTGGCTGTTCGGCCTAGCCACAGTGTTCTCTGGCTGTTCGGCCTAGCCACGGTGTTTTCTGGCTGTTCGGCCTAGTCACAGTGTCCTCTGACTGTTTGGCCTAACCGCAGTGTTCTCTGGTAGTTTGGCCTAGCCACAGTGCTCTCTGACTGTTCGGCCTAGCAACAGTTTTCTCTGGCTGTTCGGTCTAGCCACAGTGTTCTCTGACTGTTCGGCCTAGCCACAGTGTTCTCTGACTGTTCGGCCTAGTCACAGTGTCCTCTGACTGTTTGGCCTAGCCACAGTGTTCTCTGACTATTCGGCCTAGCCACAGGGTTCTCTGTTCGGCCTAGCCACAGTGTCCTCTGACTGTTTGGCCTAGCCACAGTGTTCTCTGGCTGTTCGGCCTAGCCACAGTGTCCTGTGGCTGTTCGGCCTAGCCACAGTGTCCTCTGGCTGTTCGGCCTAGCCACAGTGTTCTCTGGCTGTTCGGCATAGTCTCAGTGTCCTCTGACTGTTTGGCCTAGCCACAGTGTTCTCTGACTATTCGGCCTAGCCACAGGGATCTCTGTTCGGCCTAGCCACAGTGTTCTCTGGCTGTTCGGCCTAGCCATGGTGTTTTCTGGCTGTTCGGCCTAGTCACAGTGTCCTCTGACTGTTTGGCCTAACCGCAGTGTTCTCTGGTAGTTTGGCCTAGCCACAGTGCTCTCTGACTGTTCGGCCTAGCCACAGTTTTCTCTGGCTGTTCGGTCTAGCCACAGTGTTCTCTGACTGTTCGGCCTAGCCACAGTGTTCTCTGACTGTTCGGCCTAGTCACAGTGTCCTCTGACTGTTTGGCCTAGCCACAGTGTTCTCTGACTATTCGGCCTAGCCACAGGGTTCTCTGTTCGGCCTAGCCACAGTGCTCTCTGACTGTTCGGCCTAGCAACAGTTTTCTCTGTTCGGCCTAGCCACAGTGTCCTCTGGCTGTTCAGCCTAGCCACAGTGTTCTCTGGCTGTTCAGCCTAGCCACAGTGCTCTCTGGCTGTTCGGCCTAGCCACACTGTTCTCCGGCTGTTACGCCTAGTCACAGTGTTCTCTGGCTGTTTGGTCTAGCCACAGTGTTCTCTGGCTGTTCGGCCTAGCCACAGTGTTCTCTGGCTGTTCGGCCTAGCCACAGTGTCCTCTGACTGTTTGGCCTAACCACAGTGTTCTCTGACTGTTCGGCCTAGCCACAGTGTTCTCTGACTGTTCGGCCTAGCCGCAGTGTTCTCTGGCTGTTCGGCCTAGCCACAGTGTCCTCTGACTGTTTGGCCTAGCCGCAGTGTTCTCTGGTAGTTTGGCCTAGCCACAGTATCCTCTGACTGTTCGGTCTAGCCACAGTGTTCTCTGACTGTTCGGCCTAGCCACAGTGTCCTCTGACTGTTCGGCCTAGCCACAGAGTTCTCAACAATATAATGATACTGTTATGAATGACTTGCCTTCTACCCGTGCCAGTGGTGTCCCTAGGCAACGGGCTCGGGTTCCTCCTGCCCAGCAGCCGCTTCTGCCTCCGGTGCCATCCCCAGCGGCGCGTGTGTCGCCGAGTAAGTCCTCCCCGCTTGCCCATTGTCACTCAGCTTGTGCTTGCTGGCCTATACAGTCAGCTCATGTCCTCCGGTGGTGTAATACTCAGAATGGCCACCGGAGGCTGTTTAAAAGAACGAAGTCTAGAAGGTGCAGCTCTGAGCAGTTTGCCTGGGAAGCTCAGCTGGAGCAATCAGCCCAGAGCTCACCAATCAGACCACAGGGCCAGTGCTCCAATCTGCCGCCAGATCCTAAGTGCATCAATCCCAGCCACTGTCTCCCTGTCCAATCCTGCCGGTTTTCCCACTATAAAGGGATTTCCACTGCAGTGTGTCATTGCCTGTGATAGCGCTCAGAACCCTGTGTTACCTACTCCTGTGAAGTCTAGCCTGTTGCCGATTTGATTGTACGACCACTCTCGATCCTGAATCCTTGTTGCCAACCTCTGCCTGAATTGACGCCTCTCGATCCTGAATCCTTGTTGCCGACCTTTGTCTGAACTGACGCTTCTAGATCCTGATCCCCAGTTGCTGACCTCTGCCTGAACCCCGACTACGTCTTGCCTGACCCCTGGTGCCGCTACAATCTCTGCCTTCCCGTTATCGACCTATTGCCTGTCTCTGGACTTCCGTCACTCACACTCTTGCTATTGGTTCTCCAGTCCTCCCACATATAAGCTTACATCCTTTGAGCCATTAAGTCCTGGGGGCAACCGATCCCGGGTAGGCGTATCTTGCGTCCCGGCAAGCGGGGGCTCCTACAGGTGAAGCTGGCTGTGGAGATTGGGGGTTGTGAGCTTATTAAGAGGGCTGGAGTTACCCCGAGCGTGACATTATCACAGGCCCCAACATGGATGACCTGGTACAGCAGGTGCAAGCTATGGCCACAGTGATCAATCAACTCGCTCAAAGAGTGGCCACTCAGGAGAGTTTTGATTTGAAGCGACTTGAACAACAAGTGCATGGCATGGGTACTGCCATTAACTACTTGTCCCAACGTGTGGCAATTCAAGATCACCAGCCGGCTGCACCACCTTCATCCTTACCTCCTGTCGAGCCGAAGGTTCCCCTTCCTGAAAAATTTGATGGGGATCGTAGAAGATTTTCCAACTTCAGGAACTCCTGTGAACTTTATTTCCGACTACGGCCCTGCTCCTCGGGCACCGAATTGCAGAGGGTCGGTCTGGTTATCTCTCTGCTCCAGGGTGATCCACAGTCCTGGGCGTTTGGCTTAGCGCCCACTGATGAGGCCTTGCAAACTGTCTCAGCTTTTTTCTCCTCTATGGAGATTCTGTATTCAGACCCAGACAAGACTTCGACCGCCGATGCCAGGCTTCGAAGCCTGAAACAGGGGAAGCGTTCAGCAGAGGAATATAGTGCTGAATTCCGCCGCTGGGCGATTGAATCCCATTGGACGGCTACGGGAGAGACACATGGAGAAGAATCACTCTTACTTCCGGGAATCTTCCCACCGGGAGTCATCCACTGTAGGAGTTGTCTCATCTAAGCCCCCTGATGAGCCTATGCAACTTGGTGCTACTCACCTTTCCCCTAATGAAAAGAGTAGACGTCGCACCTTAGGCCTATGCATGTACTGTGGAACCTCTGGTCACCTGGTTAGGGCCTGCCCCAATAAAAAACCTTTGGCGGGATTGCAACGTCCTGACAAGACTGAGAAAGTTTGTCAGGACGGTCAGGTAACTTCCCTTCATAGAAATAAGATGTTGTTACCTGCTACTGTGGGTTGGGAGTTGTCCAGGAAATCCATCCCCGCTCTAGTCGATAGTGGAGCAGTGGGCAACTTTTTGGATAAATCCATAGTGACCGCCTTAGGCATTCCATTAATACCCCTTGGGAAGCCCCTCCAGATTTTGGCTGTAAATAATACTCCTGTTCATGGAGGAACTGTAACCTCCAAAACCCCTTTTATCAGCCTAGTTGTGGGACCCTCCCATTCTGAGAATCTTTAATTTTTTGTTTTTGACTGCCCTGAAACCCCGGTTGTCTTAGGGTTCCCTTGGTTGAAGATGCACAACCCTACCCTTAATTGGAAAACTGGGGAATTGACTGGATGGGGCCCACACTGTGAAGAACACTGCTCTAGCATCACTGTTGGGGCAACCCTGTTCTCAGAATTTGTTTGTCCGCCTGCCTCTCCATCCTGGAGGGTACCTCGTGTATCTTCGTTGAAGTCTGTCAGAACAATTCGGGGCGTTTGCCCTGCTGAGTTTGGTGAGGGTCCGGAGGCCCCTCGTGAAGGGGGAGGTAATGTCATGAATGACTTGCCTTCTACCCGTGCCAGTGGTATCCCTAGGCAATGGGCTCAGGTTCCTCCTGCCCAGCAGCCGCTTCTGCCTCCGGTGCCATCCCCAGCGGCGCGTGTGTCGCCGAGTAAGTCCTCCCCCCTTGCCCATTGTCACTCAGCTTGTGCTTGCTGGTCTATACAGTCAGCTCATGTCCTCCGGTGGTGTAATACTCAGAATGGCCACCGGAGGCTGTTTAAAAGAACGAAGTCTAGAAGGTGCAGCTCTGAGCAGTTTGCCTGGGAAGCTCAGCTGGAGCAATCAGCCCAGAGCTCACCAATCAGACCACAGGGCCAGTGCTCCAATCTGCCGCCAGGTCCTAAGTGCACCAATCCCAGCCACTGTCTCCCTGTCCAATCCTGCCGGTTTTCCCACTATAAAGGGATTTCCACTGCAGTGTGTCATTGCCTGTGATAGCGCTCAGAACCCTGTGTTACCTACTCCTGTGAAGTCTAGCCTGTTGCTGATTTGATTGTACGACCACTCTCGATCCTGAATCCTTGTTGCCGACCTTTGCCTGAACTGACGCTTCTAGATCCTCATCCCCAGTTGCTGACCTCTGCCTGAACCCTGACTACGTCTTGCCTGACCCCTGGTGCGGCTACGATCTCTGCCTTCCCGTTATCGACCTATTGCCTGTCTCTGGACTTCCGTCACTCACGCTCTTGCTATTGGTTCTCCAGTCCTCCCACATATAAGCTTACATCCTTTGAGCCATTAAGTCCTGGGGGTAACCGATCCCGGGTAGGCGTATCTTGCGTCCCGGCAAGCGGGGGCTCCTACAGGTGAAGCTGGCTGTGGAGATTGGGGGTTGTGAGCTTATTAAGAGGGCTGGAGTTACCCCGAGCGTGACAGATACTCTGTGGCATATATACACATTTTAAGATGGCCTCCTTATGGGAAATAAGAAATTCTCAGAATCATACTATTAATACAATTACAATGAATATAATTATGATTAATTATACTTATAGCTAGACAGAAAAAACGAATACAAAGGGGGATGATTAGCAGTCAATTATTAATACTGGTGTCATCTATTACCACGGAACCCACGTCCCTGTCAAGGGTTGTCCTAATGAAATAAGACCCCCCTCTTAAGCTATTGGGTGCAGGAGACCAAAAACCCCCAAACAGTCCCCTACACACGGGACCTAAGGATTAAAAGGGCCCCCCTGTGGGGAAAAGAAGGCCAGGTGTGAAGCACTATCAGTCCTTCTATAAAGTATTGCTGTTAAAGGCTTATTCCTGCCCTGAAGGGGGGGAAAAAGAGGTGAAAAGAAAGAGAGAGGGAAGAAGGCAAAGCAGGAGGGATGTGTAAAGCAGCGGAGGCCTTGGTCACCCCTCAAAAGACATAGCAAAGTCTGTGGCTTACAGCCACACCAAGGCCATAAGCGTGGATACACCACTAGGTGCAGCAACCTTTCCAGCTACTTTCTTCCTAGAAAAATGGTCTACGTTCCAGATCTTCGGTGCTCTTAATTCTGTTACTTCTTATATTGAATGCAGAGAACCAGAGGGGGCCGCATCGAAAGATAAAAAATCCAATACAACCCATGAAAGTGCAATGAAGGGAATAAATCTCAGAAATGTATCTGCTGCTTTGTCCCTACTGGCCAGACGGATATTTGATAGGTGGGCCTGAACTCTGGTCTTCAGTGCATTCTGGGTTTCTCCGATATATGCCTTAGGCCAACCACAACTCAGCAGATAAACGATGGACCGCGACCTCCACTTCAGAGATGGTCGTCGTCAGGGCAATGTTGAACTCATCCTCATTGAGCCGATCCAGGAATTCTTGGCAGGTAGATTCTGTGCCCAAGTCCAGGGGAAGAGTCGGATCCTGTTCTTGTAACAATCCGTGTAGCTCCATTAGGGCATCCCGATCCTCCGGGCCCAGGGTCACCAGATCAGTATCTTTAGGGGCTGAACCAAACTGTTTTTTAAGAAGAATCCTCCTGCAGAAAAGGTAAACATCTTTAATCAACATAAACCTGTCAACATTATTAGTTGGTGAAAAAGATAGTCCTCGTGACAGTACTGACTTTTCTGCAGGGCTCAAAACATGATTAGAAAGGTTGATAAATTGTAATTCATCAGTAATTAATGGAGGGTTCTCATGGCAAAGCGTTTGTACCCCCAACGGTCCCTGTTTCTCAGTGACCTTTGGTCCACGCCTGCCACCCCTCCTGGTTCATCTTCTGCTTCGGTGCCCGAAGATAAAAATTAGGCATCACTGCGTGAACTGTTTTGGGACGCAGATATCTGTTCCTTATAAGAAGGACCCCTCTGGTTGACCCTACTGCCCCTTCTCCTGGTGTTGCCTTTATGTTGCCATTTATAGGCACGTTTTTGTGTATAGTCTGAAATATCCCGCTGCAATTTACGTCTCTTGGTGTCCATGACCACTTGTTCATGTTTGTCTAAATCTACAGACAGTGATGCCAGGAAGGGTTTGACCTGTGTAGGTTGGTCAAAGCTATCTAGTTTAACCTTAAGTTCTTGTAAAGTTAATTTGGTCTGTCTCAACAATTCCTTATCGTGGTCAATGAGCATTTGCATAATTATATGCGATGCTTTAAGTAGACCCGCCTCCCAGGTGTCCCTAAACCTGGCATTGACCTCCCATCCGGGAAATAGTTGGACCCGTAGGCCCCGTGGGCAAATATTTTGGGTAATGTAAGTTTGCAAGCTATTGATGTTCCACCACAAGCACGTATAGTCTTTTTGAGCTTGCCGAATCTGTCTAGTTAAAATTAGAAAATCATTAGAAACATCAGAAGCTACACAAGCCCCATTATTCTGAAACAAAGTCTGTGTTTTGTGTATTTTCTATTGATAAACTATTCGGCTTCTGATTTTTTACATGCACAAGTGGTAATGACCTGTTGTTATCACACACAGTTTCAGTAATTCTTTGTTAGGTATTTTCTTTTCTCTTTCTATTATATTTGTGTGGATTATTGTATAGGATTAGTGGAATGTTTGTTCATTTACACACTAGCACTGATGCATGTTTGTCTTTATAGCATCATAATATTGGTTTTGTTGAGATTTTTTATATATTGTATGCACAAGTCACTTTTCTGCATTTTAAGATTTTTTGGTCAGGGATTTCTTAGGACCCAATCAAGGGTTTTTGTGCCGGCACAAAATATTAGGAATCATTACTTGTAGTCCTCACATTAGGTATATTGAGGAGAGTTCCCAGTTACTGTATGCTTTTTACTGTTGGCACTGGAAGGATTGTGGGAACGTGCAGAGTCTTTAATGTGTTTGTATGTGATTATATGTTGTCTTGATGTATTAACTGTATCAGATTATTAGTCAAAATTTTTGGTGCTCCTGTTAATGTGGTGGAGTGGGAATTATTTTTCCCTTAGCCATTTTTTGTTTTTTTCAGGTGCTTTGACACAGTGTAGCACAGTTGATTTATTGATGTGGTGCACCCCTATTGTGGTTGGTTTTTAAATGTTCGGCCTAGCCAGAGTGTCCCCTGGCTGTTCGGCCTAGACACTGTGTCCTCTGGCTGTTCGGCCTAGCCACAGTGTCCCCTGGCTGTTCGGCCTAGCCACAGTGTTCTCTGGCTGTTCGGCCTAGCCACAGTGTTCTCTGGCTGTTCGGCCTAGCCACAGGGTTCTCTGGCTGTTCGGCCTAGCCACAGGGTTCTCTGTTTGGCCTAGCCACAGTGTCCTCTGACTGTTCGGTCTAGCCACAGTGTTCTCTGACTGTTCGGTCTAGCCACAGTGTTCTCTGACTGTTCGGCCTAACCACATTGTTCACTGGCTGTTTGGTCTAGCCACGGTGTCCTCTGACTGTTCGGCTTAGCCACAGTGTCCCCTGACTGTTCGGCCTAGCCACTGTGTTCTCTGGATGTTCAGGCTAGCCACAGTGTCTTCTGACTGTTTGGCCTAGCCACAGTGTCCTCTGACTGTTTGGCCTAGCCACAGTGTCCTATGACTGTTTGGCCTAGCCACAGTGTCCTCTGACCGTTTGACCTAGGCACAGTGTCCTCTGACTGTTTAGCCTAGCCACAGTGTCCTCTGACTGTTTGACCTAGCCACAGTGTTCTCTGACTGTTTGACCTAGCCACAGTGTTCTCTGACTGTTTGACCTAGCCACAGTGTCCTCTGACTGTTTGGCCTAGCCACAGTGTCCTCTGGCTGATCGATCTAGCCACAGTGTTCTCTATTTGGCCTAGCCACAGTGTCCCCTGGCTGTTCGGCCTAGCCACAGTGTCCTCTGGCTGTTCGGCCTAACCACAGTGTCCTCTGGCTGTTCGGCCTAACCACAGTGTCCTCTGGCTGTTCGGCCTAGCCAAAGTGTCCTCTGGCTGTTCGGCCTAGCCACAGTGTTCTCTGACTGGCCTAGCCACAGTGTTCTCTGGCTGTTCGGCCTAGCCACAGTGTCCTCTGGCTGTTCGGCCTAGCCAAAGTGTCCTCTGACTGTTCGGGCTAGCCAAAGTGTCTTCTGACTGTTCGGCCTAGCCACAGTGTCCTCTGACTGTTCGGCCTAGCCACAGTGTTCTCTGGCTGGTCGGTCTAGCCACAGTGTCCTCTCACTGTTCGGTCTATCCACAGTGTTCTCTGACTGTTCGGCCTAGCCACAGTGTTCTCTGACTGTTCGGCCTAGACACAGTGTCCTCTGGCTGTTCGATCTAGCCACAGTGTTCTCTGACTGTTCGGCCTAGCCACTGTGTTCTCTGGCTGTTCAGCCTAGCCACAGTGTACTCTGGCTGTTCGGCCTAGCCACAGTGTGAATTGACTGTTCGGCCTAGCCACAGTGTTCTCTGGCTGTTCGGCCTACCAACAGTGTTCTCTGGCTGTTGGGCCTAGCTACAGTGTCCTCTGGCTGTTCGGCCTAGCCACAGTGTCCTCTGACTGTTCGGCCTAGCCACAGTGTCCTCTGACTGTTCGGCCTAGCCACAGTGTCCTCTGACTGTTCGGCCTAGCTGCAGTGTTCTCAGGCTGTTCGGCCTAGCCGCAGTGTTCCCTGCCTGTTCGGCCTAGCCGCAGTGTTCTCTGGTTGTTCGGCCTAGCCACAATGTCCTCTGACTGTTCAGCCTAGCCACAGTGTTCTCTGGCTGTTCGGCCTAGCCACAGTGTCCTCTGACTGTTCGGCCTAGCGACAGTGTCCTCTGACTGTTTGGCCTAGCCACAGTGTTCTCTGACTGTTTGGTCTAGCCACAGTGTTCTCCGGCTGTTCTGCCTAGCCACAGTGTTCTCTGGCTGTTCGGCCTAGCCACAGTGTCCTCTGACTGTTCGGCCTAGCCGCAGTGTTCTCTGGTTGTTTGACCTAGCCACAGTGTCCTCTGACTATTCGGTCTAGCCACAGTGTTCTCTGACTGTTTGGCCTAGCCACAGTGTTCTCTGGCTGTTCGGCCTAGCCACAGTGTCCTCTGACTGTTTGTCCTAGCCACAGTGTCCTCTGACTGTTCAGTCTAGCCACAGTGTCCGCTGACTGTTTGGCCTAACCACATTGTTCTTTGGCTGTTTGGTCTAGCCACAGTGTCATCTGACTGTTCAGTTTAGCCACAGTGTCCTCTGACTGTTCGGCCTAGCCACAGTGTCCTCTGACTGTTCGGCCTAGCCACTGTGTCCTCTGACTGTTTGGCCTAGCCACTGTGTCCTCTGACTGTTTGGCCTAGCCACTGTGTCCTCTGACTGTTTGGCCTAGCCACAGTGTTCTCTGGCTGTTCGGTCTAGCCACAGTGTTCTCTGACTATTCGGCCTAGCCACAGTGTCCTTTGACTGCTCAGTCTAGCCACAGGGTTCTCTGTTCGGCCTAGCCACAGTGTCCTCTGACTGTTCGGTCTAGCCACAGTGTCCTCTGACTGTTCGGCCTAACCACATTGTTCTCTGGCTGTTTAGTCTAGCCACAGTGTCCTCTGACTGTGCAGTTTAGCCACAGTGTCCTCTGACTGTTCGGCCTAGCCACAGTGTTCTCTGGCTGTTCGGTCTAGCCACAGTACCCTCTGACTGTTCGGTCTAGCCACAGTGTTCTCTGGTTGTTTGGCCTAGCCACTGTGTCCTCTGACTGTTCGTTCTAGCCACAGTGTCCTCTGACTGTTTGGCCTAGCCACAGTGTTCTCTGGCTGTTTGGCCTAGCCACAGTGTTCTCTGGCTGTTCGGCCTAGCCACAGTGTCCTCTGACTGTTCGGCCTAGCCACAGTGTTCTCTGGTTGTTTGGCCTAGCCGCAGTGTCCTCTGACTGTTCAGCCTAGACACAGTGTTCTCTGGCTGGTCGGTCTAGCCACAGTGTTCTCTGACTGTTCGGCTCAGTCACAGTGTCCTCTGGCTGTTCGATCTAGCCACAGTGTTCTCTGACTGTTCGGCATAGCCACTGTGTTCTCTGGCTGTTCAGCCTAGCCACAGTGTCCTCTGACTGTTCGGCCTAGCCACAGTGTTCTCTGGTTGTTTAGCCTAGCCGCAGTGTCCTCTGACTGTTCAGCCTAGACACAGTGTTCTCTGGCTGGTCGGCCTAGCCACAGTGTTCTCTGACTGTTCGGCCCAGTCACAGTGTCCTCTGGCTGTTCGATCTAGCCACAGTGTTCTCTGACTGTTCGGCATAGCCACTGTGTTCTCTGGCTGTTCAGCCTAGCCACAGTGTACTCTGGCTGTTCGGCCTAGCCACAGTGTGATTTGACTGTTCGGCCTAGCCACAGTGTGATTTGACTGTTCGGCCTAGCCACAGTGTCCTCTGGCTGTTCGGCCTAGCCACAGTGTCCTCTGACTGTTCGGCCTAGCCACAGTGTCCTCTGACTGTTCGGCCTAGCCACAGTGTCCTCTGACTGTTCGGCCTAGCTGCAGTGTTCTCAGGCTGTTCAGCCTAGCCGCAGTGTTCCCTGCCTGTTCGGCCTAGCCGCAGTGTTCTCTGGTTGTTCGGCCTAGCCACAATGTCCTCTGACTGTTCAGCCTAGCCACCGTGTTCTCTGGCTGTTCGGCCTAGCCACAGTGTCCTCTGACTGTTCTGCCTAGCGACAGTGTCCTCTGACTGTTTGGCCTAGCCACAGGGTTCTCTGTTCGGCCTAGCCACAGTGTCCTCTGACTGTTCGGCCTAGCCACAGTGTCCTCTGACTGTTCGGCCTAGCTGCAGTGTTCTCAGGCTGTTCAGCCTAGCCGCAGTGTTCCCTGCCTGTTCGGCCTAGCCGCAGTGTTCTCTGGTTGTTCGGCCTAGCCACAATGTCCTCTGACTGTTCAGCCTAGCCACCGTGTTCTCTGGCTGTTCGGCCTAGCCACAGTGTCCTCTGACTGTTCTGCCTAGCGACAGTGTCCTCTGACTGTTTGGCCTAGCCACAGGGTTCTCTGTTCGGCCTAGCCACAGTGTTCTCTGACTGTTTGGCCTAGCCACAGTGTTCTCTGGCTGTTCGGCCTAGCCACAGTGTCCTCTGACTGTTCTGCCTAGCGACAGTGTCCTCTGACTGTTCGGCCTAGCCACAGTGTCCTCTGACTGCTCGGCCTAGCCACAGTGTCCTCTGACTGCTCGGCCTAGCCACAGTGTCCACTGACTGTTCGGCCTAGCCACAGTGTCCTCTGACTGTTCGGCCTAGCTGCAGTGTTCTCAGGCTGTTCGGCCTAGCCGCAGTGTTCCCTGCCTGTTCGGCCTAGCCGCAGTGTTCTCTGGTTGTTCGGCCTAGCCACAATGTCCTCTGACTGTTCAGCCTAGCCACCGTGTTCTCTGGCTGTTCGGCCTAGCCACAGTGTCCTCTGACTGTTCTGCCTAGCGACAGTGTCCTCTGACTGTTTGGCCTAGCCACAGGGTTCTCTGTTCGGCCTAGCCACAGTGTTCTCTGGCTGTTCGGCCTAGCCACAGTGTCCTCTGACTGTTCTGCCTAGCAACAGTGTCCTCTGACTGTTTGGCCTAGCCACAGGGTTCTCTGTTCGGCCTTGCCACAGTGTTCTCTGACTGTTTGGCCCAGCCACAGTGTTCTCTGGTTGTTCGGCCTAGCCACAGTGTCCTCTGACTGTTAGTTCTAGCCACAGTGTCCTCTGACTGTTCGGTCTAGCCAAAGTGTTCTCTGACTGTTTGGCCTAGCCACAGTGTTCTCTGACTGTTTGCCCTAGCCACAGAGTCATCTGACTGTTCTGTCTAGCCACAGTGTCCGCTGACTGTTTGGCCTAACCACATTGTTCTTTGGCTGTTTGGTCTAGCCACAGTGTCATCTGACTGTTCAGTTTAGCCACAGTGTCCTCTGACTGTTCGGCCTAGCCACAGTGTCCTCTGACTGTTTGGCCTAGCCACAGTGTCCTCTGACTGTTTGGCCTAGCCACAGTATCCTCTGACTGTTTGGCCTAGCCACAGGGTTCTCTGGCTGTTCGGCCTAGTCACAGTGTTCTCTGGCTGTTCGGCCTAGTCACAGTGTTCTCTGGCTGTTCGGCCTAGTCACAGTGTCCTCTAACTGTTTGACCTAGCCACAGTGTGCTCTGACTGTTCGGCCTATCCACAGTATCCTCTGACTGTTCGGTCTAGGCAGTGTTCTCTGACTATTCGGCCTAGCCACAGTGTCCTTTGACTGCTCAGTCTAGCCACAGGGTTCTCTGTTCGGCCTAGCCACAGTGTCCTCTGACTGTTCGGTCTAGCCACAGTGTCCCCTGACTGTTCGGCCTAACCACATTGTTCTCTGGCTGTTTGGTCTAGCCACAGTGTCCTCTGACTGTTCAGTTTAGCCACAGTGTCCTCTGACTGTTCGCCTAGCCACAGTGTTCTCTGGCTGTTCGGTCTAGCCACAGTACCCTCTGACTGTTCGGTCTAGCCACAGTGTTCTCTGACTGTTCGGCCTACCAACAGTGTTCTCTGGCTGTTGGGCCTAGCTACAGTGTCCTCTGGCTGTTCGGCCTAGCCACAGTGTCCTCTGACTGTTCGGCCTAGCCACAGTGTCCTCTGACTGTTCGGCCTAGCCACAGTGTCCTCTGACTGTTCGGCCTAGCTGCAGTGTTCTCAGGCTGTTCGGCCTAGCCGCAGTGTTCCCTGCCTGTTCGGCCTAGCCGCAGTGTTCTCTGGTTGTTCGGCCTAGCCACAATGTCCTCTGACTGTTCAGCCTAGCCACAGTGTTCTCTGGCTGTTCGGCCTAGCCACAGTGTCCTCTGACTGTTCGGCCTAGCGACAGTGTCCTCTGACTGTTTGGCCTAGCCACAGTGTTCTCTGACTGTTTGGTCTAGCCACAGTGTTCTCCGGCTGTTCAGCCTAGCCACAGTGTACTCTGGCTGTTCGGCCTAGCCACAGTGTGATTTGACTGTTCGGCCTAGCCACAGTGTGATTTGACTGTTCGGCCTAGCCACAGTGTCCTCTGGCTGTTCGGCCTAGCCACAGTGTCCTCTGACTGTTCGGCCTAGCCACAGTGTCCTCTGACTGTTCGGCCTAGCCACAGTGTCCTCTGACTGTTCGGCCTAGCTGCAGTGTTCTCAGGCTGTTCAGCCTAGCCGCAGTGTTCCCTGCCTGTTCGGCCTAGCCGCAGTGTTCTCTGGTTGTTCGGCCTAGCCACAATGTCCTCTGACTGTTCAGCCTAGCCACCGTGTTCTCTGGCTGTTCGGCCTAGCCACAGTGTCCTCTGACTGTTCTGCCTAGCGACAGTGTCCTCTGACTGTTTGGCCTAGCCACAGGGTTCTCTGTTCGGCCTAGCCACAGTGTCCTCTGACTGTTCGGCCTAGCCACAGTGTCCTCTGACTGTTCGGCCTAGCTGCAGTGTTCTCAGGCTGTTCAGCCTAGCCGCAGTGTTCCCTGCCTGTTCGGCCTAGCCGCAGTGTTCTCTGGTTGTTCGGCCTAGCCACAATGTCCTCTGACTGTTCAGCCTAGCCACCGTGTTCTCTGGCTGTTCGGCCTAGCCACAGTGTCCTCTGACTGTTCTGCCTAGCGACAGTGTCCTCTGACTGTTTGGCCTAGCCACAGGGTTCTCTGTTCGGCCTAGCCACAGTGTTCTCTGACTGTTTGGCCTAGCCACAGTGTTCTCTGGCTGTTCGGCCTAGCCACAGTGTCCTCTGACTGTTCTGCCTAGCGACAGTGTCCTCTGACTGTTCGGCCTAGCCACAGTGTCCTCTGACTGCTCGGCCTAGCCACAGTGTCCTCTGACTGCTCGGCCTAGCCACAGTGTCCACTGACTGTTCGGCCTAGCCACAGTGTCCTCTGACTGTTCGGCCTAGCTGCAGTGTTCTCAGGCTGTTCGGCCTAGCCGCAGTGTTCCCTGCCTGTTCGGCCTAGCCGCAGTGTTCTCTGGTTGTTCGGCCTAGCCACAATGTCCTCTGACTGTTCAGCCTAGCCACCGTGTTCTCTGGCTGTTCGGCCTAGCCACAGTGTCCTCTGACTGTTCTGCCTAGCGACAGTGTCCTCTGACTGTTTGGCCTAGCCACAGGGTTCTCTGTTCGGCCTAGCCACAGTGTTCTCTGGCTGTTCGGCCTAGCCACAGTGTCCTCTGACTGTTCTGCCTAGCAACAGTGTCCTCTGACTGTTTGGCCTAGCCACAGGGTTCTCTGTTCGGCCTTGCCACAGTGTTCTCTGACTGTTTGGCCCAGCCACAGTGTTCTCTGGTTGTTCGGCCTAGCCACAGTGTCCTCTGACTGTTAGTTCTAGCCACAGTGTTCTCTGACTGTTTGGCCTAGCCACAGTGTTCTCTGACTGTTTGCCCTAGCCACAGAGTCATCTGACTGTTCTGTCTAGCCACAGTGTCCGCTGACTGTTTGGCCTAACCACATTGTTCTTTGGCTGTTTGGTCTAGCCACAGTGTCATCTGACTGTTCAGTTTAGCCACAGTGTCCTCTGACTGTTCGGCCTAGCCACAGTGTCCTCTGACTGTTTGGCCTAGCCACAGTGTCCTCTGACTGTTTGGCCTAGCCACAGTATCCTCTGACTGTTTGGCCTAGCCACAGGGTTCTCTGGCTGTTCGGCCTAGTCACAGTGTTCTCTGGCTGTTCGGCCTAGTCACAGTGTTCTCTGGCTGTTCGGCCTAGTCACAGTGTCCTCTAACTGTTCGACCTAGCCACAGTGTGCTCTGACTGTTCGGCCTATCCACAGTATCCTCTGACTGTTCGGTCTAGGCAGTGTTCTCTGACTATTCGGCCTAGCCACAGTGTCCTTTGACTGCTCAGTCTAGCCACAGGGTTCTCTGTTCGGCCTAGCCACAGTGTCCTCTGACTGTTCGGTCTAGCCACAGTGTCCCCTGACTGTTCGGCCTAACCACATTGTTCTCTGGCTGTTTGGTCTAGCCACAGTGTCCTCTGACTGTTCAGTTTAGCCACAGTGTCCTCTGACTGTTCGCCTAGCCACAGTGTTCTCTGGCTGTTCGGTCTAGCCACAGTACCCTCTGACTGTTCGGTCTAGCCACAGTGTTCTCTGACTGTTCGCCCTAGCCACAGTGTTCTCTGGCTGTTCGGCCTAGTCACAGTGTTCTCTGGCTGTTTGGCCTATTCACAGTGTCCTCTGACTGTTCGGCCTAGCCACAGTGTCCTCTGACTGTTCGGCCTAGCCACAGTGTCCTCTGACTGTTTGGTCTAGCCACAGTGTCCTCTGACTGTTTGTTCTAGCCACAGTGTCCTCTGACTGTTCGGTCTAGCCACAGTGTTCTCTGACTGTTCGCCCTAGCCACAGTGTTCTCTGGCTGTTCGTTCTAGTCACAGTGTCCTCTGACTGTTCGGTCTAGCCACAGTGTCCTCTGACTGTTCGCCCTAGCCACAGTTTTCTCTGGCTGTTCGTTCTAGTCACAGTGTCCTCTGACTGTTCAGTCTAGCCACAGTGTCCTCTGACTGTTCGGCCTAGCCACTGGGTTCTCTGTTCGGCCTTGCCACAGTGTCCTCTCACTGTTTGGCCTAGCCACAGTGTCCTCTGACTGTTCGTTCTAGCCACAGTGTCCTCTGACTGTTCGTTCTAGCCACAGTGTCCTCTGACTGTTCGTTCTAGCCACAGTGTACTCTGACTGTTCGTTCTAGCCACAGTGTCCTCTGACTGTTCGGTCTAGCCACAGTGTCCTCTGACTGTTCGGCCTAGCCACTGGGTTCTCTTTTCGGCCTTGCCACAGTGTTCTCTGGCTGTTCGTTCTAGTCACAGTGTCCTCTCACTGTTTGGCCTAGCCACAGTGTCCTCTGACTGTTCGGCCTAACCACATTGTTCTCTGGCTGTTCGGTCTAGCCACAGTGTTCTCTGACTGTTCTCCCTAGCCACAGTGTTCTCTGGCTGTTCAGCCTAGTCACAGTGTCCTCTGACTGTTTGGTCTAGCCACAGTGTCCTCTGACTGTTCGGCCCAGCCACTGGGCTCTCTGTTCGGCCTAGCCACAGTGTCCTTTGACTGTTTGGCCTAGCTGCAGTGTACTCTGACTGTTCAGTCTAGCCACAGTGTCCTCTGACTGTTCGGCCTAACCACATTGTTCTTTGGCTGTTCGGTCTAGCCACAGTGTCATCTGACTGTTCAGTTTAGCCACAGTGTCATCTGACTGTTCAGTTTAGCCAGAGTGTCCTCTGACTGTTTGGCCTAGCCACAGGGTTCTCTGACTGTTCGACCTAGCCACAGTGTCCTCTGGCTGTCCGGCCTAGCCACAATGTCCTCTGGCTTTCCAGCCTAGCCACAGTATCCTCTGGCTGTCCAGCCTAGCCACAGTGTCCTCTGGCTGTCCAGCCTAGCCACAGTGTCCTCTGGCTGTCCAGCCTAGCCACAGTGTCCTCTGGCTGTCCAGCCTAGCCACAGTGTCCTCTGGCTGTCCAGCCTAGCCACAGTGTCCTCTGGCTGTCCAGCCTAGCCACAGTGTCCTCTGGCTGTCCAGCCTAGCCACAGTGTCCTCTGGCTGTCCAGCCTAGCCACAGTGTCCTCTGGCTGTCCAGCCTAGCCACAGTGTCCTCTGGCTGTTCAGCCTAGCCACAGTGTTCCCTGACTGTTCGGCCTAGCCACAGTGTTCTCTGACTATTCGGCCTAGCTACAGTGTCCTGTTCGGTATAGCCACACTGTCCTCTGACTGTTCGGCCTAACCACACTGTCCTCTGACTGTTCAGTTTAGCCACAGTGTCCTCTGACTGTTCGGCCTAGCCACAGTGGGCTCTGACTGTTTGACCTAGCCACAGTGTGTTCTGACTGTTCAGCCTAGCCACAGTGTTCTCTGACTGTTTGGCCCAGCCACAGTGTTCTCTGACTGTTTGGCCCAGCCACAGTGTTCTCTGACTGTTTGGCCCAGCCACAGTGTTCTCTGACTGTTTGGCCCAGCCACAGTGTTCTCTGACTGTTTGGCCCAGCCACAGTGTTCTCTGACTGTTTGGCCCAGCCACAGTGTTCTCTGACTGTTTGGCCCAGCCACAGTGTTCTCTGACTGTTTGGCCCAGCCACAGTGTTCTCTGACTGTTTGGCCCAGCCACAGTGTTCTCTGACTGTTTGGCCCAGCCACAGTGTTCTCTGACTGTTTGGCCCAGCCACAGTGTTCTCTGACTGTTTGGCCCAGCCACAGTGTTCTCTGACTGTTCGGCCTAGCCACAGTGTTCTCTGACTGTTTGGCCTAGCCACAGTGTTCTCTGACTCTTCGGCCTAGCCACAGTGTTCTCTGACTCTTCGGCCTAGCCACAGTGTTCTCTGACTCTTCGGCCTAGCCACAGTGTTCTCTGACTCTTCGGCCTAGCCACAGTGTTCTCTGGCTGTTCCGCCTAGCCACAGTGTTCTCTGGCTGTTCCGCCTAGCCACAGTGTTCTCTGGCTGTTCCGCCTAGCCACAGTGTTCTCTGGCTGTTCCGCCTAGCCACAGTGTTCTCTGGCTGTTCCGCCTAGCCACAGTGTTCTCTATCTGTTACAAACATTGGTTGGGATTTGTAATACAATGAGAAATGTGTTCCCTCTTCCACCTCTTCCGATTCAGCACAGTCCTCCTCTTCTGTCTCCTTCTCCATTGCCTTCATATCCTCCTCCATCTCAAGAGATGTAGAATAACCTCTCCATCTGTGCAATACCACTGCAATGTGTATAATGAATGTGAAACCAGATAGCACCAATAAAAATAATGTAGGAAATATGGAATTTTTACAATAAATGTGCACTGTATATCATATTTTATGTAAATGGATATGGCTGTATAGGCTAAGACCAAGATAATTTTATGATAAGGGATAAAAAAACAAGTCAAGTACAACAGGGAAATGTTGCTATAGCCATAATGCATAGTTGTAAAAATGATATCATCGGAAGCCAGCAGCATGGCAGGGGATACCGATCCCCTGCCCTGCTCCCGGCTTTCGCTGATCAATTCCGGTTTTCAAAAGCAGTGGTTGGACGGCGTGAGACAGCAGCAATCGGCAATGGAGGGAGTCAATTAGAAAAAATAAATAATGATAAAAGGACTTTTTTTTTTTTTACATTAAACCGTTTGTGAACTGGTAAGGGGTCCTTGAGACCCTATAACATTTCAAAGGGGCTGGTAGGTCAACTGCCAGCAAGCAGGTAGCTTGCCCAAGTGGGCTATGCAGGCTGGTAGCCTTCAGGGTCGAGGGCCGGCTGTGCGCCCTCCATGGCCTGGTCTACCAGCCCCTATAACTGGTGCCCGGCTGGTTTTACTGGTGAGGGGGGTCCCCCTGTTCTTTATATTAGTTTTTTTTAGTTTTTTCTTTTAGTTTTTGAGGGTGCACATAGTAGTTGTATTTTCTTTGAATTCTCTTGTACTCTTTTCACTCTTTTCAGTTTAGGGTGTCTCCTGGGTGTCTATTTGTTCGCTCTGCTGATGAAGGGGTGACACCGCCCTGAAAAGTTCCTTAGAGCGATCGATTGCTTGCTACAAACTGGGGTAAATTGTTCATTTTTGCTTTACATGTGATCCAGTATGCTGTGAACCTAATATGTCTGTCTGTTAAAAATGTTGGTTTTTGCTGACTATATATGATGCAGGTAACAGGGCATTATAGGACTAACATATGTATTTCCGTTATTTTGATTTATACATTACAGCCATTTTTGTTAAACCTGACATTGCCCAAATATTGCCATAGTGATTTTTGGCCACAAGATGGCACTGTCATTCATTAACATGTATATGTGTGATGCGGACAAGCACTATACTAGATAGAAACCTGCACAATTTCTATAGTTCTGTTATATGCATAAGCTTCTTGATGAAGAGATTCACAATTTGACCCTTTTTTATGCAGACCTCTATCTCTATATGATACTTATTAGCAAGCAAATACCAGAATGCAATATCTGATTAAATAGTTACAATATATAACTGCTTACAGTATACCTGTGTATACAATACTATATATATATATATATATATATATATATATATATATATATATATATATAGTTCTTTTTGCATGAGAATGCATTTTGTCTGGTGTGCATTACTGATAATATATAAGGTGATATATTTAGGTCTGAATGGGACATTCACCCTGCACCCAGCTATACTTGTGTCTTTGAAGATAGACATTTTAATTAATTATTCAGGAACGGGTGGCTACCAATACATATGTGGCAGCGTTGTAATCGAGAGGAATGGGGCTTTTACACGCAATATGATTTTCTTGAAATGGGATGCCCTGCTTAAGGGGATTGTGAAAATCCTGGTGGTGTTTCTCTTTACCACACATACACCCACTACTCACCATACACACCAACATCATAAACTACACACATACCATTAAAACCTGAGAAGTATTGCAGTGTGCTGTCCAGTGCACTTTTAGAGCTGGTTGGAGTAACTGCTCATACGCTGATGTTTCTGGCCGGGTCTGAGCTTCCATTTCTTCTGCTGTGGGGAGGAAGATTCAGGAGGAGAAGCTCTGTCCTGGGGATTCTTCTCACACAGCCAGAGCTACTGATACTGGCCGCAGAGCCTGAGGGGGAAGGAGCTGCAGGAAACCTGCTATCCATGGCCACCATGGAGCCCCCCGGAAAATGGGGAGAAATAAATGGATTAAAAAACAGTCCTCAAAACACTCCCCCTAATCTCATAGGGTTTATACAGGGGATACATCATGTAAATAAGGGACGATAAGGATAATATTAAGATTTTTCATAAATAAATACACGGAAGATACATTTTTATAAACTTAAGTAGGTAAAACAACTTATCGACAAAAAAAAACATGTTTAAAGCCTAACTTTGTATATGCATATAGCAGTGTTGGACTTTGGGGTCTGGGGCCCACCAGTAGGACTCTGGGAGTCCAAACCACACTTAGATGCACTGTAGTACTGTGTGACCGGCTTATATTCAAGGTCCATGCACAGAAACATTATGTCAAACGGTATTGTCTGTTTCTTGAGATACCACAAATCAGCTACACATACATGTTTTGGTGATAAAGACCCTTAAAGAGGCTTCAGGGGCTCAGCAGGGGTTACATGGTAACTAACCAAGTGGACATTGTGCTACATCTTGGCACAAATGACTTATCCCAAAAAGATTTGTTTGTTGTACAGAGGGACTTCCAAAGTTTTAGTCAGGAACTTTGCAAAATAACAGGTTCCATCACATTTTCTGAAGTTTTGCCAGTATGTAATCAGGGAAAAAAGGCACTCAACATCGCCAAGTTCAACTTGTGGTTACGTCAGTGGTGTGAAGACAAAGGCTTTGGATGTATTAGTCATGATGTTAGAAGGTGGTCGAACAATGAGTTGTTTAAGAGGGATGGCTTGCATCCTTCACAGAAAGGCACAGAAGAACTTGGAGTGGAACTCAGAGCATTTTTTGATTTAAACTAGAGGAAGGGGACAGAGATGTAACTTGCGAGGGTGATTTCTGTCCCCTACCATTTAGGATGAAGCAGGACATTGAAGCAGGAAACCCGGTTAGTGATAGGCTAGAGGTGGAAAAGATCAAGGACACATTAAAATACAATACCAACAACATCCACATGATGTGTACCAATGCTCGCAGCTTGGGCAACAAGCTCTGTAAATTAATGGCTATCATATCCAGAGATGAATTGGATCTTGTTGCAATAACAGAGACTTGGTTCAAGGATCACAATGACTGGGAGATAGCCATACCCGGTTACACATTGTACAGAAAAGACAGATTGGATAGAAAGGGCGGTGGAGTAGCCATTTATGTCAAGACTACCCTTCAATCAACAATAATTCAGCATACACATAATGAACTAGAAACTCTCTGGGTTACCATGCAGACTAAGGAGGGAGCTGTGGTCAGAATTGGTGTGATATATAGGCCCCCTGGACAATCTGAGGATCTAGATAACCTGTTAATAGATGAAATCAGTGGAATGGCAGAGAAGGGGGACATTGTAATTACAGGTGACTTCAACATGCCTGATGTGGACTGGAATATCCCAAGTGCATCGACATGCAAGAGCAGGACTATATTAGAGGCACTTAATGGAGTGTCTCTAAAACAACTTGTGACATTGCCAACTAGAGGAGATAACATTCTGGACTTAGTTCTGACCAATGGGGATCTGGTGTCCGAGGTCAGGGTTGAAGAAAATCTGGGTTCCAGTGACCATCAATGCTTATGGTTCAGAATAAAAACAGACATTGTGCAATCACACACCAGAACCAAAGTGCTAGACTTTAGGAAGACAAACTTCAAGGAAATGGCGGAGTATGTAGAAAGAAAATTAGGTGAGTGGAACAGAGTAGCAGAAGTGAGTGCCCAGTGGTCACTATTAAAAATGGCCATCTTAAAGGCAACTAAGCAATATGTGAAACAAACTAGCAAGAATAAAAGGAAGAAGAAACCATTATGGTTTACTAGGGAAGTCAGCACTATCATAAAAGATAAGAAGTCTGCCTATAAGAAGTATAAAGTAAGTGGAAGTGTAGCTGACAGAGAGGCGTATAAAATTAAACAGAGGGAAGCAAAACTAATTATAAGGACTGCTAAAGGGCAAAAAGAGGAAGAAATGGCCAAATCTATGAAGAGGGGAGATAAAACCTTTTTCCGATATATTGGTGACAGAAAGAAGAAAAACAATGCAGTTGTTCAGATAGTAGCAGGCATGGTCATAGCACAGCATCCCGCTGGGAGGGCACAGCTCCGGAGTTTCTGGAGTTTCTGGAGGCTGATGTCTTAGCCGAGCTGGCACATCTAAAGGTAAGTAAGGCAATGGGTCCAGATGGAATCCATTCAGAGTTCTAAGGGAACTTAGGTTTGTGATTGCAGCCCCTCTAACTGATTTACTTAACCATTCCCTTTCAACTGGTGAGGTTCCAGATGATTGGAGAATGGCCAATGTCGTACCAATCCATAAAAAGGGGAGTAGAGAAGAAGCCAGTAATTACAGGCCAGTTAGTTTAACATCTATAGTGGTCAAAATAATGGAAACACTCTTAAAAAAACAGATAATTTCCCATCTAAAAATTAATGACCTATTGGACCCAAAACAGCACGGCTTTACTGAGGGCAGATCATGTCAGACCAATCTTATTGATTTCTTTGACAATGTCACTAAAGTGTTAGATGAAGGTGGTGCTGTGGATATCGCCTATCTGGATTTTAGCAAAGCCTTTGACACTGTACCACATAAGGAGCTCATAGATAAGTTATTGAAGGTAGGGCTCAATCCCTGGATAGTTCAGTGGATTTCCAGTTGGCTGAGGGATCGGTATCAAAGTGTTGTTGTTAATGTCGTGCAATCTGAACAAAGGCGAGTTACAAGTGGTGTGCCGCAAGGCTCTGTCCTGGGCCCCATTCTTTTTAATATATTTGTAAGTGACATAGGAGAAGGCTTGGTAGGAAAAGTTTGTCTGTTTGCTGATGATACAAAGGTTAGTAATAGGGTGGATATTCCTGGAGGTGTCTGCAACATGGAAAATGATTTAGCTTTACTGGATAGATGGTCAAAACTGTGGAAACTAGAGTTTAATGTCTCTAAATGTAAAATCATGCACTTGGGTAGAAGGAATCCCTGCTCTGAGTACCGTATGGGCAGCACTGTGTTAGCCAGGACCACGGAGGAGAGAGATTTAGGGGTACTGATTACTGATAGATGCAAGATGAGTGGACAGTGTAGCCAGGCAGTGGGAAAAGCAAGCAGGATGCTCGGCTGCATAGCTCGAGGCATCACCAGTAGGAAGAGGGAGGTTGTGATGCCGCTGTATAGAGCCCTGGTAAGGCCACAGCTAGAATACTGTGTGCAGTTCTGGAGACCTTACCTGCAAAAAGACATTATTCAAATAGAACGTGTCCAAAGGCGGGCAACGAAAATGGTGGAAGGACTTAAACTTAAAACTTATCAGGAGAGACTTAAAGAACTTAATTTGTACAGTCTGGAGGAAAGAAGGGAGAGGGGGGACATGATTGAGACCTTTAAATATGTGAAAGGATATTGAATAAGGATTGAATAAGGTTCAGGAGGGAAGTGTTTTTAAGAAGAAACTTAACGATAGAACAAGGGGGCACAACCTGAAGCTAGTCGGGGGGAAGATCAGGAGCAATGTTAGAAAATATTATTTTACAGAAAGAGTAGTAGGTGCTTGGAACAAACTTCCAGCAGAGGTAGTTGAAACATCAACAGTCACTGAATTTAAACATGCCTGGGATAAGCACACATCTATCCTAAGATAAAGAGTACATACAGTATACACATAAGGGCAGACTAGATGGACCGTATGGTCTCCTTCTGCCGTCAACCTTCTATGTTTCTATGTTTATGTGTTCCAGTCCGAGTTTGCTCCAATCCAATACTTGTCTCCCTAGTCCCCATCCCCAGATCCTCTGTACCTGGCACCCAATGTTCCCCACCCACCAATAGTCCCCATCTGTTCTGATCTCTTCTATTTGCCACCCCTTGCAAAGTTTCTGCTCCGAAAATACTAAATCTTCAGTTCCATCAATGTTAGAGTTGGCGTATCAACCTTGGCCCATGATTCATCCTGCAATGCTATAGCCACAGCCTTAGAGCTGACTGGCTGTTAAGTACATGGGGGGGGGGGAATAAAGTGTTAGGGCAGACCCAAAACTAAAAACAAATATGGTCCTAGAGAAATAAAACAGAAAGTAGGGGCAAACTTTGGAGCCCTGCTCCAGCGCCTACAGCTTGCTGCAGAATTATGGAGCAGAGACATGTTGTTAGGGCGCAGTGCTCCCCAGTCCCTCTCCTTATCCGCTCGTGCCGGCAGGCCCGCGGCTTCCGGCGTCTTCCTCCTCCTCGTGCTGCTTCCTTGCATGATTCGGTGCATGCATGCCCGTCCACTAGAGGGCGCGCGCGCCGGATTCCTGAAATTTAAAGGGCCTGTACACCACTGATTGGTGCCTGGTCATCCAATCCTGCATCCACTTCCCCTATTTAAGGGGCACTTCCTTTCCATCAGTGCCGGATCTTGGTCTTCCTTTGTATGCAGAAAGTCTGTTGTTTTCAGTATTTCTCACCCGTGTACCGACCTTTGCCTGTCCCCGACTCTGAACCTGTGCTGCCAGCCCTGACCTCTGCTTGAACTTTTACATCGCCTTTTGCCTGCCTCCTTTGTACCACGCATTACCTCGGCTGACTGTGTGGCTGAACCGCTGTTGGGGGGTAGCGACCTGGGGGGTCACTCGCCGCTACAAGACCAACCTGCTTTGCGGCGGGCTCTGGTGAATACCGGTGGCCTCTTAGACTCCGCTCCCCTGACGCGGCACTCGCTATCAGTAACACAATCACAGCGGATCCACACCTGTGCCGCCACACCCGGTCCGTGACACGTGTGGGGCAGGCTTCAGAGGAGCTCTGTGCTCATCGCCTGACTGTATTTTAAGTTTCATCATTAAAGCAGTCAGTTGTATATAGCTATTGTTTGATGCAAAGTGGAGTTTGATTCAAGTTCCTTTACAAATTTTCCTGACTAGTATGGAAAATGTCCATTATAAAACAATGAGCTTGTTAAAGCTTTGCTCTGTCATCAATTATTGTAACCTTTACCCCATTGACAACACTTGTGCAAGTTTACCTATAGAACATATATACTGCCGCATTATACTTTGTTAATTTTCTACACTGCCACACAGAAGTTACTAGGCAACCGATCTTATTAATCACAGATGTATTAATAGATGTGCCCCCTGTAGAAAGATATCTGATGGTGGGCGGGAGTACAAACTCATTAGAGATGGCAAACATCAACGGTGCAATTTTTGCACTTTACCTTTCATTATTCTATGATACATCGGAACATTTCATTAACCTAAAGTCTCTGCTTTCTGAATACATTTCTTTACCTAGGGCTGTGACAGGGGAGGCTACATGGGTGTCATTAAAGTGCCACAGCAGGCAAAGGTGATTGTTACACCATTGTGTTGGGCTGCATTTGCCACTGTCCTAAACTGTTTTTCATTTTTAAACTCATATGAGCCATCAGACACACCACTTACTTAAAGCAACAGACCAGGAATCGCCAATTGTTAACCAGTTGTGTAGCGCTGCACTTGAAAATGCCCAAAGAAAAAATGGCCAATATATCAAGGTTTAAAGTGGACCAACACCCAGGATTTTGACTATCCTGGGTTTTGGTCCACTTCGGCGGGGCACCCCGATCGGGGGTGCCCCGCTGTGTGAAACCCACCAGAAACCCCAAAAAACTCACCTCTCAACACTCCCACGTGAACGCCGCAGCCAATCCCCGCCAACGTCCAGGCGGGGATCAGGAACGTCCAAGCCGCTTCCGCCGCCGCCGCCTCCCGCGCGTCACTCTCGGGAGGCGGCGGCGGCGGATCAGGTAAGATGTTTTTGGGGTTTCTGGGGGGTTTCACCCCGCGGGACATCCCGATCTCGGATGTCCCGCGGGGTGGGAGGTGATCGGCCCGGGAATCTTATAGATTTCCGGGCCGATCACCCCTGGGTGTTGGTCCTCTTTAAGGAATAATCAGCATAATGGACAAGGTCTGTAAGAGCCCAATGTATTACTTCAGACACAGGCATTCTCAACACCCTAGTTGTGCTCCTTCCCTATCTCTCTGTTGCTAGGTGACATTGGGCAGCTCGACCAGCACTCAAAGAACCCATATGTGCAAACTCCCAGATAAGTAGGTAGATTGGTAGGTGGGTAGGCAGGTAGATTTAAGTCTATGTAGGAAGACAGGTAGCTGTGTCAGTTGGCAGGTAGGTCGGCAAGTAAGTAGATGGGTGGGTTGGATGGGTCAGTAGGTAGTTGGGTCAGTAGCAGGTAAGTGGGCAAGTATGTAGGTGGGTAGTAGGCAAGCAAGCCAGTAGGTAGGTGGGTCAGCAGATAGCTAGGAAGGTGGGATGGGGGCAGGTAGGTAGGTCAGCAGTGTGGGGCATCAGCAACAGACTGGGTCTCAACTGACTGTCCTTCTCCTTGGCTTGTCTCGGTTCACTCTTGACTCCCCTCTGACTCCACCAGTCTCCACCTCTTCAGAAAGAATTTGCTCTGCCTGAAAGCGGAAGCTTCGACTTTGCTCCGGCCTCATGGGGGGGGGGGTTGCCGAGAGTAAATAGGAGGAGGTTGGGGAGGGCAAGGGTTAGCTGGGCTTGAATAGCAGCTCAAAGAGCACCGTTTAAGCCATAAAAGCTGTGAGGGGAGTGTGAGCTGAACACGCTCCTTCTGCTTGTACTCGTGGTCCACATTGGCAGGGAGGGCTGGAGATGCAGGTGAGGAAGTCAATTTCCCCTTTCCCACTGATGAGCAGAGCAGAAGTACGGTGCTGGAGCAATGTGGCATGGTGAGCTGCTATTTATTTATAGCATGGCCAGTCTCTTTGAGTGTAATATTGTACCTTAGGGCACCCCACACCAATATATTTGAAAATTTCATAAAAATCTTTTTTTTTCAGTTTAGGGTGTCTACTGGGCAGGAAAACTTCTGGAAAACTTACAAAAAAATGTAAGAAAATATAATTAATTTTAATATATTTCACCCAAATATATGGAGGTGTCACTGAAAAAATTACAAATAAGACTTTTCATGTTAAAGCCCAAACTCTGCCGAAAAGAAATATAAGTTTCCTCATAATCCCTGCAAAAATCACAGTTAAACATGTATAGTGCAAAATGCTGAAAAATGACCTGGCAACATCTGACATAATGGCAACAGGTGACAAAATCTCTAGGCAGGCTGGAAGTTAAAGGGTAAAAGCATTCACCCCCCCCCATCAACCAGCAACAAGTCAGAGCTGCTATTTATTTTTAACTTTAGCATGGCCAGTTTCTTTGAGTGTAATATTGAACCTTAGGGGCCCAATTGTATTTGAGAACATTTGACTTGCATTTTGTATTTTGGCTTGTTGCTTTTTTATGGTCTTGCCTTTATATAACCTACTCACCTGTACCACAGTGGTAAATATGTAAATATATGTATAGTTACTCTTGAGTACTGTCTACCTGTACATTCTGCTGGATGTTTTATTTGTTCTGCATCACTAGAGGGCGCTAACAATCTATACAGATCAAACACGCACATTGTAAACATACCGTATATAGACTAAGGCCCTTATTTAAGAAGGCATAGCGTCAGGTAGTGGCTGGTTAATGAGAGGTAGTGACTGGGATAACGCCATGTAGTGTCCGATTCATCATTATCACAGCCTCAGCGGACAGCGCCAGGTGTGACCTCTCGCTACCTGTCGCTCTCCCATACATTTCAATGGACGATCCTTTTCTTCTCTTTAAACAGGGTTTTTGTTTTTTTATTTTTTCCCCAAAAATCTCAAATAAAGCTGTGACCTCTTCTGGCATTGAAAAAGCAGTTTTTTGACAAATTTTTCATTTTTCAGATATTTCTGCAGAAATGACATTACAAGTCTGGCATTAAAGTGTTCATGTTACAATGTGATTACAATGTAATTCCATATGTTTTCGCTTTGTTACTAGTGGATAGATGCTGAAAAACACACTTTAAACACACCGCCTCTGGCGCTCTGGGCTTCAAACAAGCATTTTTCAGCGCCAGAGTTTTGCGAGGCAGTTTTTTTGCTGAATATGTCGGTCGCAGCGCTGTACTGGTCAAAGAGCGACTCCTCACAATGTATTCAACATTACTGAACAGCGACTGAGTCGCTATAAACTAGCTAGCCGCGGCCAAGCACAGCGACTACTAGCGGGTGCTCTGAAATGCCTGCTACAGACGCTCATCTGTCGCTACCTGCCGCTAATGATGAATCAGCCTGCCCATGTCGCAGGCAGTCTGCTTATCAATTTCTGAGAATTAGGAATTTTGTTGTTCTGTTTATTTTTTCTTTTCTTTTGAACTGGTGGCATACTAGATACCTTTTACATTTTGATTAGTTGTCAACCTTTATGCCTTCATAGGTGGTTATGGTTACTGTTTTGCATTATGTGAGATACTTTAATACATTTGTTACCTATTTGGCCAAGCAAAACCTATGATCCCCCTCGTTGTTTTCATTTGTCCCCCCTTCAGGTGTAACACGCAGATCTGCATCAATATATGATTCCTTTGTCTATTTAAAGTGTTTATATTGTTGTAACTGTTACATCGACTATTTCTAAATTGGATTTCGGGTTTAGGTATCCCGTTTTTTACCAGTCTCTGATTATGACCACACTAATTTTCGTTTAAAAATTTATCTTCACATTTATTTCACTTATTTGTACACATCAATAAAATACAATTACATACAATAGGTTGTGAATTTATAAATAAATAATTCTTCTCAGCGATACGGTTACATTTCATATATGTTCATTCCTTATTTCTTTTTTTAGAAAAGAATACCTCACAAGTAGGCACACAGGTAGGCAGACATGTTTCGCCTTACTGAATAGGCTTTATCAATGCCCCTGCACCTGAATGGAGACATAGTATAATGTATGAAAAATGTTCACATATATGACTAGCAAGACCATCTTATCGGTCTTTTTTAAATATATTTGTACATTATTACCTAAACAATACATAAATGCACATTAATATACCTTCTTTGTAGTTATATTATCTCTTTTGTCCGCTTTATGGTTATTCCTGAGAAAGGTCTGGTCAAAGAGCACCCTCTTTTTTTGTTTTTTAAATAGTTTTTGCGGCCATACGATCGACCGTGCACTTTTTGTATATGTACTGCACCGTCCCTTTAAGTTTGCTTTTTGCCGCTTTTTCTAAATTGAAATTAAAATTGTTGTTAATTTAAATGCCTTTTCTCAGTGATTCCCCTTTAAATGTCTTCTGTCAATCAGAAGGCTTCTCTACTGTGATGCTCTTACCTCTGATAGTGAGGGTTTATCCTGAATGCAGAGTGCTCGTTTGATTTGTTTTTATATGGGGCTAGCGCTGTCCCGCTGTGCGTACTGCCAATTTCTCAACCGCAGTTATAATCTATAGAAAATGGAGAGGCATAGTGTAGTATACTATGTCTTTCATGTGTCTTGTTTGCCACTTGTCAGTAAACGGAGTTTGCTTACTAGACCACTAACACTGATGTATCATAACCCTTACCTTGTTCTTTTGCAGCTGGGGCGTGGGGGAGATGTCTTCTCCCTTTCAATGTTCTTTTTTGGCGGCCCACTCGCCCGCCATCCATACCTGACCACGCCATGTATATACAATACATTATATATTATACAGTGTTAAATCATACACTGACGTGTATTATATTACGTGTAGAAGAAGCCCTGTCAGCCAAAACAATTGTAAAATGAGCAAGAGAGAGTGAACAAATACAGAATAGATATTTCTAAAATGTAACAGCAGTAATGAGAAGTCCCGTGTTCCTGATATCTTTAAATAATAATATACTACATTGTAGCAGGTCATTGAAACGAAAATGTCCAGTGAGGTCTCCAACAAAATGGAGCCTCACAGCGCTTTCAGCGAACTGGCCGGTGACGCGTCGCGTCACTTCCGGCGGAAATGCCGGGGAGACGCGATGTGCGCACCAGCTGCTGGAGCGCACTACATCACTTCCGGTTTTAGAACCGGAGGTGGTGTGGAGCGCGTCCGGAGCTGTGCGCATTAAAGACCGTCACCGGGGGAGCGTGGTCAGGTATGGATGGCGGGCGAGTGGGCCGCCAAAAAAGAACATTGAAAGGGAGAAGACATCTCCCCCACGCCCCAGCTGCAAAAGAACAAGGTAAGGGTTATGATACATCAGTGTTAGTGGTCTAGTAAGCAAACTCCGTTTACTGACAAGTGGCAAACAAGACACATGAAAGACATAGTATACTACACTATGCCTCTCCATTTTCTATAGATTATAACTGCGGTTGAGAAATTGGCAGTACGCACAGCGGGACAGCGCTAGCCCCATATAAAAACAAATCAAACGAGCACTCTGCATTCAGGATAAACCCTCACTATCAGAGGTAAGAGCATCACAGTAGAGAAGCCTTCTGATTGACAGAAGACATTTAAAGGGGAATCACTGAGAAAAGGCATTTAAATTAACAACAATTTTAATTTCAATTTAGAAAAAGCGGCAAAAAGCAAACTTAAAGGGACGGTGCAGTACATATACAAAAAGTGCACGGTCGATCGTATGGCCGCAAAAACTATTTAAAAAACAAAAAAAGAGGGTGCTCTTTGACCAGACCTTTCTCAGGAATAACCATAAAGCGGACAAAAGAGATAATATAACTACAAAGAAGGTATATTAATGTGCATTTATGTATTGTTTAGGTAATAATGTACAAATATATTTAAAAAAGACCGATAAGATGGTCTTGCTAGTCATATATGTGAACATTTTTCATACATTATACTATGTCTCCATTCAGGTGCAGGGGCATTGATAAAGCCTATTCAGTAAGGCGAAACATGTCTGCCTACCTGTGTGCCTACTTGTGAGGTATTCTTTTCTAAAAAAAGAAATAAGGAATGAACATATATGAAATGTAACCGTATCGCTGAGAAGAATTATTTATTTATAAATTCACAACCTATTGTATGTAATTGTATTTTATTGATGTGTACAAATAAGTGAAATAAATGTGAAGATAAATTTTTAAACGAAAATTAGTGTGGTCATAATCAGAGACTGGTAAAAAACGGGATACCTAAACCCGAAATCCAATTTAGAAATATGTTTAGGTCTTGACTATGCACCCACTTAATGTGATGATATAATAGGGGGCAAACTACACAAAGGGTCGCACAAATACAGGGAAGCTTAATCTAAGCAACCCTGGAATGTAAAAATGTTACATCGACTATCCATCCCTCAATGAGGGGGCGTGGCTTAATTTCAAAATTGTCCCTTTCCCACATTGAAACGTTGGGAGGTATGGCAATGTATTACTTGAGTACTTCGGATTCACAGATAAACTGCTCACCAAGGGGTTCTAGTAGCTGTTTCTTGCTGGTCCAAAATGAAAAAAATGATAGATGTTCAACCAATACATGCAACTGACCAGGTTGGTGTATGGCACATGACACCAGGCCAGGATTGTCCAGGCTAAATGTAAAAATTCATTTTTGTTTGCTTGCCTGCCAAGCAGCGAATTCATCCTCATGTGTTGCTGAATAAAGCTGTTGTTGATATTTGAAGCAGACCTTCGATTTTATCTATTAATGACCACCATTTTTTTAGCATTAAGAGGTGGACCTATCTCCACTCCTCTTGCATCATCTGTGTGGGATCTCATAATCAACAGATGTATCACTAGGAAAAGATCTTCTGTGTGGGGGGTGCGCAAATGATCTGTTGTTACACTTAGCTTAGACTTTAATACTTTAAAGTGGACCAAAACCCAGGCCTGATGGGCCTGGACTCTATGAGATTCCAGAACCGCTTGATTCCCTCCGAGGGGAAGGGAATCAAGCAGCCCTGAAATCTTATAGATTGTGTGGAGCCCCCCGGGACACCTGGTAAACTCACCTTCTCCCCAATCCAACATCACATACGCAAGCAGCGGCCGCTTCCTGTTCTACCTTTAGCAGGGCATGCACCCGCACCAGGCATTTGTGGATGGCCGGCGTGGGCATGCTCCCTGTTAGTCAAAATCCTGGGTTTTGGTCCACTTTAAACGCCAAGCTCGTAAACTCTAAGATGTCTCTTACCCTTAATCATAAGCCCATAGATTCTATCTGCTTGCCATCTCCCACCTGGGATCCAGCACCAAGGTCTCCTCTTCACCTGGTGGGCCTCTGATTCCTCCCTCCCCTGAGTTTTCAGCGGGGCAGAGAGCACCTGTTCTCTGTCCTATGTGGCAGCTTCTGACAGCTTGCCTTTTATACTGACAGGTGAGTCCTTCCAGCAGTGGGAGTGAGCAGAGAGGCCAGAGTGATAGGCGGAAGCCAGGTGTGGAGGCAGAGGGCACCAGTCCAAGATAATACTAAGGCCCTTATTTATGAAGGAATAGCGACAGGTAGCGACTGGTGAGCGGCCGGTAATGACGGTCACCGCCACGAGAACGCCGGCTCCCCACCACAATCACACATTTATCAAGCCAATCCTGCTTAGTGACTGAGATAGCGCCATATAGCGACTCATTCATCATTATTCCAGCCTCAGCCCACAGCGCCAGCGTCCGACCTTGAACAGCGACAGGTATGACCTCTCGCTACCTGGCGCTCTCCAATGCATTTCAATGGAACAATTTTTAAATATTAATAATTAATTGTTATTAATGTTTTGTTTTTTTTTATGTGAAAAATTCTGGAAAAAAATTTTAAAAAAAATTGTACAGAATTGATATTACAGATCTGATATTAATGTATTCATATTACTAAATTATTTAAAATACTTTTTTTCTTTGGTTTCCAAAAATATGGTGGTTTGGGGGTTAAAAAACTACTTTTAACACATCGCCGCCAGCGCTCTGGGGTTTAAACATGCTTTTCACAGCGCTTGAATTTTTTGAGCGTGATTTTTTGGTGAATATGGTGGAAGCCAGTCGCTCTGACCAGTCGCTATCATGCGCTCCCATACAGCGCGGAACCTGTCAAATAGCGACTCGTAACCTTGTATTCAACATTACGGCAAACCGACTGAGTCGCTATCAACAACCGAACAACGGCCAAGCACAGCGACTTCTAGCGGGCGCTCTGAAAATTCTGCTACAGTCGCTCAACTGTCGCTATTAATAAATCAGCCTCTAAGAAGTATCAAGACCTAAAATGTACTACTATCAGGAGTTAGAAAATGGTAAATGATTTTTTATGTGCAGCAATCTGGGGAGGGATGCATATGAGCCCTGTTTGTTGTGTTGGTCTGGTTTAAGACTTTTTTGACTGTTGGTCCACTTTAAATTAAGAACATTAAAAGATTTTTTGTGTAGTGTCTTATTTCTTGTTTACTTGGGGTGAACTGGTAAGGGGATCCCCCCGTCACTTTCCCAGTTTTATTGAATGCCCGTTAAGCGCCATTCAATAAAACAAGGGAAAATGTTAAAAAAAAAAATCAAACATTTTTTTATTAGATCCCAATTGTATCTAACGAAAAAATAAAAACACTGCTGTAATTTTCAATGTTAAATTGAATTCCGGTGAAATAAATGTATCGAAAGCAAAATACCCCAAAAATGACAAAAAAAGTCCAGTTACCCGCAGCGTGACCCAGTTTATTTATATTTTATATTTTTATATTATATTATAATTATATATATATACTGGAACACTTTATTTTGCTGTCCCTCTCTGTGAGATGGCAGGCGATCAGTCATTACGTAGGTATGGAAATGACGTCAACAGTGGCAATGACTAGAGGAGGCGGAGCTTTACAGCTAAATAAAGGCGCAATTATCTGAGATTCGAGTGAAGCAGGAACAAATTGGCAAAAGGTCCTCTTCATGGGGGGGGGGGGGGACAATTCAGGGGATGCTAGTCTAAAAATGTGGGTTTTGGTTTGCTTTAAGGGTTACATATTACATATTAGCACTATCCCTACCGCATTTTGTACAGGGCAATCACTCTGGTGTTACCCCCAATTTGCCCTCTGACACCTGTAAAAATTATTTTATTTATTTTTTATTTTCAATTGATTTGTTTATGTATTTAATCATTTTTTTTTATTTGTTTTCAGTGACTATTCTTCGAGTACCTCCCCTACCAGATCATGTCAGACCAATCTTATTGATTTCTTTGACAATGTCACTAAAGTGTTAGATGAAGGTGGTGCTGTGGATATCGCCTATCTGGATTTTAGCAAAGCCTTTGACACTGTACCACATAAGGAGCTCATAGATAAGTTATTGAAGGTAGGACTCAATCCCTGGATAGTTCAGTGGATTTCCAGTTGGCTGAGGGATCGGTATCAGAGCGTTGTTGTAAATGGCGTGCAATCTGAACAAAGGCGAGTTACAAGTGGTGTGCCGCAAGGCTCTGTCCTGGGTCCCATTCTTTTTAATATATATGTAAGTGACATAGGAGAAGGCTTGGTAGGAAAAGTTTGTCTGTTTGCTGATGATACAAAGGTTAGTAATAGGGTGGATATTCCTGGAGGTGTCTGCAACATGGAAAATTATTTAGCTTTACTGGATAGATGGTAAAAACAGTGGAAACTAGAGTTTAATATCTCTAAATGTAAAATCATGCACTTGGGTAGAAGGAATCCCTGCTCTGAGTACTGTATGGGCAGCACTGTGTTAGCCAGGACCTCGGAGGAGAGAGATTTAGGGGTACTGATTACTGATAGCTGCAAGATGAGTGGACAGTGTAGCCAGGCAGTGGGAAAAGCAAGCAGGATTCTCGGCTGCATAGCTCGAGGCATCACCAGTAGGAAGAGGGAGGATGTGATGCCGCTGTATAGAGCCCTGGTGAGGCCACAGCTAGAATACTGTGTGCAGTTCTGGAGACCTTACCTGCAAAAAGACATTATTCAAATAGAACGGGTCCAAAGGCGGGCAACGAAAATGGTGGAAGGACTTAAACTTAAAACTTATCAGGAGAGACTTAAAGAACTTAATTTGTACAGTCTGGAGGAAAGAAGGGAGAGGGGGGACATGATTGAGACCTTTAAATATGTGAAAGGATTGAATAAGGTTCAGGAGGGAAGTGTTTTTAAGAAGAAACTTAACGATAGAACAAGGGGGCACAACCTGAAGCTAGTCGGGGGGAAGATCAGGAGCAATGTTAGAAAATATTATTTTACAGAAAGAGTAGTAGGTGCTTGGAACAAACTTCCAGCAGAGGTAGTTGAAAAATCAACAGTCACTGAATTTAAACATGCCTGGGATAAGCACACATCTATCCTAAGATAAAGAGTACATACAGTATACACATAAGGACAGACTAGATGGAACGTATGGTCTCCTTCTGCCGTCAACCTTCTATGTTTCTATGTTTGTACCGCGTTTGTTGCAGGGAAATTCTACCTAAAGCTAAAAAAATGTTTTAGCTGGATTTGGGCTATTTTGATAGATGCATACCTCCCTATTATTTAGGGGGGAAAAGAGGGACATATGTTAAATTAGGCCATTTGAGGGATGTATAGCAGATAGACTGTACCAGTTAAAACAATATAAACACTTTTATTAGGCAAATGAATCATTTATTGATGTAGACCTGCATGTTACACCTAAAAGAGGGACAAATGAGAACAACAAGGGGCAGGGGGGCATGGAGTCAAAAGTGGGACAGTCCCCCCAAATCAGGGACAGTTGGGAGATATGGTAGATGTATCATCCGCATTAGGATTAACCCTTTCATAATGTGGCACCTGTTGCAGCTTTCTAGTCCAGGCATAAGATGAACGTTAGCCAAACAGAAAACTAAACATATTTTAGTTTGTGTAGAAGTTTTGATGTCTAGACTGTATTGCAAAGAAATAAAAAGCAAAGGCCATTTAGTTTTTAAATGAAGGGTGAACCACGTCTATTCTACATGTCAGCAAATCCTCCAGATCGTATAAAAGAGCTGAGCAGGAGAAGCCTGATCCATTTACCAATGTAAAAGATTTCAGGGAACAAGCCTCTTTGCCGCATTAATCACACGTGCCAGAGAAGCGTTTCCGACAGCAGGCGCAAATAATTTTTTGCCACTCTGTAATTGTGATGAATGGTTGTGCTCAGAAAGAGATAATGCACAATTCCATCATCATAAATCAAAACCAGAATGAACCCAAAATAATGCTAGCACTTTTCTTGGAAAACACAGGCCCTTATTCATGAAGGGATAGCGCCAGGTAGCGCCTTGTAAATGACAGGTAGCGTCAGGTGAACGCCAGACACGGCACGCAATTACACATTTATCAAGCAGAATCTGTTGAGCGACCGGGATAACGCCATGTAGCGTCCGATTCATCATTATCCCAGCCTCAGTGTACAGCGCCGGCGTTTAGCCTTGCAAGCGCCACGTCTTACCTCTTGCTACCTGTCGCTCTCCCATACATTTCAATGGACGTCCTTTTATTTCTCTTTAAAGAGGGTTTTTGTATTTTTTCTTTTTATTATTCTGAAATAATGTTGGGATGTTTTTTTCTACATTTTATATATTTATGCAGAATTGATATTACAGGTCTGGCATTAATGTGTTCATGTTACAATGTTATTACAATGTAATTCTGTATGTTTTCGCTTTGTTACTGGTGGATACATGTTCAAAAAAGCCTTTAATCATACAGCCTCTGGCGCTCTGGGCTTCAGCGAAGCATTTTTGAGCGCCGGTGGTGTGTGAGGCTGTTTTTTGGATGAATATGCTCTGAATCGGTCACACTGGCCAGTCGCTAACATTCGCTCCCATACAGCGCTGTAATGGTCATATAGCGACTCCCCACAAGGTATTCATCAATGCTGCACAGCGACTGAGACGCTCTGAACTAGCGAACCACGGCCGAGCACAGCGACTACTAGCGGGCGCTCTGAAATGCCTGCTACAGACGCTCATCTGTCGCTACCTGCCGCTAATAATGAATCAACCCGCCCATACAAATGTAGCACAGGAAAGACTGACTGACAGCAAGGGTAGGAAGTGGTTTCTGCAAGTTCCTGCAGCCATATTTACCTTTCACCATTGCTTTCTGACCATGCAGGCTTCTTTAATGGCTGGATCCTAGTTGGTGATTCAGCAACAGTGAAATTCTCATGTTTTTTTTTCTCATAAAATTATTTTTTCTACTCTTATTGAATCAAGGCCATATTATGTTCATTGGAAACCCATTTTTGGAAAACCTGACCCTGCACAGAATCAACCTAAGGCCAAGGGGGATTAAAAGATGGAGCTTTTACCATCAGCCATCTAGCTTTCAGAAGCCAAAACCGGACCTTCTCCCTCAATGGAGGCCTGTGGAGAAGACTGGGGTCCACAGAGGGTAATCTAAGGTAAGGAGGTGTGCTTCAGCAAGAGGCTTCGATTTCTGCTCATTTAGCTGGAGGACCACCTCAAATTTGACAATGTTAACAAGTGGCTGAATATGCAAAAAAAAAGGAGGGGGTTGCCCATGAAACCCCCCAACTTGCACTACCTGTGTGTTATTTGTTTTTAATGAACATTTTAATTATTTAGTGTTTTTCTGTTTTGCCTAATAAAATATATTTATATTGTTATACAGCAAGAGGGTAGTGCAATTGTCAGTCTTTGGTGTAAGGGCAGCCCCAAGTTGAGGGGTTTCGTGGGGCAACCCCCCCTCCTCTTTTTTTGTCTATTATAGGGGAGGCCAGTGTTAGCAGTGCACACGGGGAGGCCGATTCATTAATAGCGGCAGGTAGCGACAGTTGAGCGACTGTAGCGGCATTTTCAGAGCGCCCGCTAGTAGTCGCTGTGCTTGGCCGTTGTTCTGTAGTTGATAGCGACTCAGTCGGTTTGCCGTAATGTTGAATATTGGGTGAGGAGTCGCTATTTGACAGGTTCCGCTCTGTATGGGAGCGCATGATAGCGACTGGCCCTAGCGACCGGCTCCCACCATATTCATTAAAAAATCACGCTCAAAAAATTCTCGCGCTGTAACATGCATGTTTAAACCCCAGAGCGCTGGAGGTGATGTGTTAAAAGTAGTTTTTTAACCCCCAAACCACCATATTTTTGGAAACAAAAAAAAAAAGTTTTTTAAATAATTTGGTAATATGAATACATTAATATCAGACCTGTAATATCAATTCTGTACAATTTTTTTTTTACCTTAAAAAAATTATCTAAAATGGCAGAAGTGGTCACAGAATTTTTCACATTAAAAAAAAAAAAAAAAAAAACAATTAATAACAATTAATTATGAATATTTAAAGATTGTTCCATTGAAATGCATTGGAGAGCGCCAGGTAGCAAGAGGTCATACCTGTCGCTGTTCAAGGTCGGACGCTGGCGCTGTGGGCTGAGGCTGGAATAATGATGAATGAGTGGCTATCTGGCGCTATCTCAGTCGCTAAGCAGGATTGGCTTGATAAATGTGTGATTGTGGTGGGGAGCCGGCGTTCTCGTGGCGGGGCCCGTCATTACCGGCCACTCACCAGTCGCTACCTGTCGCTATTCCTTCATAAATAAGGGCCTAAGATATTTTGTGATTGTGGTCGGTGCTGCTCTTTTTTCAAATTTTTGAAGTGGATGAATATGTGTGAAGGAATTCTTGTCCTTCATGCAGTGACAATTCTACTAGAAAAATAATAACAGGATCCAACAAGAACCCTATTGTTTGTGCAGGTCACCATTTTCAATTCCTAAAGATTCAAAAGGATTTTCTATCTCGGGTTACAAAACAGGGAGTGAACTTAGAGATACCAAATAGAGGCATGGACATGTAAGCATCTAACGCTTCCTAAAGATAACCAAAGTAAATGGAGAGCAAAATAGACTGTCTGGAACTACTGTAGGCTCCTGTGCTCTAATACATCAATGGTGGTATGTGCTTCTCCATATCTTTCCAACCCTACAGGAATTTGATGGTTGGTTTTGAACATTACTATATATCTTTGATGACAGCAGTAGACATCCTCCAGCTCTAGCGGTCGGTTTGCACCGAAACTATTTAATAGCTTTATGTTTAACCACTTTTACATTACACAAGCATCTACCCTAAATATTTGTCTCTATGGCAATCAAAGAATTCAGAAAGATGGATTTGTACCCAACTAATATCACCACAAAGTGTAGCTATGACAAACACAACCATGAATAATAGACAGAGAAGAACACGCAGCTTACAAGGGGGAACGAGCAAGGTTTACACTTCACAGAGCATGAAAACATGTCAGACAAACACAATTAAACAGCACACCTATAAATATCACGCAGTGAAAGGCAATATGCTTGTAAAATAGAAACTAGCTGATGATTGGCCGTGGTGTTTGTGCAGAAGTTTGCAGGGTGGGTATGTGATTGTCAGGAAGACCTGCATATCACTCATATTATTTAATACTTCAAATTATAAATGTAATGTTGACGAAATAGCTAGCCAAGAACTGGTGATGTTACCAAGCTACAAGCTACAAAAGGACCCTGACAGAGGCATAGATAATTAGGACCATGCCCTGTACATGAAATTGGAGTCCAAGCAATACGCGGAGGCTGATTCACTACTAACGCCAGGTATTGGTAGATGAGGGTCTGTATAGTGGCGCTAATAGGGACTGCTAGTAGACACTGTAAGCGGGTATTGGGCGCTCTAACAGTGCGCCTCAGTCACTGTAGTAATCTGGCCTGCATTGATGAATGTGATTTATGTTGGGCGCTCTAACACCAGTACAGCGCTGCAGCGAGCGAAAGGTAGCGCCAGCTCAGTGCGACCGACGCTCCGCATCCTATTTATGAAAAATGAACACACAGCATCGGCGCACTAAAGCTGAGCGCTGTAACATAGAGCGTCAGACACTGTGTGATTAAAGTCTGTTTTTGAACACATATTCACCAGTAACAAAGCAAAAACACATGGAATGACATTGTTTTAACACTGTTACATTAACACTTTAGTGCCAGACCTGTAATGACAATTCTGCATAAAAATATAAAAAGTTTAAAAAGTTTCTAAAAGTGTTTGTTTGCAGCCAGGAGAGGTCACACAATGATTTGAGAAAAAAAGGTCAAACAGGCTGTTTAAACACAAGAAAATGAACGTCCATTAAAATGTATGGGAGAGCGACACTGAGCGAAAGGTAATACCTGGTGCTCTGAAAGCTAGAGCACCGGCGCTATAAGCTGAGCCGCTTGTAATAATACATCGGACGCTACATGGCGCTGTTACAGTAGCTCACCAGATTCGATTTCATAAATGTGGTTTTGTGTACAGCGCCCGGCGTTCACCAGACGCTGCCTGTCTCTACAAGGTATTACTTGGTGCTATACTTTCTTAAATAACCCCCTTAGTAACTTTGACCTGTCATAATTAACACCTAGGATGCCAATTCTTAATAATAGATACAACTAGACTACTAAACACTGACACTAAACAGCAAATACAAATAGTGTTCTCTATCTGTACATTATATCATGTCAGCACAAATCTGGTAAAAAAAAGAGAAGGAGCAACAATGGGGCATCCTGACCTCATGGGCACTAGTGAGATTGTTATCTCGTCAACCCTTGTAGTTACGCTCCGGGCCTCTATAACAAAATAATTAAGACCCTTTTTCCACCGAGAGAAAATAGCTGAAAGCCTCTCATGAAATACTAATGATTTGGCATGCTTTGGCACACATGTAATACACTGTACAAAAATACTCCCTCCTACGTTGAATTGGTAAAGGGGTGACAGGTTGGTATGGCAGTAGGAAGGTGACAGTAAGTTAGTGTAAACAGGTAGGAACCACCTGTATGGGAGGTATGACAACTTTGAAAGTTTCTCACCTAGTGTGAGCCTTGATGGATATTTGCTTGGAGGAACCAGGGGTTATTAATTTGGGGCCCAGTCTAGACCAGTATTGTTGAGCTGAAGTGGAATTAAAGAGCAGGAGAGAGAAAGGAGAGACCAGGACTGCCACTCAGAAAGTGCAGGAGATTAGGCCATGCCTCATGCCCTGAGTGATTACAGGCTGTCAGCGCCACCAATTCACACTAGCACCCACTGTCGGACTGCCACCTTACTTGTTAACAAAACCAAGGAGTTAATATTGGACTTTAATACCGGCACAAGATCATACCAATCCCTTTAGATAGATGGTGTTAATGTAGAGAAGGTAACCAGATTCAGCTATTTGGGGGGGTACACATTTCCTAGGACTTTACATGGACCCGCCACACTGACAGTACAGCAAGAAAGGACTGTCAGTGCCTTTTCCATCTTGAGCAATTAAAAAACTTTAAATTGCTACTAGCTTTATACATCCATTATGGAGAGCATCTTGATGGGAAATATCACCTCATGGTTTGGGAACTGTAACCAGGCAGAACAAGCAAGCTCTTCAGGGGATAATAAATCAATACCACAAATAATCATAGTAATGATAATATAAAGCGCAATGTTTGTTAATTAGCTAATAAAAGTAACTTACAGAATAAATTGCAAACCCACAGAACACTTCAGGCAAGCCAAAAACACTCTTAGTCTTCGATCTCCTGATGGTGGCCATGGGCCCAGTGGAGGATCTGGCAGGCAAATCCAACATTGCTAGCACCCGTGAGACACCTCAGACCCCACTCTAATAAGAGCTTGTTATGGAATCCATGTCTTTAATGTTACTCATTTATTCTAAGTATACAGCACGTCCTGTTCCAGAATATTCCTTACTCCTGGGTAATACATCCACAAGATGGCGCTGGACTGCAGAAAACAGCTTGTGGCTCCTCCCGACCCTATATAAGTCAGGGACCTCCCACAAAATCCCCAGTTCTTTTCTGCAGTCTGGGCTGCGAAGATAGAAGATAGCTCTCTATGTGGCGCAGGTGAGCGGGGCTTATATGCCTGCGGCCCTGCAGGACTATTCCCACCCGTTCCGTTCCATATTGCTGCCTCCCAGCTTCGGCTGACAAGGTTCGGGTGAAGGTAGGTCAGTAAGCACCAGTTGGGTGCTGAGGAGCTATGCTCCTACCGCAGTCCCTGCTCTAACAGGGTAGGCGGTTTAGGCTGATGGTGAGCCTTTTGGGATGCCCCCCCTGCTCCATGGGTTTCTGCCAGGCTCAACCTGTGCAGTTAACCCTTATTCCCATAGGTGTTCCCCTCCACTCTCACTCCTCCCATTGTCTTCTGGGCGCTGTCGTCTCCCTGGAAATACTTTCTATTCCTGCCTCGCTCTCCCTTCAGGGGGGAGGGGGTGACTAGTGGTATAAAACTGTATTTTATGTTTCAATCTTTTTATTGTAATTTTGTTATAACAACTGGATTGTACAATATAATAAAGTGTTGCAGAAAAAGACTTGAGGTACAAATATCTGTTCTTTGAAAAATTTCCAATCACACTTATCTTCTTACGATTATCAACACTCGCGTAACTTCAATTATCAACACTATTAACCCTTGTCAAGTCCTGTCATTCAAGAGATCGGATTGACGCTGTCTGTTGCGTGATGGTCATATCACGGACCAGTGGGTCGGGGGGGTAAGTCCCTTCCCCTCCAGTCTTAGATTTAGCACATCACCGCCCCCCTTCTTTAAATTGAGGGGGAGGGGGGTGCACGGGCCGGGAGTAGGGGCGAGGGAAAAAGAGGGAGGAAGAGAAGGAGGAAAGAGGCTAGAGCCATCCCTCACTGCAGCAGGGCATTCCCTATATCTGGGAACGAGTATTTCACCCATGGGCCCCAAACTTTCATGAATTTTATGTGCTGGTCAATTTTTCATTGATAAAGATCCTGTTCAGCCGCTCTTTTACCACCTGAAACGGAACACTGGCCTTCTTCCAGGAACTTGCAATCGTCAGTTTTGCGGCCAACATGACCTCGGTCAATAGGGCGTGTTGGGATTTGGTAATGCCATCCGGTTTTACATGCAGCAATGCCACCCAAGGGTCCCTGCGCACATTAGTATGCAAAAGGACACTCCCACCAGATATGCATGACCGAGCCTTCCGAGGGACAGCCCCTGAAGCAGGACGCTGGGTATCCAGGGACTGCCTTAGCTATGCGTGATGGTACTAAGTACCATCTTGTAAGCATTTTATACACTGCCTCCTGCGTGGTTATATTTATGGAACATTCTATCCCTCACTAGATTTAAATCTGTCTCCCATCTAATCATGTACCCGTGCTTCGAGTCAGGAGGTAGTGCTGTGAGATGGGCGTAAAGCATGGATACAAGGCCAAGCGTGGGGGTCCCCCGCAGGCAAGCCCTCTCAAATGCAGTAGCATCTGCTCCTGGGGTTTTATTTTTGAGTAAGGTAGTGAGCCAGTGGCGAATCTGAAGGTACCTGTACTGTTCAGTCACTGGAGCATTTACCTTCGCTGTCAATGCAGACCAGGAGGTTATTCTCTCCCCATCCATTAGATGGTGAACTCTGTTGATGCCTACCCGCTCCCACCACACAAACGCTTCTGGGTTCTCATTTCCCGGAGGGAACTACGAGTTCTTGACCAATCTCATTACCGGGAGGTGCGATGAGATCAGGCCCCCAGAGTACTTTATTCCATCCCACACTCGAAGGGAGTGACACAAAATCGGGCTCTCTATACGGGGTCTAAATTGTGGTGGGATCCATATTAAGCTGTCGACTGGAGTGGGGTCGCATGCAGGGGCCTCCAGAGATACCCAAAGGGGGATTTCCGTCGTAAGGTGCAGGTTATGGAGCTGAGCTATCTGCGCTGCCTGATAGTACCTGTTTATGCATGGACTCCCAGGCCACCCTCCCTCCGATTTCTGAACATAGTGGTCTTTGCTTCCCTCTGCCTGGTGCTTCCCCATATAAACTTCATAATACTGTTTTGCATACTCTTGATCTGATGTGGGGGGATATGCACCGGAAGTGCCCTGAAATAATACATCATTTTGGGTAGCAGTGTCATTTTAATTGAGTTTATCCTCCCGATCCACGAGATTACATGTCCCTGCCATGAGTCCAACAAGGATTTCAGGGTCCGAAAAAGGGAGGGGTAATTTGCCCGATATAACGAATGGTAATGGGGTGTGATGTTGATCCCCAGATACGAGAGTGCCTCTGGAGCCCAGCGAAAGGGGAAATTAGACTGAAGAATTCCCAAGGCCTGGGTGGGGATGTTCAGGTTGAGCCCCAGCGACTTCTCCTTTCTAGCCTTAAGTCCCAAGATCTTAGAGAAATCCTCCAAGAGCCTGAGTACATTAGGTAGGGAGGTGTGTGGTTGCGAAAGGATCAATAGGATGTCGTCAGCAAATAAGCATGGTTTGTGATGGTACCCAGCCAATTCCCCCCCATTTGACCGAATGGCTATCGCCAGCGGTTCCAAGGCCAGTACGAACAACACGTATCCCTGACGCGTGCCCCTGCCAATCAGGAACGATTCTGAGAGATAACCCCCGTATTGTACCCTAGCTGAAGGAGAAGAGTATATAGACCGTATCCACCCAAGGAAATTATCTCCAAAACCCCATCTTTGAAGGGCATAGGTCATGTAGTTCCATCATATGGAATCAAAAGCTTTCTGCATATCCAGCAGGCGGAGAAAGCTATGAATCCCTCTTCGCTGGACTAGCTCGATCAGGTGAAGTAACCCGCGAATGTTGTCCGAGGCCTGTCTACAGGGAACAAACCCGACCTGGTCCCTGCCCACCAAGGTCCCCGAAAACCCATTAATTCTGGTGACCAGGACCTTCCCCAGGATTTTAAGATCAACATTGAAAAGCGAAATGGGCCTGTAATTCTGTGGGTTCGAGTGATCCTTATCTGGCTTAGGGATCATGCTTATAAACGCTGCCAAAGAGGTCTGATTAAGTGCACTTTCCCCCCTAAGGGAATTAAACATTGTAACTAGATGTGGGGCTAATTCGGCCACATATTTTTTATAATATAAGGCAGTGAAGCCATCAGGCCCCGGTGCCTTAGATACTTTGAAGCCTTTGATCGCCTCTAGTACCTCCAGGACAGTGATTTCCGAGTCCATGCGATCTTTATAGACATCAGGCAATCTGGGGAGCGGGATTGAATCGAAAAATTTGGTCGCTAAGTCCTGGGGGAACGTTTGTGGCACCTCGTAAAGTTTGCTTAGTAGCCCCCTAAAAATATTGACGATTTTAAGGGGATTGGCTGTGAGTGTCCCTTCAGGGGTCTTAAGTGTGATCGACGATTGATTCGGCCCAGAATATCGCAACATAGTTGCCAGAGGAGCGTCAAATTTGTTGGCCCTTGCGTACATCCTCTGCTTACCCCACCTGAGTTTCTTTTCAACTATCTCATCCAACGCCAAGTTGAGTTGTATGCTAACCTTGTCTACTTTTTTCTTGATTGCCCTGGTGGGATTTGCTTTCCAGTCCCTCTGTAACCGTTCTAGGCTGGCTGTCAGATGGGCTATTTTTTCGGTTCTACGCTTTTTGATGGACGTGGCTAGAGAGATCAGGCTACCCCTTATGACCGCCTTATGAGCCTCCCACACGCTCACCGTCTATCACAGGCCGCCCCGATGGCCAGGCAGCATACCCCGTTTAGCTTACTCCCATATAACACCACCGCCCTTCGTCAGAACTTGCTGATGGGAATGCAAACCAAAGAGGTAAAATAACATCATGGGAAACATCAAAAGTAAACAGAGCATATACATTCAAGTATAATGCTGGGAACGCCCGACGCCCACCGATCCAGAGAGAACAAAAAGGAGGAAAACATTTACATAATCCCCTTTCTCTCGGTGGGAGGCGAACGTCCTCATTAAAATTTTAACTATCACCTTGATGCAGTCCGACGAGCTCCGGATACATCTGAAAAACAACAAAAACGAAAAAAAGGGGAAAAACTGTCCGTCCCAGGGGTTCTTGAAAGAGAAAAAAAGAAGAGAAAAACCTGCGCGTCCGCCTCACAAATCATTGCTAGTCGAGCGGTGGATGAACAGCACCTTCAGGATCAGCCTTTGTCGGACTGGGGGGCCTTGGTCGCACGCGATGGCGTTGATGCCGGGTAGGGCCGCTGGCTATTGGACCGCTGGTACCGTCGGGTGGCTCTGAGTCGCTGCTCCTGGGGTGGCTCCAACACGGAAGAGGGGTCGGTCTGCATGGTCAGCCCCAAACGATCTAGTAACTCCGAAGCTTCCTCCGGGGTCGTGACGGCATGCTGGCGGCCCCATCTGTAGGTTATTTGATGAGACCTAAGTACCACTAAACACGGTTTCAACAGGCGGCGCTTCTGAAGTGTTACATGGGCTAAGTCCGAAAAGACTTGGTATTTGTATGTTTGGAAAACCAGGTTGTCACGGGCCCTGGCCGCCTGGGCCACCATCTCCTTAGTGTTATAGAACGTAAACTTGACTATAATGTCTCTGGGGTGGCCATCAGCCCTGGGTGGACCCAAAGCACGATGGATCCTATCGAACTCCAGGCGCTCAATCGGGATTGCCGGGATAAGTTCCTGGAGTAAGGCCGTGACTGTAGATTTTAGATCAATAATAGATTCTGGTAGGCCCCTGAACCGAAGGTTACTGCGCCTGGACCTACTTTCAAGATCCTCTATTTTCTGGTGAGCCAGCGACAGCTCGGTCTTGTTGTTCTGTATTTCGGCGTCATGCTCCTCCAGTACAGAGGTGGTGTCAGTAATTTGATGCTCCAGTTTAGATGTACGGGATCTCAAGTCCCTGAGCTCCATTTTAAATGGGCCGAAAGCTTCTCAGTGGCCGTTTCTATCTCCTGTTGCAGGACAGACTTAAATCTTTCTAATAGCTCTGTATCTCTGATGCCAGGGTTAACAGGCGGTGGCGATGGAGGCTCTGGGGTTGCTGCCTAGGATTCTGGTTGCGACTCAGATTGCGAGTCCAGGAGCTCAGGTGAAGGTATGGGGGAGGAGGGGTCACGCTGCCTATTCATGGGCCCTGCTGCCGCTGCCATTTTGGGCCTGATAGTGTGTGCCGAGTGCTTGGGGGTCTGCGCCGGCTTACCTCGGTCTTTGCGCCCCATTCACTGCTCGGATGCTCCTGATTCCTGCGGGGTGTGGGTGGTTCAGAGGCCTCTGCGATGACGTGGCTGGTGGTGCTGAGGTCCAGTTGTGCGTGACGATCAAAGTGCGCACGCCATATTGGGTTATGCCTCACTTGCTATAGGTGGTTCAAAAGGCAGTGCGAGGTTGTGCAGCCACAATTTCCCTCTCTCCTGGGTGCCCAGGTATAGCGGGGTGCCTGGGGCTTGTGTGGACTTGAACCCACTGCCGTGCTTGCTACTAGGGGGGGGGGGGGCCTGGAGCCCTGTTATGTGGCTGCGCTTAACACGCCCCAAGCTGCTAGCTTGTAATCCAGCCTGGGTGCCCAAGTATAGTGGAGTGCCTGGGGATTATGTGGGCTTGAACCCATTGCTATGCTTGCTGCCGGAGGGGTCCCTGAAGGTCTGCTCCGCGGCCGTGCCTGTCACGCTGCCCGCTTCGGAGATTTGTCCAGGTGTGGTAAGATGCCCGGGGATCTGCGGGATCGAACTCACTGCTAAGTGCGCTGCTGGAGGGGTCCCCGAAGCTCCGTTGTGCGGCCGCCGTTAGTACACATTAGGCGGCGGCCGCCATCTTGGATCCGGCCGTCTGTGAATGACGGCAGCGCCGCTCCTGCTCTGGCAGCCCCCTTGCCTCCAAATTCCGTCCGTATACTCCCAGGACGTCCCCGGACCGGATCAGCCCCGAATCGCCACTGCTGCTATTCTCGTGCAGGTATCTGTATTTTATGTTTTAACTATGTACTGTGTTACTATCGCCTTGTACGCCGCTGCCGCGCGCTTGTACAGCGCTCCGCGGACGGCGGAGTCATTTACTTCAGAGCTGCAGTGCTGCTATTGGCTGGCCGGATCACGTGGGCGCGTTTCACGCTCTTTGGGGGGGGGGGGGCTCTGTGGATGACGATTTTCACATTACGTCTCCACGGCCCGCCCCTCGAGGTCTGCGGACGCCATATTGCCTGTCCTTAGCTGCGTGTGCTGCTGGCTCCCTGCAGTCCGTGAGTAACCCCGGTGGGGTGTTTTTTTTCTCAGGATATTCCTTTCTGCTGTATTCTTATGGGAATGTTTTGTTATGTCTTTTAGGCGGGTTAAAACTGCGGCACTGTGGTTTCTCTCCCCTCACTATCTCCCACTTCCCTAGCAGGTTCTTGGGGCATCCCGGGTAGCTCTTTAGCGTTAACCCTTACTGGCCTGTTGGGCCATTCTAATAACCATATGGACGCTTCTGGGGATAATGGGCCTGGTGTTTCTTCGGGACAAGCCCGACTATGTGTTGTGTGTGAGGTATCCCCCATAAGTGATGATGTCAGGGTTTGTGTACCCTGTGCCCAGCAGGTACTTGCGATGCAGTCTGGGCTGTCTGTTACTGGGCCTGGCGGTGCGCCCCCTCTGGCCTCGCCTACCCCCCCACGCTTACATCTGACCTCCACCGAGGGGCATACTAGCGGGGAGCCTCAACCCGATTTAGCTGCACGTGTGGCCAGCATTGAAAAACATCTTGCTGGGTCTGCCCCGCGTAAGGCTTCTGCCAGGAAGCGGCATTTATCACCCGCGGTTTCCCTCTTCCCTGTAGAAGATGAGGGACCTTACTCACTCTCAGGTCCCTACCCCCTTAAGGAGGGGGAATTATTTTCTTATTCTGAAACTTAGGAACAACCTAAGTTTTACAGTGGTACTGGGACTCCCCTTGGGGAAGATCCGTGGTCCCCTGATGACACTGACAGATTGCTGAGTCACATTTTTGAAGTGCTTTGTATTTCTCCCCCATCTGTGGCTCTGCAGCTGCAAGGTGAGCTTTTTCATACGGTTAAGCCACGCTGGGAGTTCCCTGAGCAGTCTCACTTTAATAATGTAGTGCTCAAGGAATGGGAACGGCCTAGCAAGCTGCCATGGGTGCCTAAGAGTTGGGACAAGAGGTATCCCTTTCCTGCTGATGTTGTTAAGCGTTGGTCATGTCCTCCCGAGGTGGATGCACCCGTTCTCGGGTTGTCCAATACATCTGTCATGCATTCTCCTGATACTACTACCCTGTGGGATGGTGAGGACCGGCGCTTGGACCATCTGGCCTGTCATGCCTTTGCCTGTGTGGGGACGGCGCTGCGCCCAGTTTGTGCCTCTGCTATTACGGCTGTTGCCATTAAAGGGGTGCATAAAGTGGACCAACACCCAGGGGTGATCGGCCTGGGAATCTATAAGATTCCCGGGCTGATCACCTCCCTCACCGCGGGACATCCGAGATCGGGATGTCCCGCGGGGTGAGCGTGGTGAGGTGAGTTTTGGGGGCTTTCTGGGGGGTTTCACACAGCGGGGCACCCCCAATCGGGGTGCCCCCCCCCCGAAGTGGACCAAAACCCAAGATAGTCAAAATCCTGGGTGTTGGTCCACTTTAAGTGTCTCTTGGACGGGACATCTGAGGATGCGGGTAGAGAAGAGTATAGATCTCTTCTGCTTTGTGAGTTATTTATTGCATATATTCTTTCTGCCATGGATGATGCCATTAGAATGTGTGGTAGAAATTCTGCCCTGTTGGTGGCTATACGCCGCTCTGTCTGACTACATCAGTGGGTAGCTGATAATGCTGCTAAGAAGGCTCTCACTGGTTTCCCTTTCAAGGGCCTGCGCCTTTTTGGTGAAAGTTTGGATTTGTTTGCCAGGGGCGGTAGGTTACCTCAACGTAGGAGGCCGTCCCGGTCGTTTCGGGGGATGGGTGCCTTTCTCCCATCCTTCTGTGGTTCCAGAACTGGCCAAGGGGTCTCCTTTACTGGGGCCCACGGAGATCACTGGGGAAGGGGCAGAGGACTTGGCCGTCCTGGCCTCTCCTGGGGTCCCAAGCCAAAATCCTCACCCAAGCGCCCTCAGGCGTGAAGGGGCGCCCTCACCCATCTGGGTGGGGGGACGGCTTCGGCTCTTTGCTCACATCTGGAGGCTTCACGTCTCAGACTGGTGGATTCAGGAGGTAGTGCCCTCTGGTTACAAGATAGAGTTTTCAGCCTGGCCGCCCCCAAGATTCATCAAATCCCGGATGGCTCAAAACCCCCTGTCAGCTCAGGGTCTGTGCCTTGCTGTCCAAAACCTTCTGGAGTTGGGGGTCATATGCCAGGTACCTTTGAGGGAAAGGGGCAGAGGCTACTATTCCAATTTTTTCACTGTTCCCAAAAAAGACTGGTCCATCAGACCCATGCTGGATTTAAAGCGCCTCAACAAATGTGTCAGGTTCAAACACTTTCGCATGGAGACTCTGCGCTCAGCTGTCAATTCACTACGACTGGGCGACTTCATGACCTCTGTAGACATCAAGGACATTTGCCTACCAGATATTTATATATGTAAATATGTTTTGTATAAGTAGATTAAACAAGATTTAATTGATTGCATAAAGGAACACTGCTCTTTTCTCCTTTTATTTGAACTGCATATTATATTAACAATAGATTAAGGACTAATCCCAATGGGTGACTTAGAGGTTTTTTTCCCCTCCTTATCCTGAGGGGGACCCCCTTGACCCACACTCTCTGGTGACCACAATCGTTAGCGGACAGTGTGGACCAGGGAAGACCCCCTTGAGAAGGAAGGGGCCCCCCCAAACTCAAGTAGTAGTGCCCCTGAGGCCAGACCTCTACACCACTGGCACCTTTGCAACATACGAAATAACCTCCACTAATTAATAACAGCCTCCCCCCCCTCGTAATAATCAGTGTCCAATAAGAGATCTACCTGGAGGAAAGAGAGGCTGCCTCTCATCACGTACGTCTGAATTAATGTGTTTTTCTGACTCATAATACTGTATGTATTGCATACATTCATTCTCCTATCTCTGTGTTGCATACTCATTATGCCCTGTGTATTATAAGTATGTTACTCATCCCACTCTCCTGTAATTATACTTTGTACAGCACCCCCAAAATGGCAACACTTTATAAATTATTAATAATAATAATAATAATAATACCCAAATATGGAAAAAATTTGAGAAAATTGAACTTTCTACTTTACAATATAATTCCCTCTTGACTTCAGCACACTTTGTCCACTTTGCCTCTGGTGATTAGATGACCTCAGAAGGATGCTTTGAGGGCTGCTGTTGTTCTACTAACTTTAGCTTCGCTTTAGCTTCTTTAGGTATGGCCACAAGTAAGGTGGGAATTACAAACACCTGTGAGAGGACTGGAAACACAAAACCCACAGAAAAGCTACATAAACAAAACAGACACACACATAAACAGAAGAGCTCAACAGGGAGAGCAGTGGACTTGTAGTGATAACTGCTTCCAAACCCCGTCAATGTCACAGCCGCTACTTGCCTGGCACCCTTTCCCTAGCACTGCTGCTACACGGTATATAAAGTATGAATAAGAAGCTGCCGATGTTTAATCGCAGATCACAAGGAGAAAACAGACATCAGGTATAGCAAGTAGGGACAGTTCATTTTACCCCAGTAACCAGGAGCTATATTAAATATTTAATGTTGATGGTCTGGAATTGTCACTTTTCATTTGTGTATGATTTCAGTGTGAGATGAGGTGGAAGAAAACACTCGGCCCTGGAGAGGGGCGTCTCAGCTCATCACAGGATTAGGTAGTAATAGCAAGAGATGCAAGAGAAACCTTTTTGTTTAAAGGGACAGTCCAGGCTATGGCAATAATAAGGCAGCTAGGAGCTCACGTGAAGCCCGTCCCAGGACTCCAAAGTTTTCCCCTACTTTCCTTTCCATTTTTTTACAACCTCGCTCCAAATGTGGTCACAAGGCCACTCCTGTCCTTTAGTGCTCCCAGTGTGAGCGTTCCTGGAAAGCTTGGCAGTGTGACCACATTCAGACCACATCTCGGTGGTGTGACCACATTAAAATCTTAGGTCAAAGCACACCTCACAGAAATACGGCCAAATAGTATGTGTTCAGTCCTCTCCTAACCCAACACATTCAAAAACTGCAGGAGGACTATGCGGAAGAATGAACATCTACACTAAAATGCTGAAAAAAGTGAAGGGAGTTTAATAGAAACTAGAGCACATTACATACCTATAAAACACAGGGCATCAGTAGTCATATACAATATACATGAATGAAATAAACAGAAACAATATTTTAGATAATGACCGCTAGCTGGTGCTGTTGTGTATTCCAACAACCAAAATCTAGGCACACCTTTAAACTGGACCAAAATCCACTGCGATCGATTCCCTCACCCAGGGCATCCAAAATCGAGATGCCCCGCTGTTTGAAACCCCGCAGGTCGCAGGAGCAGGAGTTAGAAAAAGGTAAAAACATTTTTATGGGCAGCAATCTAAATTGTCCTGGGGAGGGGGCATATGAGCACTGCTTGTTGTGCTGGTCTTGTTTAATTATTTTAACAATCAAAAATAGTAAGTGCAGCTTATGCCTGCCATAGCTTATACAACTGTGCCATAAATTTGTCTGTACAAGCTGTCACATACGTACTAAATTAGACTTAGGTAATGCAGTGGTGAAACCATTGGTGCTAGATTCATTGGGGGATCTTCTGAACCTCTAGGGCAATTGTATGATTGTACACATAGGAACTTTTCCTCCACATTTAACCCATCTGGGCAGTAAGACAAACACAAGCAGTAAGTGCACATAGCAACGATGCCTGGGAGCAGTTGGGGGGGTAGGTGCCTTGCTTGGGAGCACTTCAGTCATGTCCCAGATGGGAATTGAACCTGTAACCCTTTGGTTATAAGGCTTTTTACCACTAGGCCATAACTGCCCCGGGCACTTCTTAAATCAGCCCCAAAATATATTAATGCAACTATAGACCACCAAACTGAAAAATGGACAGATGAGGACAAAAAATGGTCAGAGGGATTTGGGTCTCTCCTTAAGAAAGCTAGCTGGGAAATATGATGGCAATGTCCACCCACTCATGAGTAGAGATGAGCGAACTTTTGAAAAATTCGATTCGACTGATTCGCCGAATTTTCCGACAAAAATCGTTTCGACCCGAATAAATTCGCGACGAATCGCTATTAAAAACGGCTATTTCTGAGCCTCCTACAGCCTCAATAGGGTTGTAAACCATTCAGCCTTGCTGTAACACGCACAGGATGCGTGCTGGGTTTGTTAAATAATACTTTGAAGAAATATCACATGCAGATCAGAGGCATCGCTAATAGAATCGCAGAGCGGCACAATTGCAGAGAGTTGAAGTGGCATCACTATGAGGGGCAGAAGGAGCCCAAATATACACTGGAGTTGGCCTCAGGAGCCCAAAAATTGGATGAATCACACCCTGGAGTTGGCAGAAGTTGGCAGCAGCAGCAGGAGCCCAAATATACACTGGAGTTGGCTTCAGGAGCCCAAAAATTGGATGAATCACACCCTGGAGTTGGCAGAAGTTGGCAGCAGCAGCAGCAGGAGCCCAAATATACACTGGAGTTGGCCTCAGGAGCCCAAAAATTGGATGAATCACACCCTGGAGTTGGCAGAAGTTGGCAGCAGCAGCAGCAGGAGCCCAAATATACACTGGAGTTGGCCTCAGGAGCCCAAAAATTGGATGAATCACACCCTGGAGTTGGCAGGAGTTGACAGTAGTAGCAGCAGGAGCCCAAATATACACTGGAGTTGGCTTCAGGAGCCCAAAAATTGGATGAATCACACCCTGGAGTTGGCAGAAGTTGGCAGCAGCAGCAGCAGGAGCCCAAATATACACTGGAGTTGGCCTCAGGAGCCCAAAAATTGGATGAATCACACCCTGGAGTTGGCAGAAGTTGGCAGTAGTAGCAGCAGGAGCCCAAATATACACTGGAGTTGGCTTCAGGAGCCCAAAAATTGGATGAATCACACCCTGGAGTTGGCAGAAGTTGGCAGCAGCAGCAGCAGCAGGAGCCCAAATATACACTGGAGTTGGCTTCAGGAGCCCAAAAATTGGATGAATCACACCCTGGAGTTGGCAGAAGTTGGCAGCAGCAGGAGCAGGAGCCCAAATATACACTGGAGTTGGCCTCAGGAGCCCAAAAATTGGATGAATCACACCCTGGAGTTGGCAGAAGTTGGCAGCAGCAGCAGCAGGAGCCCAAATATACACTGGAGTTGGCCTCAGGAGCCCAAAAATTGGATGAATCACACCCTGGAGTTGGCAGGAGTTGACAGTAGTAGCAGCAGGAGCCCAAATATACACTGGAGTTGGCTTCAGGAGCCCAAAAATTGGATGAATCACACCCTGGAGTTGGCAGAAGTTGGCAGCAGCAGCAGCAGGAGCCCAAATATACACTGGAGTTGGCCTCAGGAGCCCAAAAATTGGATGAATCACACCCTGGAGTTGGCAGAAGTTGGCAGTAGTAGCAGCAGGAGCCCAAATATACACTGGAGTTGGCTTCAGGAGCCCAAAAATTGGATGAATCACACCCTGGAGTTGGCAGAAGTTGGCAGTAGCAGCAGCAGGAGCCCAAATATACACTGGAGTTGGCTTCAGGAGCCCAAAAATTGGATGAATCACACCCTGGAGTTGGCAGGAGTTGACAGTAGCAGCAGCAGGAGCCCAAATATACACTGGAGTTGGCCTCAGGAGCCCAAAAATTGGATGAATCACACCCTGGAGTTGGCAGGAGTTGACAGTAGCAGCAGCAGGAGCCCAAATATACACTGGAGTTGGCCTCAGGAGCCCAAAAATTGGATGAATCACACCCTGGAGTTGGCAGGAGTTGACAGTAGTAGCAGCAGGAGCCCAAATATACACTGGAGTTGGCTTCAGGAGCCCAAAAATTGGATGAATCACACCCTGGAGTTGGCAGAAGTTGGCAGCAGCAGCAGCAGGAGCCCAAATATACACTGGAGTTGGCCTCAGGAGCCCAAAAATTGGATGAATCACACCCTGGAGTTGGCAGAAGTTGGCAGTAGTAGCAGCAGGAGCCCAAATATACACTGGAGTTGGCTTCAGGAGCCCAAAAATTGGATGAATCACACCCTGGAGTTGGCAGAAGTTGGCAGCAGCAGCAGCAGCAGGAGCCCAAATATACACTGGAGTTGGCTTCAGGAGCCCAAAAATTGGATGAATCACACCCTGGAGTTGGCAGGAGTTGACAGTAGCAGCAGCAGGAGCCCAAATATACACTGGAGTTGGCTTCAGGAGCCCAAAAATTGGATGAATCACACCCTGGAGTTGGCAGAAGTTGGCAGTAGCAGCAGCAGGAGCCCAAATATACACTGGAGTTGGCTTCAGGAGCCCAAAAATTGGATGAATCACACCCTGGAGTTGGCAGGAGTTGACAGTAGCAGCAGCAGGAGCCCAAATATACACTGGAGTTGGCCTCAGGAGCCCAAAAATTGGATGAATCACACCCTGGAGTTGGCAGGAGTTGACAGTAGCAGCAGCAGGAGCCCAAATATACACTGGAGTTGGCTTCAGGAGCCCAAAAATTGGATGAATCACACCCTGGAGTTGGCAGAAGTTGGCAGCAGCAGCAGCAGCAGGAGCCCAAATATACACTGGAGTTGGCTTCAGGAGCCCAAAAATTGGATGAATCACACCCTGGAGTTGGCAGGAGTTGACAGTAGCAGCAGCAGGAGCCCAAATATACACTGGAGTTGGCCTCAGGAGCCCAAAAATTGGATGAATCACACCCTGGAGTTGGCAGGAGTTGACAGTAGCAGCAGCAGGAGCCCAAATATACACTGGAGTTGGCTTCAGGAGCCCAAAAATTGGATGAATCACACCCTGGAGTTGGCAGAAGTTGGCAGTAGCAGCAGCAGGAGCCCAAATATACACTGGAGTTGGCTTCAGGAGCCCAAAAATTGGATGAATCACACCCTGGAGTTGGCAGAAGTTGGCAGCAGCAGCAGCAGGAGCCCAAATATACACTGGAGTTGGCTTCAGGAGCCCAAAAATTGGATGAATCACACCCTGGAGTTGGCAGAAGTTGGCAGCAGCAGCAGCAGCAGGAGCCCAAATATACACTGGAGTTGGCTTCAGGAGCCCAAAAATTGGATGAATCACACCCTGGAGTTGGCAGAAGTTGGCAGCAGCAGCAGCAGCAGGAGCCCAAATATACACTGGAGTTGGCTTCAGGAGCCCAAAAATTGGATGAATCACACCCTGGAGTTGGCAGAAGTTGGCAGCAGCAGCAGCAGCAGGAGCCCAAATATACACTGGAGTTGGCTTCAGGAGCCCAAAAATTGGATGAATCACACCCTGGAGTTGGCAGGAGTTGACAGTAGCAGCAGCAGGAGCCCAAATATACACTGGAGTTGGCCTCAGGAGCCCAAAAATTGGATGAATCACACCCTGGAGTTGGCAGGAGTTGACAGTAGTAGCAGCAGGAGCCCAAATATACACTGGAGTTGGCTTCAGGAGCCCAAAAATTGGATGAATCACACCCTGGAGTTGGCAGAAGTTGGCAGCAGCAGCAGCAGGAGCCCAAATATACACTGGAGTTGGCCTCAGGAGCCCAAAAATTGGATGAATCACACCCTGGAGTTGGCAGAAGTTGGCAGTAGTAGCAGCAGGAGCCCAAATATACACTGGAGTTGGCTTCAGGAGCCCAAAAATTGGATGAATCACACCCTGGAGTTGGCAGAAGTTGGCAGCAGCAGCAGCAGCAGGAGCCCAAATATACACTGGAGTTGGCTTCAGGAGCCCAAAAATTGGATGAATCACACCCTGGAGTTGGCAGAAGTTGGCAGCAGCAGCAGCAGCAGGAGCCCAAATATACACTGGAGTTGGCTTCAGGAGCCCAAAAATTGGATGAATCACACCCTGGAGTTGGCAGGAGTTGACAGTAGCAGCAGCAGGAGCCCAAATATACACTGGAGTTGGCCTCAGGAGCCCAAAAATTGGATGAATCACACCCTGGAGTTGGCAGAAGTTGGCAGTAGCAGCAGCAGGAGCCCAAAAAATGGCCTAAAGACATAAATATGTTTTGCACCATTTGTAAAGTGTAAAACGTGGCACCATGCTGAATCTAGTCGCATGCATCAGGCATTGGTGGGTGGAAATCCTGGCTGATCCATCCCTGATTCATTTTGACAAAGGTGAGTCTCTCCACATTTTTAGTTGACAGACGAGTTCTCCTCGCCGTAACTATGGCCCCCGCCGCACTAAACACCCGCTCAGATGGCACGCTACTTGCCGGGCAGGACAGCTTTTCCAGGGCAAACTCTGCTAGTTGCGGCCACAAATCAAGTTTGGCTGCCCAGAAGTCCAGCGGATCCTCAAGGTGTGTTGGCATGGTCATGTCAAAGTATGACATGACCTGCTGGTTCAGGTCCTGCTCCAGGTCTTCCTGCTGCTCATGAGTAGCCTCACTATGCGGGTGTAGAAAGCTACTCATTAGCGACTGAAGACTGAGGCTGCTGCTGCTGATGGAGCTTCTGCTGCTGCTGCTGCCAACCCCCCCAGCGGCCATGGCAGTGGAAGGTGAGCGCAGAGGTCCCCTCGAGTCAGACCTGCGAGAGTATGGACCATGGCGCAGATAGGCATCGGCCAACTGCCTACGTAGAATGTCTTTGTAGTAGTTGAGTTTGTCCTCCCTCTCGGTGGGTTTAAAAAATGCCCCCATTTTGTGCCGGAAGCGAGGGTCCAATAAGGTGGACAGCCAGAAGTCATCCCGCCGACAGATGGAAACAATTCTGGGGTCACTACGCAAGCATGTGAGCATGCTTCGTGCCATTTGCGCAAGTGACTCGGATGGACTACCTGTCTCCATCTCCACTGCATACTGCCACGGTGTGCCCGGGTCCTCTGTCTCTCCTTCCTCAAAAACCTCTAGCTCCTCTGGCTGCTCCTGCTCCTCCTCTCCTGTCCGCTGACTAGATAAACCAGCCATTTCGCCAAGCCTAAACTGTGTTTCGCTGGGCAACTCCTCCTCCTCCTCTTCCTCCTCCTCCTCCTCCAGTTCAGCTCCAACGGGGTTCATGTGGCCGTAAGATGTAAACGCCATGTCTCCAGTGCCCTGACCAGCCATGGTTTCCAACATGTGCTGTAGTACATGAAGCAGTGGAATCACGTCGTTCATCCCGTAATCCTGCCGACTGACAAATAAAGTGGCTTCCTCAAAGGGCCTGAGCAAACGGCAGGTGTCACGTATGAGCTGCCACTGGTTGACATTGAAGTTACACAGGGGAGTCCCCCTATCTGCTTGGATCATCAGGAAATCCGTGATGGCTTTTCTCTGTTCATATAATCGGTCCAACATGTGAAGGGTGGAATTCCAACGGGTGGAAACATCGCAAATCAGACTATGTTGGGGGATACCATTCTGACGCTGTAGCTCAAGAAGGGTGTGTTTGGCGGTGTAGGAGTGGCTGAAGTGCATGCAAAGTTTCCGTGAAGTTGTTAGGATGTCCTGCAGATGGGGGGAACACTTCAGAAACCGCTTGACAACCAGATTGAAGACGTGAGCCATGCAGGGGGCATGGGTCAGGCTTCCTTGGCGCAGCGCAGACAAAATGTTCTTCCCATTGTCGGTAACCATGATTCCCATTTTAAGTTTTCTCGGAGTAAGCCATGTTTGGATTTCCTGATGAATACATTTAAGCAGTTCCTCCCCTGTGTGACTCCGTTCGCCAAGACAAACCATGTGAAGCACTGCGTGACACCTCCGTGCCCTGCACACATGGTAGACTGGAGGGGCACTGAGACTTGAGCCTACAGTGGAGGGTGAGGAGATGGCGGAGGATGAGGAGGCCGAGTCGCACGGTGTCACAGGCCCAATGGGCAGAGAGCGCGGAGGCCGAAGCGGCGTGACCTGTCCAAGTTGCTGCTGCAAAGGGACCACATTCACCCAGTGGGCCGTAAACGACATGTACTGCCCCTGACCGTAGTTACAGCTCCAGATGTCGGCGCTGCCATGTATTTTGCTACACACCGACAGGCTCAAGGACTGGCCCACCTTCTGTTCAACAAAAGTGTGCAGCGCTGGTACTGCCTTCTTGGCAAAGAAATGACGGCTTGGGACTCTCCACCTCGGCTCGGCACAAGCCATCAGTTCTCTGAAAGGTGCAGATTCCACCACCTGAAAAGGGAGCGACTGCAGCACCAGCAACTTGGACAGGAGCACATTCAGCTTCTGCGCCGTAGGATGAGTGGGCGCATACTGCTGTCTCTTGGACATGGCTTCGCTGATGGATTGCTGGCGGGATGCATGACTTGGAGGAGGAGGAGGAGGAGCAGGAGCGACAGAGGATGGGTGTGACGCACAGCTGCCTTCGGCTGAGGTGCTGGAGCCTTGGCTGGCAGAAATTGGGAGCTCACTTGGTGAGGAAGCAGACTGGACCACCCCTTGGGAGCCTCGGTTCTCCCAGGTCGTTTTATGGTGACGCATCATATGTTGACGCAGGGCCGTGGTGCCAACATTTGGACCCTGGCCACGCTTCACCTTTTGCCTACATATCTTGCATGTGGCCATGTTACCCTCCTGCGGATGCCTCAGGAAAAACTGCCACACTGCCGAGTAGCTACTTTTCCCACCCCCTGGCCTCACTGATTCACTGCTGCTGTTGCCAACTCCAGGAACCCCTGCTCCACTACCTCCCGATAAGGTAGACTGCCGCACAGCAGGTGCTCTACCCCGGCCCCGGCCCCGGCCGGCTCCAGCCTTTGGAATTGTGCCCCCATGCTGACTGCTACCACCTTGCTGCCTCAGCTGCTGACTCCGGGGCAACCTGCGCCCCTCTTCTCCTGATGATGACGATGAAGCCCCTTCATCACCCGGCTCCCAAGTGCGATCGGCTTCATCGTCATCATCATCATCATCACCGGGTTGTGGCTGTACGTCACTGATGTTCGTGGATTCGTCAACAGTGTCTGGCGCAGGAGCTGGAACGCTCGCAGCACCCACGACACTGTCCACATCACTATTTGTCTGCCTAGCTAAAGAAGCCACCTCCATTTCTTGGCTGGGCAGTAGCTGCTGACTGTCCTCCTGTATCTGATCGTCCTCCTCACTAAAGAGTGGAGCTGAACCCAAAGCATAGGATACGTCGCTGGGGGAGGGAACGGCGTAGGACAGAGGCAATGGGAGGACAGGGACTGCTCTCGGGGCATGCCAACTCAGGGTTGTGTCAGAGGAACCTACCGACCCTAGACTGGGGGTCTCAGATGTAAGTTGTGATGATGTTGTTGATGAGCGCGTCAGCCAATCTACCACGGCAGATGCGTTACTGGTGGAGACCCGACCGCTAGCAGATACTGGCAGATTAGGTCTCTCAGCGTGACTCCTGCTGCTACTGGCCCCCAGTCTGATGCGAGCTCTGCCTGCGGAATCTTGGCCTCTGCCACTCCTCTTTTCACTTCCAGGCACTTGTCTGCCCGACATAGTCTAACTGGCGTGGTAGTAGGTGATATTTTAAGAACCCCCAGGCAGCAGTGGGTCTATATAAAACAGAATATAATGCACACCAAAAGTGAGCAGTAACACTCAGCCTCCAACAGGCCTGCTTAGTGTAAATAAGAGAGCTGCTTAGTGTAAATAAAGAGGGGTATGCTATGTTACAGAATGGGATGCCTCAACAGAAGTGCACCTGGCAGGCAGCAGTAAGCCTATGCCCAGCAAAAGTGTCTTATAATATAAATATAATAAGAGCAAATGCTTATATGGTCTTAAACAGAGGCTGCTTTAGTCACAGAATGGGATGCCCTGGGCAGGAATGGACCTGGCAGGGTCCAGTAGGGCTTTGGCCAGCAAAAGTGTCTTTATCAGGCCTGATTTCTATGAGAATAAGTGCAAATGTTTATTATGCTATTAAATAGAGGCTGCTTTAGTCACAGAATGGGATGCCAGTGCCACAAAAACCAGAGAGCATGCACAGCAAAAGTGTCTTTATCAGGCCTGATTTCTATGAGAATAAGTGCAAATGGTTATTATGCTATTAAATAGAGGCTGCTTTAGTCACAGAATGGGATGCCAGTGCCACAAAAACCAGAGAGCATGCACAGCAAAAGTGTCTTTATCAGGCCTGATTTCTATGAGAATAAGTGCAAATGGTTATTATGCTATTAAATAGAGGCTGCTTTAGTCACAGAATGGGATGCCAGTGCCACAAAAACCAGAGAGCATGCACAGCAAAAGTGTCTTTATCAGGCCTGATTTCTATGAGAATAAGTGCAAATGTTTATTATGCTATTAAATAGAGGCTGCTTTAGTCACAGAATGGGATGCCAGTGCCACAAAAACCAGAGAGCATGCACAGCAAAAGTGTCTTTATCAGGCCTGATTTCTATGAGAATAAGTGCAAATGGTTATTATGCTATTAAATAGAGGCTGCTTTAGTCACAGAATGGGATGCCAGTGCCACAAAAACCAGAGAGCATGCACAGCAAAAGTGTCTTTATCAGGCCTGATTTCTATGAGAATAAGTGCAAATGTTTATTATGCTATTAAATAGAGGCTGCTTTAGTCACAGAATGGGATGCCAGTGCCACAAAAACCAGAGAGCATGCACAGCAAAAGTGTCTTTATCAGGCCTGATTTCTATGAGAATAAGTGCAAATGGTTATTATGCTATTAAATAGAGGCTGCTTTAGTCACAGAATGGGATGCCAGTGCCACAAAAACCAGAGAGCATGCACAGCAAAAGTGTCTTTATCAGGCCTGATTTCTATGAGAATAAGTGCAAATGTTTATTATGCTATTAAATAGAGGCTGCTTTAGTCACAGAATGGGATGCCAGTGCCACAAAAACCAGAGAGCATGCACAGCAAAAGTGTCTTTATCAGGCCTGATTTCTATGAGAATAAGTGCAAATGTTTATTATGCTATTAAATAGAGGCTGCTTTAGTCACAGAATGGGATGCCAGTGCCACAAAAACCAGAGAGCATGCACAGCAAAAGTGTCTTTATCAGGCCTGATTTCTATGAGAATAAGTGCAAATGGTTATTATGCTATTAAATAGAGGCTGCTTTAGTCACAGAATGGGATGCCAGTGCCACAAAAACCAGAGAGCATGCACAGCAAAAGTGTCTTTATCAGGCCTGATTTCTATGAGAATAAGTGCAAATGTTTATTATGCTATTAAATAGAGGCTGCTTTAGTCACAGAATGGGATGCCTCACAGCAGACTTAAGATCAGTTCAGTATATATGCACAGTTAGTTACTATAAGCAGCCTGAAAACGCTAACAAAGGCTGGATGAAAAAAAAAAAATCTCCCTGTCAGCCAGCTCCGTTTTTCCTACCTTTCCCTGGCTTTCTGTCTGTCTCCTGTCTGTCTCCTGCCTGTCTCCTGCCTGTCTCCAGCCTGTCCCTGTCTGTCCCTGTCTGTCCCTGTCTCCAGCCTGTCTCCAGCCTGTCTAACTGCCTCAGCTACACAGCGTTCTGTCTGTCTGTCACGAATGCAATAGAGAAATGAGGAAAAGCAAGATGGCCGCCGTTAAATACCGCTGTGTGACGTCACCGGGCTTGCTGGCTGCTGATAGGCTGCATGTGACTGCCCCAGCTTGCACTGGCGCGGGATACATGTCCAGACATGTCCCGCCCGCCATCTTAGAATGCCTGTAATGTAAATGAATGGATGTTAAAGGAAAACTTCGAGTGATCGAATCGCGGGGAAATTCGGATTCGATCCGAATCGAATTTTTCCTGAAATTCGGATCGAATCCGGGTTCGTCCGGATCGATTCGCTCATCCCTACTCATGAGCATGGAGTTGTCCTTTATCTGAAGACCTATTTGTGAAACTCAACCTGCTCTGTCCCTTTCTGGGCCCTACAAGTAAATCATAATTGATTGAACATTGATCTGATTCAACATTGATCTGAATTCTAGTTTCCATTTTGTTGTCCACCGTAGAGGCTCTTGGCAGCAGGAGTAATACATTAATGGTATGTGACAGGTGCAATTTAAGTGCAAAATAGCCATTTGGTAATTAAAAAGCGCATTTACTTATGCAGATATACAGTATGCCCCAAACCTAAAAGAAGGGGAAATGATAAAATCATGTCTGACTGAAGGTAACTGTGTATTCTCAAATATGGATGAGTGCAGTTGTCACAAGCTAGACTTTAAATTTAATATAAAGTGGACCAACACCCAGGATTTTGACTATCCTGGGTCTTGGTCCACTTCGGTGGGGCACCCCCGATCGGGGTGCCCCGCTGCGTGAAACCCCCCCGATCACCCGGAAAACTCACCTCTCCCCGCGATCTGACAGCAACGGACAAGCGATCTGACAGCAACGGACAAGCGATCTGACAGCAACGGACAAGCGGCTCCTCCGCCGCCTCCCGCGCGTCACTCTTGATGTGCGCGCGCCCGCGTCGGCCAATCACAGACGGCCGGCACGGGCGCGCGCACGTCTAGAGGGGCGCGAGGGAGGCGGCGGCGGAGGAGCCGCTTGTCCGTTGCTGTCAGATCGCTTGTCCGTTGCTGTCAGATCGCTTGTCCGTTGCTGTCAGATCGCTTGTTCGTTGCTGTCAGATCGCGGGGAGAGGTGAGTTTTCCGCGAGGGAGGGCGGAAGACAAGGTAAGGGGATTTGGGGCGTTTGGGGGGGTTTCACCCCGCGGGACATCCCGATCTCGGATGTCCCGCGGGGAGGGAGGTGATCGGCCCAGGAATCTTATAGATTCCCGGGCCGATCACGGGAGGGTGATGGTCCACTTTAAAGTGGACCAACACCCAGGGGGGATCGGCCCGGAAATCTATAAGATTCTCGGACCGATCAGATCCCTCCCCGCGGGGCATCCGAAATCGGGATGTCCCGCGGGGAGGAACCCCCCAGGAGGCCCACAATCCTTACCGTACCGGCGATCCAACGGCGCATGCGCGAGACGTGGCCGCGTCTCTCGCTTCCCTCTAGCAGGGCGCGCTCCCGCGCCGGCCGTTTTGTGAATGGCCGGCGCAGGAGCGCTCCCTGTTAGAGGGAAGCGAGAGACGCAGCCAATGACAGCGCTCTGGTATGCGCGTCCAAGCGGCTTTGGACGCACATACCAGAGCTGCTCTGAGCGCTGTCATTGGCCGGACGAGGTCACGTGGGAGCGGGGAGAGGTGAGTTTTTGCGGCGATCGGGGGGGTTTCAGACAGCGGGGCACCCCCGATCGGGGTGCCCCACCTAAGTGGACCAACACCCAGGATAGTCAAAATCCTGGGTGTTGGTCCACTTTAAGTGAGTAATCCGAGCTGGCAGATAGACAGTTCTAAGTAACAGAGACAAAAGCAATGTAATGGTATTTTATGTTTTATGTTATGTTGAAGTGGTGGTAGGGTCAGGCTTCCCAAGCATTGTCCACCTTAAGGCTCAATAAGCAAAGGAGGTCAAGCCACAACATTAGGTTTCTGGAATCGCACGTGTGCCCCAAGTTGTCATGTTTGTCTCTGTTGCAATTACATTGCCTGGATTTCATTCTAGTGAAAACAATCAAGTATGAGGCCGATTCATTAATAGCGGCAGGTAGCGACAGTTGAGTGACTGTAGCGACATTTTCAGAGCGCCCGCTAGTAGTCGCTGTACTTGGCCGTTGTTCGGTAGTTGATAGTGACTCAGTCGGTTTGCCGTAATGTTGAATATTGGGTGAGGAGTCGCTATTTGACAGTTTAAACCCCAGAACGCTGGCGGCGATGGGTTAAAAGTAGTTTTTTTAACCCCCAAACAACCATATTTTTGGAAACCAAAAAAAACAAGTTTTTTAAATAATTTTGTAATATGAATACATTAATATCAGACCTGTAATATCAATTCTGTACAATTTTTTTTTCCCTTAAAAAATTATCTAAAATGGCAGAAGTGGTCACAGAATTTTTCACATTTAAAAAAAAAAAAAAAAAAAAAAAAATTCATAACAATTAATCTTTAAAGATTGTTCCATTGAAATGCATTGGAGAGCGCCAGGTAGCGAGAGGTCATACCTGTCGCTGTTCAAGGTCGGACGCTTGCGCTGGTGGCTGAGGCTGGAATAATGATGAATGAGTCGCTATATGGCGCTATCTCAGTTGCTAAGCAGGATTAGCTTGATAAATGTGTGATTGTGGCGGGGAGCCGGCGTTCTCGTGGCAGGGCCCGTCATTACCGGCCGCTCACCAGTCGCTACCTGTCGCTATTCCTTCATAAATAAGGGCCTATGCTTCATGCTAATGATTTTGTGAAGAAAGAAACACTTTGGGTGTGCTTTGAGGTGTCATTTGCAACTTGCATCTGAGTGAGCAAAAAAATGCAAGTAAATATTTATGTTCCAGTTTACCCCGTTCCCAAAAAATCACCCACATATGCGATGGATCAGGAATCAACAGCACCCTATGGGCTGTGCAGAAAAGTATGTGCATTATTTTCTGCATAGCCCATAAGATGCTGTCATTTCTAAATGCCCATCACAATAGGGTTGATTCGCAGGTCCTTTCTCGACACTTTTTTTGGTGAAAATTTCGGTTCTCGTCCATTTTTCCCCCTCGCCCGATTTAGCAGGGCCTTTTTTCTGCGAGAATTTTGGCGTGAAATGTTTTTATTTAGCATGAATTTTCATTTGGTACCAAGACCTTCAAAAAAACGCTCCTGAATCAACCCCAATATCCTTACCTCATTGGTAACATTATAGACACCATGTGCAAAATGCCGCAACACATGTGCAACTGGAGCAAAAATGTTTTAGTGCACTTTCTTGTGTGTTTAAATTAAAACGTTTAAAGGAGATGCAGGCTGTAATTCACACAGCAAAACACATCCAACATTCTCCTTTCTTCACCAGAAAATTCAGCATGACCTCTATTGGTTTGCCATTCGAATGTCAGTAATTCAGTAACTGGTGTACTCATAGGCCTAGATATAAAAAACTATTTCTTTAAATGGTAATGTTCTCATTTCATGAGGGCGACACTACAGGTTGCCACCATCTGCGCAAAATCACTCTTGCACGAGAAAACTTCCCTCATGTGGAAATCTCTCGCATGATTCAGGGGACACATATGAAACAACCTCCACTTAGAGAGTGGGGAAAAAAAGCCATGAAAAAATAATTTGCTCTAAGAGAGTTTTTCCATCCTCAATGTGAGCTTTTCGTTTGACTATCACATCACTGGGAGACCTTTTTTTGGTGGGTCATCTGTGTTCTTTGCCAGGCGTTGCTGGGGTCTTAAAAGTCCCTCATCGAGTCTTGGGTGATCTTCTGAATCCGTCGACAGCCACGTCAAAGATAGACAGCATTGCCACCATCTGGAGTAGGACTGGCCAGGAGCCAGAGAAGGAGGTTTTTATAGCTTTAGAGGAGGAGCCTCTGAGGAGTCATGTGACTGAATATGTCACTATAGGGGAAGAGGGGAAGAGTATGGGGGAGAATTTCCTGGGGTAGCCACATCCATACCACTCTCCTCCAGTTACAAGACATATGGGAGAGATTTCAGAAAGATGTCATCTCTCTAGTATAAAAGCTTACCTCCCCCAGCACATGCCATTACTATTGGCTGGAAGCCAAGGAAGGAGGAGGGGCACCTTTGTCTGGCTTCACTCCAGGGTCTGGGATCAATGCTCCGCTGACATCATTTTAAAGCTTCGGCGGTGGACAAAGGAATGGATAAAGTATTGTAAGTAAAATTTTGAATATTTATAGATTTTTGGTTGTTTTTTTACACTATTTTTGGACTGGTACGGGGTCCAAAGGACCCATATGCCAGTTCAGAGGACAGTGGAGTGGCAAGCCACCTGCCCGGCTTTCTTATCTCCTCCATCACATTGCTTGCCAGAGTGGTGTGGATAAGCCTGCTATTATGGCATTGGTGGAGAACATTTGCTGAGGTTCCTTTAAACAGTGGGCCAGATATAGAGCTGATAGAGACCGGTGGGAGATGAGAGAGGCAGGGATTGTGTGGCAGTGCTAGAAATAGCAGTCCAGCTGGACCCAAAACAGTAAGGCCCATCGGGAGTCTCCTGGGTCTTCCTATGACCAGTCTGCCCATGCTAGAGACAGACACACTTAGGAATTTCCCCCATGTGACTTTGACGTCACTAAATGGGGAGGTGTATGGAGGGGGAATCTCCCCCTTCCCATAAGCCACATGGTAGGGGAATCCTCAGTGGTGCCTCCTTCTACAGCTCCCTGCCAATAGTCCTGGCTGGGTGCCAAGATATAAGCAAAGGGAGCCCTGTTTAACGGGGGACTCCTATAACAGTTCACAGGGTAGGGGGGCTGGCATGTCACATGTGACAAACTGGTACCCTCCCGGGAGAGCAACCTACCCATCCCACATGTCACTTTCAATGAAAAAATCTATGACTACATTTGCGACATGGCTTTTTTCATTATGCAAATAGCGGGAACAGATAACAGTAAAGCCAAATCATTTTCCATGTTGCAGACCCCTCCAGGAATATCCACCCTATTACACACCTTTGTATCATCAGCAAACAGACAAACTTTTCCTACCAAGCCTTCTCCTATGCCACTTACAAACATATTAAAAAAGTGAGGCCCAGGACAGAGCCTTGCTGTATACCACTTATACAGATTATACACCATCCAGCAACACTATGGTACCAATCATTCAGCCAGCTGTATATCTACTGAACTATTCAGGCATTAATTACAATTTTCAATTAATTATCTATGAGCGCTTTGTGGAATGGTGTCAAAGTCTTGGCTAACATGAACTGCTCACCCACTGGTATTGGGGTAGTGAGTGGGAGGGTCTGAGTCCACACCACACAGCTTCACAGCTCCTTTCACTCAGGGGTATTCACCAGAGTAGCTTGCAGCACTAACATGGGCCACCCCCCTGTTTGCTCATGTTGCTGATCCAAACCAGTCTTCCATCCAAAATGAAATCCCTGGTAATCAGTCTTCCAGTTGTCAGTGAGCAGGTCCTTCTGCTGCTTTTCATCCCATCTTCTGGACTTCGTCAGTAACCCCCATTCCCGCTTTTGTTATTCTACAAAGTGCAGTTTTTGGGTTGACCCTGTAACCTACAGAAGTGGCCCTTGGCAGAGTTTGTAAGTAACCTTTTCCCTTTAACTGTTTTTTAAAGTGGCTTGAAACCCAGGGGGGATCGGCCCGGGAATCTATAAGATTACAGGACCAATCAGATCCCTCCCCGCGGGGCTTCCGAAATCGGGATGTCCCGCGGGGAGGAACCCCCCAGGAGGCCCACAAACCTTACCTCAGCCCGTTCCATCGGCGCATGGAAATCCCTGGTAACCAGTCTTCCAGTTGTCACTCTAGCAGGGCGCGCACCCATGCCGGCCGTTTGTTAATGTCCGACGCAGGCGCGCTCCCTGTTAGAGGGAAGCGCGAGACGCAGCCTCCAGCGCTCAGGCCTTGGACGCGCATACCACAGCGGCTCTGAGCACTGTGATTGGCTGGAGTGGTCACAGGGGAGCATGGTGAGGTGAGTGTTTCTGGGCTTTCGAAGGGGTTTCAGACAGCGGGGCACCCCCGATCGGGGTGCCCCACCGAAGTGGACCAAAACCCAGGATAGTCAAAATCCTGGGTTTCGGTCCACTTTAATATTATACTTAACCATAGATCAATGCCATACAGGTACCAAAAAGAGGTGAGCTTTTGGTCTTAGCAATGTAACAAGAAATGTTACAGTGGCTCCAAACCTTGTTACATCTATCCAAAACTGAAGCAAAGTTTGCGCTGGTGTTAGGTGTTTTGTTTGTTTTGAATAAATGTAACAAAATGTAATTTGGACTGACTGATCATAGTGTTATTTACTAAGAAGCCCATTTCAGATTGCACCAGCTATGTAATATAAATGACTGGAAGCCTGTAGTAGATCACAGTGCTAAATACAATCCCCATCCTCAGAGAGAAGCGGGTGAGTGTTTAATTACCCATCACTATCCTCAGCCGCAGTCTGTGCAAAGGCATTATGGCTGACGGATTTATTTGTTCTCTAGTAAGATTACTTTGCTTTTCTTGTTAGTATCCTGTAGACAGCCTCAACCTAATGATACCAGCCTTACAGAATTAATTACATGCCTTAGGCTTTAAAATCACGCTGTAAAACACAATTCTCTGACTTTCTGTGTAGGAGAAAGTGAGCACATAGGAATAAATCCCTGGATGCATTTATCTCATGTTCTTTACTTTGTTGGGTTTGGCAGTTCCCTTAAAAATGTGACTCATTCCATATACATTTTCTATGGGGTTGCTGACCGGTTGACCACGTCTAGTCTCCAGTGGTCATCTCTGGTGAGGCCTGGTGCAGCTCCCACTGGGTCCATGAGAGCGAGAGCTGGCATGCTGGGAATTATGACATGGAAATAATGGTTGCTGAAGGAATAAGGACATTTGAGACAACCAAATGGGAATGGGAATAAGAGGAAAAAAAACACACTGACTCCTGGTTCGGAAGGTGGATACAACAAATTTACATCTAGCTGATGATATTTAGATTATACTTCATTCAGTAATTGCGAATTATAATAGTACTCCCACCATTTAATTTTAATAGAATTTGGGAGTTATTAATACATCAACATGACACTGACCCCTATTGTTAAAAGAGAGGTCTTCTACAGAAAGTGGCTTACCTCCACAAGTGGAGAAACGTATCACAATAATCTGGGATGTGGCCAAAAAGATTATATAGATGTTCTATTTATTAAAAGAATTCCCCCAAAGTGCTGGCGCACTCCTTAACCATACATTATGATGACCCGAGGGCTGAATGTCCACTGTTGCAATGTAACCAGGGGATGGGCTGATGCTGTTACAATGTAACAGCAGTGGGACATCGGTCGGCTTGAAGTAGAGAGACAGCAATAAAAGCAAAAAACGTGCAGCACAGGTTTTATCCCTAGAACATGTAGCATGCATCTGTACTTCAAAGCTGTATTAAATCCTCAGCTCTTTCTTTCTTGCAGAGGTGAGTAGAAGTAGGCAGAGATAAACAGAGGTGAAATGAGCACAGGTAAGGTGGAAAGAGGTAAGAGAAGGTGAGCTGGGCAGAGACAGGAAGAGTCTACATAAGCATCTCCAGACACACAAACAACTCACCAGTAGCACATGTGCATCACCTACCTCTACAGGGGCATTAATCTGCCTCACTTTCTGCTTTTAGTGATGCATTGCCCTCTAGAGGCCAGCTCAGCTCTCCAACTCCCTAAGGGTGTTGGAGGCCGCAACTGAAGGCACTACGTGCCGCATTTGGCCCCCGGGCCACAAGGTGTACACCACTGCTATAATGCATCAGCAACATAAAGAATCACCCACCTATCTTGCCCACATATAGATTAGCCTGGCCACAGGCCACATTCTTACGTCAGCAACGTAGGTCTGGAGTGAGAGGCAGGCTGAAGCAATTGAAGACAGTTGGTAACAGAATAGGGGGCCTCTTCTGCTGTCACCTCATTGCTGGAGCAGATGGTCCATCTGTAAGGTCAGTAAATAGTTTTTTTTCATTGTTTAAAGCGGACCAACACCCAGGGGGGATCGGCCCGGGAATCTATAAGATTCCCAGGCCGATCAGATCCCTCCCCGCGGGGCATCCGAAATCGGGATGTCCCGCAGGGTGAAACCCACCAGGAAGCCCACAATCCTACCTTTTCCACGTTCCAGCGGCACATGCGCGTCCGCCGCCTCCCGCGCGTCCCTCTAGCAGGGCGCGCTCCCGAGCCGGCCGTTTGTGAATGGCCGGCGCGGGTGCGCTCCCTGTAAGAGGGACGCGCGGGAGGCGGCGGCGGACGCGCTCTGCTTGTTCGGCGCTGCCTCTCGCTTGTCCGTCGGCGGGGATTGGCTGCAGCGTTCACGTGGGAGCGGGGTGAGGTGAGTTTTCGGGCTTTCTGGGGGGTTTCATACAGCGGGGCACCCCCGATCGGGGTGCCCCACCGAAGTGGACCAAAACCCAGGATAGTCAAAATCCTGGGTGTTGGTCCACTTTAACCTGTTTTTTAGCCTGTTGCTGAGCTCTTTTTGCAAGCTTGATGTTGCGATGACCAAGAAGTCCTAAATGGAGCAGACATGGAAGAGACATTTTTTGGGGGAAGTTCAGAATGCTGAGTGTAAAACTACCAACCAGCAACCTAATGATTATAAATAACAATGTATCACCTTTCATTAAAGTAAAATAATACAAAAGAAAACACTATTTATCAACATTATTTAATATAACAAACAAGTAATGGCGTTTTCTTTTTATCAGATTGATGTGGATGTTGATTTCATTTTGTAGTTATTTTAACTTGCTGAATGTAAAAATAGTTTTATTTATACAGTGTTTTTAATGTCATGTCAAGGTATAGCGTAACTTGTATAGAGGAGAGAAAGTTCTGATAACAAGGCCTCCAGAATCATATCACATTTCAGTTCTTTGAAATAAAGGAAATGACTCTACATCAAGGGCAAAACTCTTCCTCATCTCCCCTTAGAATGTAATGCAGGTAGCCTGACATGTAGAAGAAGGGAGGTGCTCACTGCAACACATCTCCATGGATGGAAGGTGATTCGGAGTAATAGGAAGTGACATGGCTCAGCGCCAGGGACAGAGCCTTTCAGAGTACAGAATGTGCGATTAACTGAATATGGATATTATTTAAATGTATGCAAAAGAAGAAGCTGTTACCTAAATTAGGCTGCAGTCAGGAAATCAGGAGTGAGAAGACTGTAATGGGAAGAAGGACGGCACAGAAGATTCCTTGAAGAACATATCTGGGATTTGTAACATTTAGATGTGTAGTTAAAGCAGCCCAAACCCCACAATTTTACTAGCACCCCTTGAATTGCTCCCCAATGGAGAGCACCATTTGCCAATTCTTACTGCTCCTGCATCACTCTAATCCCAGATAATGGCGCCTGTTTTAGCTGTGAAGCTCCGCCTCCTCCATTCACTGCCACTGTTGTGTGTGGCAATGATGTCATTGCCACACCAATGCAATGACTGATCGCCTGCCATCTCACAGAGAGGGACAGCAAAGAAGAAAGTGTTCCAGGGCAATTCGAAAAGCGAAATGATCTAATATAAGTATAAGCAGGGGCCTTGGCTAAGCGACGCATGCGTGACAGACCGACGAGTAAGCAAACCTTACTGCAGCGAACACCAGTGAACACAGACTTTGCATTTTACTGTGTCTTCACCGCAGTTTGCCATTCAAAATTGCGGTGGCGCAATTTGCTGTAACAAAACCAGAAATGGTGCTGGAAACCCACTTAGCAGCTTATGGCAGTGTGGAATTTGTCTCAGAATGTATGTGTTGTGTCTCTAGAGAGTCTGGGGTGTTTTTGAAGCCTATGTAAAAGAGTGGAAAAACAAACACCCAAACATAACTATGCAAGTGGAAAAGTGAGTTAATGCTGATGATTAAAGAAGTTCACGATATAGTATGATACATAGGCCCTTATTTATGAAGGAATAGCGACAGGTAGCGACTGGTGAGCGGCCGGTAATGACGGGCCCCAGTGAACACCAGTGAACACAGACTTTGCATTTTACTGTGTCTTCACCGCAGTTTGCCATTCAAAATTGCGGTGGCGCAATATGCATAGCCACATAGAAAAAATCAGATTGAACAGTATCAGGAGCATATAAGAAAGAGCTTACAGGTAGAAACACCAGCGGCCTTATTTATCAAGGGCTAGCGCCAGGTAGTGTCTGACGAGCGCCAGGTCCCGCCAGCTAACGGCGGCTACCGAATCAAGTACGCCCGGCGGCGGTCACAATGACGCATTTGTCACGCTAAATGAGGCTAGCGCCGGCGAGAGCGTCAGCTAGCGCGGGATTCATCATGTAGCCGGCTGCAACGAACAGCGCCGCTACTAATCCCATCACAGCGCCAGGTATGACCTGTCGCTCCCTTGCGCTCTCCAATGCATTTCAATGGAGCAATCTTTAAATATTCATAATTAATTGAGTTTATGTTTTTTTTTTTTTTTTAACTGTCAAAAATTCTGTGACCACTACGGCAATGTTAGATTTTTTTTTTAAGAAAAAAAAAAAAAAATGTGCAGAATTGAGATTACAGGTCTGATATTAATGTATTCATATTACAAAATGTTTAGAAAAACTTGTATAATTTTTACATTACAAAAAAATGGTTGTTTGGGGGTTAAAAACTACTTTACACACATCGCCGCCAGCGCTCTGGGGTTTAAACAAGGAATTCACAGCGCGAGAAATTTTTGAGCGTGATTTGTTAATGAATCTGCAGCAAGCCGTTCGCTCTGGCCATTCGCTGTCAGGCGCACCCATACAGCGCGGAACCTGTGAAACAGCGACCCCCTAACCCCGTATTCAACATTACCGCACACCGACTGAGTCGCTGTCAACAAGCAAACCCCGGCCAAGCACAGCGAATACTAGCTGGCGCTGTGAAAATCACGCTACTGGCGCTCATCTGTTGCTACCTGGCGCTATTAATGAATCGGCCTCCCCGATGATAACACTGAGACCCTCGACGTTTCGGTAATGGACCTTTCTCAAGACAGACTGCACCTCTTGTGAAATGAGGGGATCGGTCTGCACATAAAAATTCATTTACCTTTTTCTAATCTCTGCTGTGGTAAATTTTAAAAACAAAATGGCAGCTCATGCATTTGCAGGCCACCTGCAAACAGGAAGTGCTGCTGGCCTTCCTGTTACTGTGCATTGACAGTTATGTCAGTTGAATCCAGACTGCACCCTGCTGTGCCCACTGGAATCAGAATCGTGACTTAGGATGGTAGAAAGTGGTAGAGACTTTGATATTTATCTGTTTGACAAGTATATATTTGGGAGCACAGTTAAAAATGAGGCATGTATTTAATTCTGACATTCAGTGTATACATAGTGCAGGGTATTGTACTATACAGATGTTCCTCTAAAGGAATATTACATTACATGTTCATTATTACTGAATGGCAAAACCTTTTTTTCATACTTTGTTGTGTTCAGCATACAGCACATGCTTTATATTTTCCTTTTATAAAAAATATTTAAAACTTGAAAATATACCAATTTGTCACAAGTTGGTGTTTGGTGGATTGATGTATGAATAGATACTGATGCGCCATTTCAAACATTCTCAAGCCTCAATTTTAAAATGATGCTTTTTCAGTTTGGGTTCCCAAGCAAAATAGATATTCCTAAGTGAGCCGGTAATAATGTGAATGATTGACTAAGCTGCATTTACACAGTTCATTTCATTCCACCTTTCTTCTGTACGCCACCCTGCTTCCATAATGGAAGAAATTAATTGCATCAAACACATTGGATTAATTGCTCTTCCATAAATACAAAGAGTGCTTTTCCTGTAGTTTGCCTCCTTCTTGCTTAATCTATGGTAAGCCTCCCACTGCAAGCAATGGCTTTCTGTATAGCAGAAGGATTAGAATGTCTGTCATGTTGTCCCTATTGGCAAGCATTTACTAAATTCTTATTTTCATGACTCATTTTCTGTGTTATCATCGAAAACTCCTGGACCTCATACAGCTTAAAGGAAAACTGAAATGAAACAAATAACACATTTGTGTTAGGATTGTGCTCCCAGACCTGTGAGTTACTTATCAGCATGCCGTTTCCATTATTCTTATATGCTTGTGTGTCTGTCTTTTAGTATACTTTCCGGAATACTTCCACTGTAACAGGTGAGTTCATCAGCAGCTTTGGCTAAACAGAGCAGCAGTAATGAAGTCCCCAGCTGCGGATGATGCCAGTAACCCCTTAGCAACTGACTGCTACACATGACTAGTCTGATGAGGTTGAATTATTGAATATGGGCTTAAGCCTGTCATCTCTGCCTTAGCCAATTAGATAATTAGCAAACCAGGATTCAGGAAATTTTTGAAATGCACATCAGAACACAATTTGATCAACAACACAAAGGTAAACACATGATTGCTAGGAAATACATGTTTTTCTGCATAGAAAAGAAAAACATTAACAGATAAGCTCAGAAGTACCTTGAGTACATCATATTGACACGCGATAATGGAATTAATTAATGAAAAATGCCAACGAAAGTAGAATTACCCATTAAAAACCAGGAAACAAAGGGGGGTGGCAGCCGCTCAGACCATTTTATAACTAACCTGGGAGGTGCACGTTAGCAGGGCAATTAGGATACAAAAGACTTTTGTATTTTATTTGCCCTGTATCCTAATTGCCCTGCTAACGTGCACCTCCCAGGTTAGTTATAAAATGGTCTGAGCGGCTGCCACCCCCCTTTGTTTCTTTTGAATTTGTGCAAGCACATGGGGTGTGGGGTCTAGGTTGTATTGCAAGGTATTTGACCCTTCCACCCCATGGCTTGCACTTGAGAGGTTTAGGGCAACCTCAGGTAAGCCTGCTCCCAATTTATTTATTGCACTGTATGTCCCAAATGGGCTCTCAGAGATTAGAGTTAGGACTGCACCCCACAGAGGCACTTTGGCGTAGTGGTGCAGCTTAAGCATATTTCTGCAGATGTGTGTGACCGAGTCCTCTGTTTTTAACCAAGTTTAGAGACAGATTATAGGCTGGCCTACAAGCTAACAGGGTTGAGTGCTGTGGCTCCTTTAAGACTTTTGCATTAAAAACCAGGCCTCCCTATCTATCTCCCACCATTTGCCTCCCAGAGTTGTACCCCAATAGCCATTCCAATCCCTCCCTTTATAATTTATTATACTTCTCCCCATTTGACATTCAGATCCCCTTTCAACCAAGAGCCCTTTTCTTATTGACCATCTGCCTGCTCATTAACATTGATGGCCTCTCACCTTTTGTAGATTTCAGATACCAGGACCTCCTGATTATTATTTATTCATTCTCTCTATTAGCCATTAGCATTAAGGGCAGGTCCCTTTTCTCTATTAGCTATTTATATCATTAGCGCTCTTAAGCCCTTTGACAATATACCCTCCATAACTCTGCTCAAGCTCAAAACATCAAGCCCTTTCACACCTAGCCGTTGCATTGTGTTGGAGTAAAAATACTCCAGTATGTTGCAAAGGGCAACATAATGCAACCCATTAAAGTAAATGGGCCCTTTAACATCAGTATGGGGCGGTTTGCAAAATGCTGCATGCAGCATTTTTGCCAGCAGCGCAACTGCAAAGCAGTCCTATAGAAGTCAATAGGCACCGCAGGTGAAGCACATGTATTGTGCTTTACCTTCGGTGAAGTGAAAGAGCCATACTCACCACCACTTCTCGATCTATCCCCGGTGGTGCCCCACTGACGCCTCCTCCCTTGCTGCCACCTACGCCGCTGCCTCATCCCCACCACCTCCTCCACTGCCTGGTCTCCCCCGATGTGCCTCTTCCGCTGCTGCCTGGTCCCCCACTGCCACCTCCTCCAGTGCCTGGTCCCCCACCGGAGCAACCGCTGGTCCACTGCTGGAGCTTCCGCTGATTCCCACCTGACGCCACCACTGGTCCCCCACCAGAGATGCCGCTGCTCCCTTGCCAAAGCTGTTGCCTCAACACTGGGGGACAGGAAACAACAGCGCAGTGCAGGGCAGCATATCATTCCACCCCTGCACCTCAGTGCATCAAAGACATGCGTTTGTGCACTTCCATCACAATGCAGTGGGAGCACACATTTGCCGTGGAACCCCTTTTAACTCTCTAATTATCAATTGCAGTGCCATGACACACTTTGCCTCCAACACAAAGGTGCACTAGGCATAATGATGTGGGATTGCTTCTCAAAATAATGAGAACCATTACCCATTACTGATCACAGCCCTAGTTCACAGACTTTTGTTTGCCCTCAAGGGATTGTGTCCGGACCCTATTTTGGGCTGATGCCTGCTCATATGTGTTATGTAGCAGATGGCGAGTCAGGAATTTTTGCATCATCAACAACTGAGATCTTATATTGCAGCTACACATTTACTATATGCCTGCCTGGTAATCATATATTTTTTTCATTATATCTTGTTCCTGTAATATGGACACATACACTTTAGCTGGGTCATGAATTCTTTACGGTTTACTATTTTTATTGCACTTTTTGGTTTGTTAAAATGAGATGCAGGCTGCAATTCATGTGTACACAGAGTGGAACTTGCTTCACTAAATCTTTAGCTTGACCTTCGCTGTCACCTTCATCCCTAAAGCAAGGGGCTAATAAAAAGACCTATATAAATCTTTGCTTTCTAGCTAAATAACATATGTTAGTAACAACAAAGATTCATCATTAAAATATCTTATATAAAAGCTCAGTGCTTATTGCAAATAATAAATTAGGCGCCCAATGGATTGTCTATTGGTGATATTAAGCTCTTTATCTTTAATTAATGTAATTGTAATAGTTTAAACGTAATGTAAGTTGCAAACAAAGAGTGAGCCTGAAGGTCACCTGGTGACATTATGGAGACTTCATTAGCTTCATACATAAATTACCGGAGGATGTTGCCTGCTGCTCATGGCTTCAGAAAGCCATAACTACCAACTTTTTAGGGTGGGAAAGAGGGACATTTGTTAAATGAGGCCACGTCCCCTCATTGAGGGATGGATAGGAGATTGGATAGGAGGTTGTAACAGTTACAAATAGTATAAACACTTTGAATACTATGAATCATTTATTGCTGCAGATCTGCATGTTACACCTCAAAGGTGGACATATAAGAACAACCAGGGACAGGGGGACATGGACTCAAAAGAGGGACAGTCCCTCCAAATCAGGGACACTTGGGAGGTATATATTTATACTGGTTATCTGTTCAAAACAGTGCCGGCCTGGAATCTGAAAGATTCTAGGGCTGGCCACTGGCTTTTCTCTATAAAAACTTTCCTTTCCATACTTCATCGACGCATGCATGGGCTTTCGACCAATGAAAGCCACCTGCTGTGACTACATCATTTGGCAGACGGCTCTCAATGTTTCTCATTGTCCCTGGGGTCATGCGCATGATCCCGTCCCAGCCATTGGGGTGGGAGATTCCACATGGCTGGGGATGTGGCAATGCGTGCTCCCCATTCTAGTCAAGGCAGTCCCCATTCTAGTCACACAAGATATGTTAACTCCCCCAAGAAACAGAGAGGTTTAGCTTATTAACCCCACAGGGAGTTTGTGAAACTAAAAGAACAGAGCGGACCCTTGGTAACCTGCATTTTCACCTACACCCACGCATTACCACAGAGCCAGTGAAAGGTGACTTTTTGCAGGTGATCTGAGGGTTGCACACAGTGGGGCAATTGGGATGCCCAGGGCAAGGAACAAAACCTGGTTTGCACGTTTGCATATTGATTTTTTTTATATTTTTGGAAATAAAATTCTGCTTTTTTATACATTTTTTTAAGGAAACACTGTGAAACCAAAGAATTCTTTAAGGGATTACTTCCAGAAATGTGTCCACTGCAACAAGCTGAGTATGCCTAGAAAGCTTAACGTGTGTACTTTCAGGGAACATATGGTTTGTGGGGGGGTATTTCAAATGTAAAGATTTGTTTTGGTTTAAAAAGTGCAAGGTGCACAGTTTGTCTGCCGAGTTGAAATTTTCAAGTAAAATGGCCCTTACACGCATGCTTTATTTGAGGGGGGTTAGGCAACTCTTCCCTTGACAGTACCTATGCATGTTGGGTATTGTTCTGTTCGGAGGAACTTGCTTTTTCAGAATTAACTTCCATTTTTTTTTTTGCATATTGTTTTTTTAAGAAAATGTGGTTTTGATTCATTTGTTTTATTCTTTTTTTTACGGAAACCCTGTGCAACTAAAAAATTAATTAAGAGATTTCTTCTGTGCCAATGTTAACAAGCCTGGTACGCATAGAAAGCTTGAGGTGTGTACTTCCAGTGAATATATGGTTTGTGTGGAGTATTTCAAATGTAAAGGGTTGTTTTTCTTGAAAAAATAGATGCGCATGGTATTTTATCTGAAAACCTCCTAAAGTGCTGTTTCAGTTTGGTGGAGTCTCCTGGGCAGGAAAGAGTGTCAACCAATACATATGGGGTACTGCAATATTTGGGGCTTTTACATGTAATGTGAATTTATTGAAAACTTACATTTTTTTATTGCAAAACACTACAAATTGAAAAAATAGATTTTTTTTCACACAAAAATATTGAAAATACACTAAAACAAGACCAAACAAAACATTTCATGTTAAAGCCCGGGCTGAAAAATACAATATATAATTTCCTGGGACATCCCTTCAAAAATCATAGTTGAACATGTATAGTGCAAAATTTTGAAAAATGGTCTGGCAACAGTGGGTGACAAAATCTATAGGTAAGCTGCTAGTTAAAGTGTTTAAGAAACAGTGCTTGAATTGCAGCAAGTTAGTTGGAAACTGGTTTATAGTCAGCTACTTTAGAGACTGTGCTGCCAACCTCAGTTAAACCTCATGGACATAGCCCAGAATTTGTAAGGATTGTATCCTGCATCTCTCAGTGGAATTGTAATATCTTTCCTGCACCATCACCAAGGACCGTTGGTTTTTTTTGGCTCTCATTTTTTTCTTTATTATTAGATTTCATGCTGTGCAGCAACACAAATAGGATTTAGGATTTGTGCACAAATCTGGAATCGCTCATGGCAAACTTTTTACATTATATTGTGTTTTTTATTGTGGTTGCTAAGGTACTTGAATTGTTAATTCTATAGTTATTGTAGACTAATCTACTCCTAAACTCTTTAAAGAGGAACATCGAGGGGGTTAAAACCTCCCCAAAGCCTCACCAATCTGCCCCTCCCCTCCGGTTTTACCTTAGGGAATTATTTACTCACCTCTCCAAGGGATCCAACTTCTAGGCCCCTCGGTTTCTTGGTGACCTTCTGACGGGCGGCGCCATCTTGCATCCCATCAGGCACTGTGCGCGACCCCCAATCTCGAGCCTGCACAGTGCCCATTAATGTGATGCAATGGGGCCACGGTGGGCAAAGGCTGTGCTTGTCATTAACAGACTACTAAGCAGACAGCGGGGTGAGAATCGGGCCCTGAAGCAGCCAGATGTCGCAGCTGACATCCAAAATAGAAAAAGGGGCTGATAAGGGGGGGAATTGGCCCCTTTTTATTTTTGGTCCGATCTTCCTCTTTTACTGTTCCACAGCTGGTTCCAGAAATAAATTTGAGTTGTACATACATGCTGTATCATTATTGCTTGGGAAATACCAAGTTTGGTCGGGGCCAGATTCCAGTCAACTAAGATCCACCCATGGGTGGGTTACATATATATATATATATATATATATATATATATATATGTTTAGTATTTACTCAGATGATTATACACTTAGGGGCTTGATTTAGAATTTGCGGTAGTGTGACTTTTGGCTTTCCCCAATGTTTGCAGCAAGAGGAGAAAACTGTTGAAGACGAGTTGAGCAAAACTTACTGCAGCCAACACCAGTGAACACCAGACATTTACAATGCATTTTGCTGTGTCTGTGCCGCAATTTCCCGGCGAAAGTCACAGGTATCTACAGGGGTATTGTTAAGGGTCTCAGAATATATGTGCGGTATCTTGGGAGTGTCTGGGTTGTTTGAAAAACCCACCGTGATCGGCCCAGGAATCTTATAGATTCCCTCCCTTTGGATGCCCCCCTGTGTGCCCCATGCACTTACCTTGTTTCCCGGTCCAACGGCGCATGTGCGAGCCGCGTCCCTGCCATCCCTTTAGCAGGGCGTGTGCCAGGCATTTGTGAATGGCCAATGCAGGCACGCTACCTGTTAGAGGGAAGCAGGGGATGCGCCCGCCAGTGTGCTCAGAGCAGCTGGCCTTAGGCGAAGGCTTAGACGACGTGACGTCAGTGGCTCCGAGCGTGCTGATTGGATGAGCGGCTGCGAATGCGCCGTAGGACCGGGAATAGGTGAGCTGGGCACGGTGATCTGGGGGTTTCACGCAGCGGACCAAAACCCAGGATAGTCAAAATCCTGGGTTTTGGTCCACTTTAAGAATAAAAGTTTATTTGAAAATATAAAAGTGATGTAAAAACATTATTATTAGTTGTTTTTCACCTACTGGGTAACTTTTTAAAGTTCACGCTTGTAAAATAAGATAAAGATGCTAAAAAAACCTAAGGTGACAATCTCTCCAAAACATTGATTCCTATGGGATTCGCCACCAAAATCTGGCAAACACAAAAAGTTTTCACCAGCATTCGCTGAGCCAAACTGAAGAACAAGTAAATCCAGAAAACATGGACATTGCCGGCAGTTTCAATGCATAAACTATCGGAAACTCGGCGAATGCCCAGCGGATCTATTTGTAAATTACAGATTTCTTTTCGAGTGTCCTTTGATTGGCAAGAATCTTTTTGAAGTGTTGAATGACACAGTATTTTTTGCTAAGAAACATGATATAGGACAGAAATAAAAAGCTGCAGAGATTGTGGTGAGACAGCTCTGCGCTGAGTACATGTTTGGAAGAAGCAGGCGCCTGTGATGCCAAATGCTGTGTCTGGAGGAGCTGTGATATAATGCATCTGTTCTCTTGTGTTCAAATATGTGTTGGTGGTTCCCTCACAAGCTGTTTTTGTTTATTTTTGAATTTCCTACTTGCTTTATATTCTTCATCCTCCTCGCATCCCACCAGCATACTGCCTGGATTGCTGACAGCGTCTGCACAGTGACACATCCCTCAGATGTCCCCCTTATGTACAGCCACAGCCGAACAATACTTTCACAAATATAGAGAAAAGAAGAACTTTTTGTTGGTGGAAATAAAGAGCTGCATATGCCCTAAACAGAGTCATGTGCTATGGTAGCTAGCAACAGGGGCGTAGCCAGTGGGAGTGGTCCCAAGTGGGTCACTGGGGTCAGGGCCAGCCCCAGATTTGTGGGGGCCCTTGGGCAAGAGAGTCTTAGAGGCCCCCACATAATGTCACCTTTCAGCTCTGCTGCCACAAATGGGTCATCTTCTGCTGCTGATAGCCCTCCAGTCCTTATTGCCTTCCCTATAGCCACTAATCGCCCTCCAATCCTTATTGCCTTCCCTATAGCCACCAATCATCCTCCCGTCCTTATTGCCTTCCCTATAGCCACCAATCACCCTCCAATCCTTATTGCCTTCCCTATAGCCACCAATCACCCTCCAATCCTTATTGCCTTCCCTATAGCCACCAATCACCCTCCCATCCTTATTGCCTTCCCTATAGCCACCAATCGCCCTCCCATCCTTATTGCCTTCCCTATAGCCACCAATCACCCTCCCATCCTTATTACCTTCCCTATAGCCACCAATCACCCTCCCATCCTTATTACCTTCCCTATAGCCACCAATCACTCTTCAATCCTTATTGCCTTCCCTATAGCCGCCAATCGCCCTCTCATCCTTATTGCCTTCCCTATAGCCACCAATCACCCTCCCATCCTTATTACCTTCCCTATAGCCACCAATCACTCTCCAATCCTTATTGCCTTCCCTATAGCCACCAATCACCCTCCCATCCTTATTGCCTTCCCTATAGCCACCAATCACCCTCCCATCCTTATTGCCTTCCCTATAGCCACCAATCACCCTCCCATCCTTATTACCTTCCCTATAGCCACCAATCACCCTCCCATCCTTATTACCTTCCCTATAGCCACCAATCACCCTCCCATCCTTATTGCCTTCCCTATAGCCACCAATCACTCTCCAATCCTTATTGCCTTCCCTATAGCCACCAATCGCCCTCTCATCCTTATTGCCTTCCCTATAGCCACCAATCACCCTCCAATCCTTATTGCCTTCCCTATAGCCACCAATCACCCTCCCATCCTTATTGCCTTCCCTATAGCCACCAATCGCCCTCCCATCCTTATTGCCTTCCCTATAGCCACCAATCACCCTCCCATCCTTATTACCTTCCCTATAGCCACCAATCACTCTCCAATCCTTATTGCCTTCCCTATAGCCACCAATCATCCTCCCATACTTATTGCCTTCCCTATAGCCACCAATCACCCTCCCATCCTTATTGCCTTCCCTATAGCCACCAATCACCCTCCCATCCTTATTGCCTTCCCTATAGCCACCAATCACCCTCCCATCCTTATTGCCTTCCCTATAGCCACCAATCACCCTCCCATCCTTATTACCTTCCCTATAGCCACCAATCACCCTCCCATCCTTATTGCCTTCCCTATAGCCACCAATCACCCTCCCATCCTTATTGCCTTCCCTATAGCCACCAATCACCCTCCCATCCTTATTACCTTCCCTATAGCCACCAATCACCCTCCCATCCTTATTGCCTTCCCTATAGCCACCAATCACCCTCCCATCCTTATTGCCTTCCCTATAGCCACCAATCACCCTCCCCGGCATGCGCCGCTGGACCGGGAACAAAGATGAGTTTTCGGGCGATCTGGCGCGTTTCACACAGCGGGGAGCGAGTATGCCTGCCCTGGAGTCTCACAGACGCCAGGGGGGGGGGGGGTTTGGTCATCTTTAAACAACACCCTGATTTTCACTCTCCCAGAGGTTTTTCCTCTCCACTGTGTTTACCTCTGGGAACTTTTCCAGTGATCCGAGCCAAAGAACAGAGGAGGACTAAAAGCCATTCCCAAAATGTTGCATAGAACAGGCTGCCCCACTAATAGTAACATACTTATAATTTATTGGTACACAGCATTGAGGCCCAGAAGGTCAGGGGGCCCCATCATTTTTTTTATCATATTTGTGCTCACTTGGTAACATGTAGATAAAGGAAGCAGCATGCATCTCTGCTGTTTCAGTCTTTTGTTGCCTAGCGGCATCCAATTGAGTATACTGCATGTGCCATGAAAGGTCCCTATTTAATGCAATTCAAAAATAAATCTCAGTAGCTTACTTTACATTGAGCTCTCCTTCCTGCTATGTCAGTCTACTTAGTGAGAAAATCCCTTCCTCATTTAGCTTTCAGTCTCCACTCCCCTGACCTGGTCCTTCAATCAACCTTCAGTGGACCGAGAACAGAAACACCCCCAACTCTCTGCAACTAGGAAATTCTGCTCTCCTCCCTGGTCACACTATGTGCTGGAAGACTGGAGATGCTCTTAGCCTGCAGCATCTCTCATCCCCTTTTTTTGGTCACACTACGTGCTGGCAGTAATAACTAGATGCACAACAATTCACTTTCTCTAGCAAATAATAAAAAAAGACAATCTGTACTGGAATGGGAATGGCCTTCTTGCTACATAGTCGTGCTTACACATGAGCATGGAGGGGGGCAGGAGTGTTGCTGTGCCAGCAGCAATTACCACCAGTGAGAGAGATATATTGAGTGAGCTCCCTCACCTCAACAGTGGCCATAGCAGCAGTGTTTACCCTCAGACCTGAGAGCAGAACATGCTATAGGGTACAAGGCTTTCCATTTACCTGCCAGCTACTCCCCCATGGCTGTTCATTTACCTACATCCGCAGGTCGTTGTGACCAGAGTACAGAGCACTACTATTGACTTAAAGTGGACCAAAACCCCCAAAAACAACTCAATCTATTTTGCTCCCCCACCCCAGGTACATTACTGTTTGGATGTTTTCTGCCCTCAATGCTGCTTGGTATTTTGGTATTCCTGTAATAGTGATTTTAATTTTTGTTTTCCCCTGGTATGCCTTTTGTATGCTGTTGGTTTCTGACAGGGTACCATTGTTTTAAACTAGCCGTTTAAGCCCCTTCCTCACAATCTCATGCTGGGAGAAATTATTGGCTTTTGAAAATAGTGCCAAAAGAAAATTTTATTTTCCCTTAATTTTCCACCAATGTTTCCTTCAAAGCCAAAATCATTTTTTGTTTAATTTGTTTTTATTGAAAAAACATAGAGACAATACAAATAAAGAAAATACAGCAATGGAGTGCTAGTTTATCACAGCCTGTGTCGTCCATGATTATATATACAATCTTACAACTGAAACCGACGTCATTGTTATCTATCTCTTAGAAGCTCCCCCCCCCGGGTCGAGGGGAGCCAGGGAGGGGGGTCCGCCTGGGGGCCACGCCAAACGGTAGGGCGCAGATCCCCTAGCAGCCCCCCGCCCCGCCGACGGCCAAGAAGGTCACGACATATAGCCCACTATTTAATCCCTTATTGTCTCAGAGGCTCACCCCAGAGGTCATACGCTGGTCTTCCCACACCCCTAGGTCAGCTGGGCGCCCAAGAGCATCCTCTGAGACTCGACGGCCTCTTAGCACTAAGCAACTCCAAGAAAGAAGAGTATGAAAAAAAGAGAAAATGGAAGTAGAGGGAAAGGGGGGGGGGGGGGGAGAGGGGTATTGTCAAAAATTACAAACACATGCATCAAGCCACAGCACATCTGGAGGGGGGGCCAAAATCATTTTTGATTTTCATTATCAGGACACTAAGGGGAGTAATTATTATATGGAGTTTTTTTTTGTTTAACTCTCTATAGGAAGTGGTTGGTCTGCATTAATCTGACCCCTCCGTTCAGACGTTCCTTGCTTGCAGAAGCCCCTATTGAAATCAATGGAAGCTCCCTGTACTCAGCCCATGTTCTCCTGGCAACATGGCAGATCAACAAAATATGGGTCGGGAGTAACTAGCAGGGAAGCAGGGGAGTCCCGTACCCCGTGGCATGTTTAGCTCTGAGCACTGATGTAAATTCCCTAAAGGAGGCTTTCCCCTTAAATCTGTAGAAGGAGAACACTTGTGCAAGTTTCAACATTATTTATTTCTTAAATCCCAGGATCCCTGCTAGGCAGCAATGCAGTGCAGACATTGCTCTTCAGCAGGAGCTTGACAAAGGCAAATCCATTAGTGAGGGTAATAAAATGATCATTTAGCAATGATGGGTGGACATGTGCCTTTGAAAACTAATGACTGAAACATTAAACTAGCCTCGAAACATTCAGAGTATTCAATCATGGTGTCTTTTTCAACTAAGGAGCATTAATTTCTTTTTAAATACTAGGGTCTGCCATGACATTGAATCTGCAGGGTCCAGACACAAGCTCACCATGTGGGTTACATTCTGAATGCCTGAATATTGATTTATGCCCCGGATGTCACACTATTCTATAGCTCTGTTAGTATTAGGGTAAACATTTTCACATTTTCTGATTCATAAAAACACATTTTGATGTTCCTGTGATTTATTGGTGAGGTACTACAGGCATGTTTTAACAACCCTGCCCTGGCAAACATAAGGACTGATAAATACAACCCCAATTCCAAATTGTAAAACAAGAATGCAATGATTTGCAAATCTCATGTAACCATATTTTATTCACAACAGAACACAAATTAGAAGATGGAAGTTGGTGTTAGGTACCACTAACCAGGACTAGAGCAGCAGGGCCAAATCCTTGGAGACTGCGGACTCATAGCACAAGTGACGCCTGAAAGCAACACCACTGCTACTTGGTGAAAAAGGTAATTTATGGAAACCTGTAAAGCCCAACTGATAGAGTCACTGAAAACCCAGACTAACCAGGTTTTGGAATCTACAAGGTATCCCGGTTTCTAATAGCGCTCCTGTGAGGGAGGCCGGCTTGGGAACAGAAACATTCTGGGTAGGGACGTTTCGGTTCGCTGAGTTCGGCCAAACTTGCCGCAAAAGTTCTGTTCCAGTCGCCTTCAGGGCCAGGGCTTGTGGGTGAGCTGGGCCCAACTTCTTCTTTGTCTCCAAAGTTAGTGGTATGGTGTGGACAGGCTTGGTGATGGTGGTGGCGGTGCTGCTGGTTGTAGAGGTAGGGGTGGTGGTCTCATATCCTCCCTTTGGGGGGAGACAGTTTCCTTGTTATTGGGGAGGTAGTGTTAGAGGCTGAGACAATTGAAGCAGCATAGGTCTCAGATGTTTTGGTTGCAGTTGCCTGGTCATGCACAAGGTGCTGAGATTATTAGCATTTTTCCCTCACTTCAGCAACTATTGGAACAGTGTGCACATGACGTGTCTTGTTGTCTGTGCATTGCTTGAAAAATTGCCAGATCCTTTGAGGCAGCTTTGGCATGCTCAGTCCCTGGGCTTGGTGGACAGTAGTCACAATGGGCTACTTGCTGATGAATTACACCCTTCTCCTTCTGCTGGCTGCCTGTGAATGTGTGATCACCACCTCATTCTCTGGACTCAGATAGCCTTCAGTCCATGTTTGGGTCTAGGACCTTGTCATCACCACTAGAGTTTCATCATCATTGAGGGTGTACTGAGATGGTAAACTGGCCACGTCCTCATCCTCCAACAGTTGTTGGACATCTGGGAACCCTGGGTCTCAACTGGGGCAGGGACAGGTGAATGGCTCACGGTATGCCAGCTAGGAGTATCATAGATCATGACTTGTGGCTGGGATGGCCTTGCTGTTTCTAAGGGGGGTGAGGTGGAGGGTTTAGCACTCTTGGCATAAGTGGAGTGGGTGAAAGACAATCCCCTGTAACTGGTAGCACTTCGTGCCATATAATCTCCGACTGCCTAAACTTGTTCTGGCCTCACCACTCTGCCAGCAGTATTGGGCCTACAAAAATATACGCTCCAAACCCTGGAACCTTCTTTTTTTATCAGTTACCACTTTCTATTTTCTGTATATCTCAAGTACCATCGGTATGAGTTTTTAGTCACCAAGAAAGCACAAAACAACCCATTAAGTGTATGAAATGCACACAAATGTTTTCAACACCTTTTGAAACAGTTTTATATTAACAGAGAAAATTAGGCTTGGATAAGGTATATATGTCAGCAGATCAGATTGGGGGTACAAATGAATCTGCAGCTTCAGCACAATATACTACCTGACACAATCTTGCATTCCTCCAGATGTTATGTGACCCGCAGGTTGGGGGTGCCCTGCTCTAAATCACTCTTAAACCTTCAAAAGGATCTGAGTAATGTGAGGTGCCATGGTCTGATCTGATGTGAGGTGTTAAGACAACCCTGTATGCTGCTAGTAGATAATTCTGCTCCTTTATTAAACATTTTTTATTTATTTTAGGGCCTTATTCATGAAGGTATAGCGCCAGGTAGTGCCTGTACAGCGGCAGGTAACGCCAGGTAGCGTCAGGTGAACGCCGGAGACTGCACTCAATTACACATTTATGAATCTGGTGAGCGTCTAGAACAACGCCATGTAGCGTCTGAGTCATCATTATCCCAGGCTCAGCGTACATCGCTGGCGTTCAGCCTTGCAGAGCGCCATGTATTACCTGTCGCTACCTGGTGCTCTCCCATACATTTCTATGGACGATCCTTAAATCCCTTTCCTGATTCCAATTTTTTTTTCCCCCAAAAAAACCCACAAACCTTCTGACATGTATTCTGGGCAAGAAAATTTCATTTTTGAAAACTTTTTGTATTAATAATATTTTTATGCAGAATTGTCCTTACAGGTCTGATATTAAAGTGTTCATGTTACAATGTAATTCCATATGTTTTTGCTTTGTTACTAGTGGATACATGTACAAAAACAGCCTTTAATCACACAGTCTCTGGCGCTATGGGCTACAATTGCATGATTTTGAGCGCCCGCGATGTTTGTGGCTGTTTTTCTGATGAATGTGTTGTTAGTCAGTCGCATTGAGCTGGCGTTACGGTTCGCTCACATACAGCATAGTATAGCGACTCACATATATTCATCAATGCCGGATAGCGACTGAGGCGCTCTGAAACAATGATCCATGACCGAGCACAGCGACTACTAGCGGGCGCTCTGAAATCCACTCTACAGATGCTCATCTGTTGCTACCTGGCGCTAGTAATGAATCAGCCTGCCCGTCTTAAATTAGCAAAAAACATTTTTGAACCAGTCCTCGATATGCGAATTGTTATTCAGATAAGTGGTGGAATACAATGCATATGAGCTATCTAAAGAGTCTGAAGGCATCTTTGAAGCTCCGTGGATGCTAAAACATGACACATATGAAAACAAGCCCCAGGCATTTTCGTTTTATAAATGTTACTATTTTGTATAATTGTTGTCTGTGATGGTTATAAATAAATGCCATATTTAGTAGACCATTGAGTGCTCATCATGATACATTAATGATGGAAATTCACTTGTGTTCTATTTATTAGTGTTGATATTCCTGAAGCAGAAGTCAACTCTTAAACACTAAAAAAGGAATAAACTGTTACTGAATATTGGCAAAAATATGAAGCCAATTTAGAAGACTTTTGGCAGCAGTCAGGATATCAGTTATCTAATTGTCTAGATGCTTGGCTGAACCACTGGTTCAAGGAAATGTCCACTTTCTTTAAAGAAAATGAAAACATAAGTGATAACATATATAGTTACAGAACACGTCATAATTTGAGGATTTCATTAAGTAAAACATGACTATTAAAACTTATTTAAAGTTTGCAGACTTAATAAACATAAAAAACTATTCTGCTTCCTTGTTACTATAAGAGCCCAGAACTGTAGAAAAAGTTTTGTTATAATAATTCATAATTGGGTGCTCCTTCTCTGCTTTCAGTAAGTTTAACAACAGTGGGTCCGGGCTTTTTTATTCTCTGGACAATCCCTTTAAAGAAAAGTCATGTTTTGCTGGTATCTGACTCCAGAGAAAAACTTAAATATGATCTCAGATGATCGCACTATTGTTTCCTGAAATTGAAATGATGGGTGATTTTATCCATAGTGGAGGTTAGAGATGATCGAACCAATTTGGTCAAATCTGATTTTGCTAGGAATTTCAGCGAAAAATTAATTTGTCACAAACCCAAATTTCTTTGGATTTGTGCTGATCAGGATTTGTATTCTGAAGCTGGGTGAACGACACAGATTTTTAATTTTTTTATTGAAGCGGTTGTGTGTGCTAAGCACCATAAAACATGGAACCCTAAGTGAAAAGTGCGGTGCACAAAAAACTCAGGGTGCCCAGTCTGGTTCCTTCCCAAAGGAAAGGAACCCCATCCCTTTCCCTGGGGGACAAACCCCCTGACAGGATTGGGTCATACATACCCGTCGGTCCAGAGAACCTCGGGGGCGCTTTCGCCCTTGGGTACTAGCCAAAGCTTTCCATGTGGACTTAGGTGTAAACTCCCTCAGCCTACCCTTCCCCGGCGGTTACCCGACCAGGTACAAGGATCTTCGGCTTTGGCCTCCTGCTTTCAGGCGTGGCTAGCCCACTGGTATTAGCTGCCTCCGCAGCCCGCCTTTCCCTGGATCAAATGCAGGTACTAGTACGGGCTTTGGAAGCTGCTTTCCCAGGGGCTCAGGGGGGAGCACTGGGCAGAGGTCGGAAGTGAGTCCAAAAGGCCTATGACTTCTGACCCCCGATCATTAGGGACAGGGTCCGTTAGGAGTCGCTGGCAACCCTAATACATGATACACACTGAACATAAAAAAAGACTTAGGTGGCAAAACTGGGGGATAAAAATGTGAGGGGATCGGGCTTACAACAAAAAAGGTGAGTGTGCCTGGGCGGAAACAAGGCGGCCCTCCAGCCTTAAAAAATTTTCCCGGCATAGCCAGAAGGCCTCGCCACAGAGAGCATGCAAAAAAGCAAGAAGTTTATAGTGCACTCAATATCATACTGGGCAGCCTATGGTGACCAAAACATAGGTGACTAGTAAGGTACCCTGGGCGCCACCCCAGGGGTACACGACATGACAGCTTCAAATGCATTTCCGGCCTAGGCCAGATGCTGGTAGCACTGCCTCACCATGATGGGGTCGCCACTCCCCTCAGATCCATTACTAAGCAAAAGGCATACTAGATGCGCCAGGTGGGTGGAGCAGGTCCACCAGCCGCCATTCCCCTCCTAATGCCTTTCATGGATCTGCATGATAAGAACAAATACTACACTTGATCTTAGCCAAATGGCCGAGAAGCGACACATATATTTTGCCTGGCCAGCACGACCATCAATGGTCCCTGCTCAGGGTGTTTTGCTGCGTTCTCTGCTGTAAGGTGTCCCATGCCACCCTCCGCTGAGGACAGTGGGATGGAGGACACATGAGTTTACCACCAGCTTACTGACCACAGGCCTCTTTCTCTAGGGCAATGCTCTGTTGCAAACAGAGCTGTATTCTGTGCATTAATATGCATAGCATACAGTGCTGATTGGACAAGAGTCTACATGTGACAAGTGGAAAGGTAGGTGATACAGGGGGTTTCTTACTGTGGGGCCAAACCAAACCAAAACCAAAAAAATTGTCAACATCAAGGGGTTTGGTCTACTTTGAAGTGGACCAATCACTAGGATTTTGAGTATCTCTGTGATTGGTCCTCTTACCTAGAGCATGCCTATTCGTTATGCTCCACTGTGTGAAACCCCCCTGATCGCCCACACTACTTACCATTCCACTATTTCCCTGGTGTATGCGCAATCTCTTATTCAATCAGTGCTTTACTCTGTGCATACTAATGCACAGCATAAAGCATTGGTTTAGACAGAGGGTCAGCAAAGGGAGTGGGGGCGGCCTGATTCTCAGTTTCCCTAAATCGCTGGGAGTGGAAGACTGCACAGCTGCAGGGATGCCAGTGATGCGGCCACAGCAAGGGAACCAGAAAAAGGTAAGTGACTGTGGGTGACCTGGGGGGGCTCACACAGTTGGGTATTCTCAATTGGGATGCCCCAGGGGCACTTAGCCATCCCTGGAGTGTAAAAGACCCCCAAAGTGCCCCACTGGTGACCAACCGGTGATTGGATCACTTTAAATAAAAAGCCAGCATACAGCTCACCTGATGCCTGTCCCATGCTGGACCAGCCATAGCAGGACTCCAAAACTTTCCCTCCATTCAATTCCATTTCTCCACAGCTAGGCAAAAAAGTGGTCTGCCAGGCACTGTCTCCCCTGGAGATCTCAGTGCAAGTGAGTCACAGGGTCCTGCAGCTGGATCTAACCACAGCAGAGCATGCTCAAGACCCCCAAAGACACACCATGACCTGCCTATGCCAGTTCATAGAGGAATGAAAGTGAAGCCTGGTTTAGAATAGATAAGTTATTTAGATATAATCTAAGACTATCCAACAGGGGAATATCTTGTTGGCCGCTCAAAGCCAAGTAACTGCTTACTCTAGGTGTCCTTAGCTAGGTTTCAGCTCTTAAAATCCTTAAAACTATCTCAAATGTTGTGACATATTTACAGGGTTATAAAATGTTATTTATTTTTATACTTAAACAAGCCATTGTTGACTACAGTCTGCCATGACTCTGGAACCTGGGGACCATTAATCTGAATAATTTTAAAAAGAGTCTAAGTAAGAAGGAATTTAGCCATTTTGCATACATAAGACTAGATTTTGCATTCTTCAGCCAGTCTTCAAACCAGGGCTCCAAGGATAAAGATACATAACCCCTATTAGTAAAATGTCATTTGTGTCATCCTGAGGAAAGCTTGTGAGCAGCAATCGCCTAATTAACTAGTTATTTTTAAGTGATGGCGTATACTTTATGACTCTAATACATAAGGCATGCAAAGCTTCAGCAGCTAATGCTACATTCTGCTCACAGGCTAGCCAGGATCCTACTTTAATTTAGGCCATATGTAATTTGCTGCTGTATATAATGAAAAAGTTTGCTGAATCCTAGTTTCTGATCTACATTAATATTCTGTATATGCTGTTATTTCAGGTAGATGTACTGAGTAAAAGATGACAGCTCTTTTCCTAACACTAGCCTGAAATGTGCCCCCTTTAGGTGCTCCTTTGCTAATTCATGTGTCCCCTGTACAAAGTCTAATGGATGCCCCACACTAAGGCCCTTATTTAACAAGGGATAGCGCCAGGTAGCGAATGGTGAGCGAACGGTAATGACGGTCACCACCACGAGAACGCCGGCTCCCCTCCGCAATCACACATTTATCAAGCCAATCCTGCTTAGCGACTGACAGAGCGCCAGATCAGCCACTCATTCATCATTATTCCAGCCTCAGCCCACAGCGCCAGCGTCCGACCTTGAACAGCGACAGGTATGACCTCTCGCTACCTGGCGCTCTCCAATGCATTTCAATGGAGCAATCTTTAAATATTCTTAATTAATTGCTATTAATTTTTTTTTTTTTTTTTTTTAAATGTCAAAAATTCTGTGACCACTTCTGCAATGTTAGATATTTTTTTTAAGGTAAAAAAAAAAAAAAATTGTGCAGAATTGATATTACAGGTCTGATATTAATGTATTCATATTACAAAATGTTTTGAAAAACTTGTTTTTTTTTTTCCTAAAATATGGTTGTTTGGGGGTTAAAAAACTACTTTTAACCCATCGCCGCCAGCGCTCTGGGGTTTAAACATGCATTTTACAGCGCGAGAATTTTTTGAGCGTGATTTGTTAATGAATATGCTGGGAGCCGTTCTCTATGGGCGTTCGCTGTCATGCGCTCCCATACAGCGCGGAACCTGTCAAACAGCGACTCCTAACCCCGTATTCAACATTACCGCACACCGACTGAGTCGCTGTCAACAACCGAACAACGGCCAAGCACAGTGAATACTAGCGGGCGCTGTGAAAATACCGCTACTGTCGCTCATCTTTCGCTACCTGGCGCTATTAATGAATCGGCCTCCCCGGCTCTTATTTAAGAAGGGATAGCATCAGGTAGTGGCTGGTTAATGACAGATAGCGACTGGTGAACGCCGGACACGGCACGCAATTACACATTTATCAAGCAGAATCTGTTTAGCGACTGGGATAACTCCATGTAGCGTTCGATTCATCATTTTCACAGCCTCAGCGAACAGCGCCGGCGTTCAGCCTTGCACAGCGGCAGGTATGACCTCTCGCTACCTGTCGCTCTCCCATACATTTCAATGGATGAACCTTTTCTTCTCTTTAAACAGGGTTTTTGTTTATTCTGTGACCTTTTCTGGCATTGAAAAAGCATTTTTTTCACAAATTTTTCATTTTTTATATATTTTTTACAGAAATGACATTACATGTCTGCCATTAAAGTGTTCATGTTACAATGTTGCTACAATGTAATTCCATATGTTTTTGCTTTGTTACTAGTGGACAGATGCTGAAAAACAGCCTCCTGCACTCTGGGCTTCAAACAAGCATTCTTCAGCGCCTGAGTTTTGTGAGGCTGTTTTCTTGCTGACTATGGTGTGAGTCAGTCGCTATGACCAGTCGCTAACATGCGCTCCCATACAGCGCTGTACTGGTGTAATAGCGACTCCTCACAATGTATTCAACATTACTGGACATTACTGAACTATGAAGTAGCGACCCACGGCCGAGCACAGCGACTACTAGCGGGCGCTCTGAAAATGCCTGCTACAGACGCTCATCTGTCGCTACCTGGCGTTAGTGATGAATTAGCCTGCCCGGCAAGACTAGGAGGGGGGGGATTGATATCATTTTTCGCATGGTCCCTCAATCTAGTATGCTTTGGTGTTCATGTGTGTGTGAGTGTGTGGAGGGGGGGGGGTAGTGCTAGTCCTGGGCAGTTCTTTGGTGGTCACATACTTAGGGTAAGTGAAAGTATTCTGACTCACCCAAATGGCAGTAAATGGAATCCTGTAGACAGCTCCATGTTCCTTGTAGGTGTCTGTGATGAATGTTTTCTTTACTCCATAAGACTTGGCAGATAGCTTACCCAGTTATTCTTTGATCATGTGGTTAAATTTCAATTTCTTTATTTTGGTACAGTAGACGTGTGGTGTAATCCATACAGCAACAACAGGTAAAAGGACTGTAGCTGCAGAAAGGGAGCAGCAGATGCACACTGCTTGGATACCAGATTAGAAATAGCAGAAAGGGAGAGGAAGAAGGGAGGAGTTACTTGCATCAGAGCAAGACTAAGGGAGCATGGAAGGGACAAGGGGAATTAAAGGCACACTGCTGAGCCTATGCAAATAAATATATATTAAACTGTTACCCAGGTAAAATAAAATGCATGTAGACATGACAGAAAGAGAGGGTGGACAAAACATGTCACAAACAGCTGTGTAGAAACAAAGAAAACCAAGCAAGATGTGGATGGCATGCACAAGCAGAGTACTTGCTGAAAGTACTGTAGGTACTGGACAAAAAGCAATCAGTAATCAGTTTATTCCACCAAGTACATACATACAAGGATTTTTATGCAAACAAGAGGCTAATACAGAGTATAAAAAGGATGGAAACCCACGTGACTGAGCCCTGGAATCTAAAAGATTCCTGGCTCGGCCGCTAGCCTACCCTCAGGGCATTCTACACCAAATTCCCCGCTTTGTGAAACGCCCCCGGGCTCTGGTGATCTTACCTGATCCCAGTCTTGGCAAATATTTGAAGGCTTAGTTTATCCTGCCTTGTTGCCCTCCCATACCAGACTGTGAGTGAGTGAGTTAATGATTGCTGTGCAGTATGTCATCAGTAATTTGTTTGGCAGTCCAAAATCCTCATTTCAGATCCTGAGAAATGATTGTGCCCAGTAATTTGGTATCCTCCACTCTAACCACCTTCACTCCATTAATAAAGGTAGAGCCTTCTAAAGAAGGATTCGTGAAGTCAAACAACATCTCCACAGTTGTTGAAGGGTTGAGGATTAAGTTGTTGTTTACACCAGGGATCCAGTCTGCTGACTTCATCATGATACTGTAAGCCATGGTCATTAATAATCAGACCCACCACAGTCATATCATCTGCAAATCTGAGTATCAGAGACCTGAATAACTGAGTAAAAGAGACCTCAGTAGAGGTGCACTCATTAGTTTATAAGGTAAAGAGCAGGGGGGGGGGGTAGTACACACCCCTGGGGGGCAGCTATGTGTGTTTTCTTTTTTTGCTGGACAGAAAGGTTCCTACCCTGACACTTTAGGTTCTGTCCACTAGGAAGTTCGTAATCCACTCACACATGCTAGGTGGAATGGGCATCTGTCTCAGTTTGTAAAGTATGTTTGGGTCAATGTTATTGAATGGCGGTATGAAGTCAACAAAGTGCCCTTACATAGGACCCAGCTTGTTCAAGGTGATCTAGGGCATACTTGAGGGTTAAGTTCCCCACATCTTCAGCAGAGCTATTAGCGGACTGAAGGGGGTCCCAGTGACTCTCAGTTGCATTCTTCATTTATGACATTACTAGCTTCTCAAACACTTTGATTGGTGTTAATTGCACAGGTCTAAAGTCGTTAAAAGTCAAGGCTGATTTTTTTTTGGAATTGCTATGATGAGGTATCATTTCCTACATTTGGGTACAGCACAATCCAATAAAGATCTGTTGTAAATAACTGTTAGAGTAGGTGCAAGCTTTTCTGCGCATACTTTGAGACATGAGGGACATACACCATTAGGACCTGGTACCTTACTGACATTCAGACCTAGAAGTAGAAGGTTAAGATCTGATTCTTTCACAGCAAGTTGGTTGATTATATGACATGAACTCGGACAAGCATACTCATGTGTAGCTGGAAGGTAATTTTCGAGCTGATAGTAGAGATTGTTCAATTCCTCAGCTAGATGTGCACTTGGGTTGACTGCAGGGTATACCAGTCTGCAGTTGGTAGCTTTCCTTAGTCCGTTCCAGCTGGCTCTTCTGAATTTCTTCTCTGGTTGGGCAAGAGACATGTTGCCAATATTTTGGTAGCTCTTTACTTAGGTTGGCCATGTTAAAAGAGCCCAAAATTATGAGCAGTGTCTGGAAATTGTTGTTCCCAGTCAATGAATTCACTAAATTTTCAGTTGCTTCCTTTATCAGGGCTACTGGAGGAATATACACCCCCACCAGGATAGTAAATTAGAACTCCCCTTGGAAGTAGAAGGGTCTGTAGATAATGGATAGGTACTCCAGGTGTGGAGAACTGTACTTGTCTAGCTCTTTGACTTCCGTGCACCATCTGTTGTTAATGTAAAAACACACTCCGCCACCTTTCTGTTTCCCTGAAGACTTAGGATTGAGGTCAACTCAGAAAAAATTGAATACTGGGATCTACAGAGCTTCATTAGGGATGGATTCTTTTAGCCAAGTCTCTGTAAAATAGAGCACAGCTGAGCTGGATACGTTGCCACGCCTACTGCAGACCACCTGTAAATTCCTCAATTTTGTTTGTCAGGGATCACAGATTTGACATGTGTACTGAAGGTAGTGTTGTGCGAACTCCCCTTCTCCTGAGTCTCGCCAGAGCACTCCCTCGTTAACCCCTCATTCGCCAATGTTTCCACCCACAGGGATTGAGCTGAGTTGATATGACTAGTGTTGAAAATGTTGCTCTTGTATAAGGAGGGAACATGTTAATCAGCAAACTTAAGTAACTCCTCTCTGGAGTAAATTAATGTTTTCCATTCAAGAAGACTGAAACCAAACAAATAATAGAGAGTGAGCTAAGCAGCCCCAGGGATATAGGCAGACTGTTTGGTCACAGGCAGGTCTAGATTGGGCTAAACGTGGGGCCGGCTATGTGGCTATGCATTGCTCAACCAGCAAGAAGGTGGGATAAGACAGATGCTGATGAAGGAAATATTAAGTGGGGAATGATGAGTACCCCATAAATGTGGGTTGAGAGCCCCACACATACTTTAAAGAAAGGGGCCAGATATAGAGACACCAACAGGTGGTGCCAAGAACAAGACAAGACATCATACTTTAGATGCAGGTGTGGCCCAGCTAAAATGTGTGTGCACAGACTCCATTAAACAATGCTGTCTAATAAGCTGCTAAACTGCAGGTAATAAGTTACAGCAGCTATAGAGTTAACTGACAGGAGCTACTGAAGATGACCTCACATAAAAGAGACCCCAATGCAGCCTGGAAAAACAGAAGTAATATATATAACTGACATTACCTGGTTTATTAGATGAGAAGTCAGCCATGTGCTAGGGAGAGGGACAGACAAGTGTTAGAGACAGCACACAGGTGGAGAGACTTTTGGGTGCACAAGGGGAGGCCAACACATCAGAGGGAGAGACACAGAACACTTGGCCAACCAGTCATCCAGCCAGGAAAGCCCTGAGAGAGAATCACATTCGAGCCTAGGAGGAATGGAAACGTGACATTGGAAGACACATCATAAGACACCAAGGTGTCAGCCCCAAACCCCAAGTGCAGTGCATGTATGCACTGTTTTACTTATGCTGATGCCGTTGGCATGATTGTTGTTGTTGTTCTGAATAAAGTGAAGGAAAGACACTGCTTAGCAGTGTGATCCCTCTCAGGAATTTAACAGTGGGTACAGATAGAGCTGGCTCCGCACAGTTCCCTCAAGATCTGAAAGAATCCTTGACACCCCCACACTGCTCAGTCTTGTCAGTTGCGTGCTGACAACTCAGGCAAACAGAACATCATTTTTCAAACACCATTGACGGCGATCAATACATTTGCTTGGCCTTGTCTGAATTTTGACCTTGAGATTTTCTAAGCCCCTTGGACTGATGGTGTAAATGCCTTTTAGTTCCTAAAAGCCTTGAACAAAATATATTGCCTAAAGTTTCAACTCAGTAAAAGTTCTTCAAGGTTTTGTTAGTATAAGGGTTTGTTCAAACTCCTAAGAAAAGCCAGCTTTAGGCTATGGAGTATCTGTCCACTTCATTACAACTTTGCAGAACAAACATAAAAGACACAGCTTTACATTAGAGGGCCTCAGCTTAAAGCGGACCTTCACTCTGAATAAGAGTCTATCTTATATGTTTCCCACACCCTGTACATACAGATTGTCCACATTAAAAATTATCCTACCTGCATCTCCTGCATGTTATGAGCCTTTAAACATCCAAGATGGCGGCTTATGGAAGCCGCCATCTTATCAGGCAGCCTGCAAACAGGAAGTGCCTCCTGACTGTGCTGCTCTGCATTCTGGGACTGCTGACCTTTACCTGACCCCAGCTCTGCTCTGTCTGAGTAAAGCACTGCTATAACCCGCCCCCCTGTACCTTATCCCACTCTCCTCTCCTCAGTAAGTGTGATGCTTCTGAGTCAAGATGGCGGCGCCCGTATCCTAAATTCCTGAACAGAGTTGCAGCCCAGTGGGGGAAAGAATAATAAGTTAGTGACTAAAAACGTAAAATATATTAATTTTAGATGCTGGGGAACCGTTTTTTTAAGAGTTTGGGCTTTTCATCAAATCACGCTGAAGGTCCGGTTTAAGTTAAAGTGAGCAGGTGCCATTTTCCCCCTGCAAACCTAACAAAGATTTTGATTTAACTGATGTAAGACATTTGCGAACATTTGGAGATATTTTAGATTATGTCTATAGGGAAAGCCAGAAGAAGCGGAGACAGAAAAGTCATATAATACTTTCTGGTTGCTGCTGTAAACAATCCTCATCTGACTTCAAAATTCACAGGAAAAGTATATTTTATATAGGTTTTGTACTGTATGCATTCCAAGTCAAAAATTAGAATAAAATCTGGGATGGACACCCTTAAAGGACTGACCGCAACTGGGGTAATAACATGCTGGTTCCATGCTAAAGGACAATTATCAAAGGGTTATCATCAAACTTTTGATTGCGCTGCCGCATTATCCCAATTGCAGCAAAAATAAAAGTGCTCAGCTTTTTCGTTTTCTATAAATCCAGTGTTTAGGGCATAATGGGGGCCTTTGTGTAATCAAATTGATGGCAAAAAATGGAAACCTGGTGTAGATCATCAGTTCATACCCCTATATGACCTCCAGAATAATTCTAAAAGGTAGATGTCTGCTCTGAAGCTCTGTATTGAAATACAAGGTACTAGAGACACCCAAACCTTCCTCCAGTTGCACAGTTTGATTTGCATGCTTGCTTCATAAATAAATGCAATTGGCCCCTGTGAGGAAACCCTCTTCAAAAGACCCATCCCAATGCATCTTTATTAAAATTGAGTATTGTGTCACAGGAATACTTGCACTTGTGAATATATGTTTCTTTAGCTATTGTAATTAGAGATGAGCTGTAGCGATAACCCTTATCGCCGGAGGGCTTCACCGCCCGAGACGTCCTTTCCCAATGGTGAGAGGTGCTGCAGGAATCCCAGAGTCGTCCGTGAGGAAACAGGAACAGCCCTTACAAGGGCTAGTGAATTGTAATATAGCGTTTCCCCCAATAAGAGACAGAACTCAGTATTGAGGGTGAAGGTGAAGTGTCTTTATTAGTGCCATTCTAGGCCTTATATACACAAGTCTCCTATTGCATGACACACACACCGACCAATAGCAGCAGGGCAAACAATCCCTCAACTCTGCCGGTGACGCAATCAGTAGAACAATAGCAGGCCGTAATACAATCAATCAGGACAATGCCATTGACTGTGACGTAATCAACAATACACAATGGCAGTCAAAATACAATGACATTGCCTGTAACAGTATCAAAATACAATGACCTAATTAAGAAAAGGCCAGTGAATGACCCGGTGGGCAACTGAATAGTGATGACATCCAAAAGACAGAGCCTCTGTCACAATGCCCCCTTTTTGTGGAACACCCGGCAGACCCGGATTGACCCTGTTCGGGTTAACGTGGGGCTGTCTGGACTCTTGTTATGGGCAGAGTTCTGTTTGCCAGGATAATCCATCTGCATTACTGGTTTGTCTACAGGGCCTGTATACACACACACACACACACACACACACACACACACACACATACAGTTGTACTCACAGGGTGCTGGTCTTGTACACACATACAGTTGTACTCACAGGGTGCTGGTCTTGTTGTTTCCCCCCAATAAGAGACAGAACTCAGTATTGAGGGTGAAGGTGATACCCCCACACACACACATGCAGTTGTACTCACAGGGTGCTGGTCTTGTACACACACAGTTGTACTCACAGGGTGCTGGTCTGGTACACACACAGTTGTACTCACAGGGTGCTGGTCTTGTACACACATACAGTTGTACTCACAGGGTGCTGGTCTTGTCATTTCCCCCCAATAAGAGACAGAACTCAGTATTGAGGGTGAAGATTATACCCACACACACATGCAGTTGTACTTACAGGGTGCTGGTCTTGTACACACACATGTACTCACAGGGTGCTGGTCTTGTACACACATACAGTTGTACTCACAGGGTGCTGGTCTTGTACACACACATGTACTCACAGGGTGCTGGTCTTGTCTTTCCCCCCCAATAAGAGACAGAACTCAGTATTGAGGGTGAAGATGATACACACACACATACATATACAGTTGTACTCACAGGGTGCTGGTCTTGTACACACACATGTACTCACAGGGTGCTGGTCTTGTACACACATACAGTTGTACTCACAGGGTGCTGGTCTTGTACACACATACAGTTGTACTCACAGGGTGCTGGTCTTGTACACACATACAGTTGTACTCACAGGGTGCTGGTCTTGTACACACATACAGTTGTACTCACAGGGTGCTGGTCTTGTACACACATACAGTTGTACTCACAGGGTGCTGGTCTTGTACACACAAACAGTTGTACTCACAGGGTGCTGGTCTTGTACACACATACAGTTGTACTCACAGGGTGCTGGTCTTGTACACACACATGTACTCACAGGGTGCTGGTCTTGTCTTTTCCCCCCAATAAGAGACAGAACTCAGTATTGAGGGTGAAGATGATACACATATACTCTCTTAGCTCTGGTTGCAAGGCATTGAGAAAATGTTCTAGTAAAAACAACTGTAGGCTTCGGGGGTGACAGCGTTCCGGGCTAACAAAGCCTCCTTTACCAGATGGTAGTGTGGTAAGTCCGCATCAGGGATGGCCCGGAAAGCATCGGAAGCTTTCCCAGATAATTTCCCTGATAACATGGTGACCCATTCCTCCGTGGGTACCCGGTGTAAAGCGCACTGCCGTTCAAAATCGGCCAAAAATCCATCACTCATCGTCACTTTCCTGGAAGGACTTAAATGCTGCAAATGGAATCTTTCTCCCCCCAGTGTAACTGAGGCTGAGAGGCTGCTGGGTTGAAAGTCGCCGATCTTCCCTTCGCTTACTGGCCTCTGCCTCCGCTGCGGCGAAGACTCGGTCGATCAGTTCTTGTAATGGATTCGGCCATAGACCGACATTCTGTTCCGAACCGCTTGAACGAGAGCAGCGTCTTCATCGATCTCTATATTGGTTTCGGTCCTCACTGCTGCACGATCCATTTCGATCAGCTCGGCTATCAGTTCCTGACATGGGCGGTTGCTAGCCGACCTTCCCCGGCTCTCGAGTAGATCCTTCAGGGTCAGCCTTTTCAACTTGTCATACTGACTCTCCATCAGGGTAGCACTCTCTCTGGGTAGAAAGGACCATCCGACCGCTTGCCACCAATTGTAGCGATAACCCTTATCGCCGGAGGGCTTCACCGCCCGAGACGTCCTTTCCCAATGGTGAGAGGTGCTGCAGGAATCCCAGAGTCGTCCGTGAGGAAACAGGAACAGCCCTTACAAGGGCTAGTGAATTGTAATATAGCGTTTCCCCCAATAAGAGACAGAACTCAGTATTGAGGGTGAAGGTGAAGTGTCTTTATTAGTGCCATTCTAGGCCTTATATACACAAGTCTCCTATTGCATGACACACACACCGACCAATAGCAGCAGGGCAAACAATCCCTCAACTCTGCCGGTGACGCAATCAGTAGAACAATAGCAGGCTGTAATACAATCAATCAGGACAATGCCATTGACTGTGACGTAATCAACAATACACAATGGCAGTCAAAATACAATGACATTGCCTGTAACAGTATCAAAATACAATGACCTAATTAAGAAAAGGCCAGTGAATGACCCGGTGGGCAACTGAATAGTGATGACATCCAAAAGACAGAGCCTCTGTCACATGAGCGAACTGGTTCGTCAGAACCCAAGTTTGCTCCAAATTTCAGGCAAAATTCCATTCGGCACGAAATAATTTTGGGGTTCATGCTGACCGAATTTTCCCTGAAATTCACTGGCACCTCAGGTGGGGGATGTGCTGGCATGCAGTGTGTGGCGCAGCTGACAGTGCGGCCGGCCTCCCCTGCCCCCACAGTGCTGTGTGTATTGCCCAGCAGGGGAGGAGTTAGAAAAACAGCTGCAATGTCAGCTGTGCAAGCCAACTTGTGCCCACAGCCAGCCGCTGGACCAGAATGATAGGGAAGCTGGCATGTAGGTAAGTGACTGTGCAATACGCACAGCACGGTGGGAGCGGGGAAGGCTGGCCGCACTGTGAGCAGTGCAAATCCACTGCCGCCACGCACACTGCATCTAAGCGTGGTGCTGGAACGAGGATGGTGGTGAGTTTTTTTTTTTCCTCTGAGGTGCAGCCCAACCTATCGCTCGAAGGTGCCAGCACACCCACTGCCCAAGGTGCCAGCACACCCACTGCCCAAGGTGCCAGAACAACGACATGCCACCACAAGTCGGGCAGGGGAAGCCCACTGCCCCATCAAAATTGTAAGTTCGCTCATCTCTAATTGTAATCTTATGACTGATTCACAAATAACATAAAAAGGATTTCCATTTGCAGTATTGGGTCTAGAAAATGCTGATTTTCATAGTGCAGAGGCACAGACTGAGGCTTCTAAAGCATACATTGCCCTGTATGCAATCATACATCTGCAATCTCAGTCTCCTGCCAATCAGCCTGTGGGGAGTCCCATGGACAGGCTTTCTACCTTCTTCTGTAATTAAAGAACAAACAAGATACATTCTGTGTCACAAGACTAAATGGAAAAGTCATTAGTCACCATAAGGATAGACAGTTCCTCAGATGAGCCTCCCCCATCCTGTTTCCCAATCTTAAATATAAGAATTGGATACGAAATCCTTTTCTGGCTTAGAAGATCACAGATTCACAAATAAAAGAATAGTGATACCAACATGCTCATTTACTTTCTCTGCTCAGCTTTTATTTCTCAATGTGCTTTGTTAATTTATTTACTATGTACTGAAATAATTTGCTTCTGTTCTCAATATCCAATATTCAATTCAATTTTGAGATTGCCGATTGGCTGGTGATATAGGCCACATCCCGTTTCAGACAGACTGGGATTGGGAGCATGCGCAGCTACAGAGATACCAGGAATGCTGCAGCCGGAGTTGTGGGAGCTGCAGGTGAAGGTGAGTTTACAGGTGACCCTGGGGGTTTCACAGAGCTGGGCATCCAACTATAAGATGCCCCTGGGCCGGTTAGTGGAATCTTTTAGATCTACTTTAAGCATCCCGAATTTGTCCCTCTGAAAAGACGGTCAGCTTATCATGGAGGTTCCTGTAGTGTTACTTCTACTGGTATATTCATCTGTCTAGTTGACCTCAGTTTGTACAGTAATTGTAGTTTGTGAGCAGTGGCTCGTCTAGACTCAGGCCCTTATTTATGAAGGAATAGCGACAGGTAGCGACTGGTGAGCAGCCGGTAATGACGGGCACCACCACGAGAACGCCGGCTCCCCACCACAATCACACATTTATCAAGCCAATCCTGCTTAGCGACTGAGATAGCGCCATATAGCCACTCATTCATCATTATTCCAGCCTCAGCCCACAGCGCCAGCATCCGACCTTGAACAGCGACAGGTGTGACCTCTCGCTACCTGGCGCTCTCCAATGCATTTCAATGGAACAATCTTTAAATATTCATAATTAATTGTTATTATTTGTTTTTTTTTTTTTTTTAAATGTGAAAAATTCTGTGACCACTTCTGCCATTTTAGATAATTTTTTTAAGGTAAAAAAAAAATTTAAAAAATTGTACAGAATTGATATTACAGGTCTGATATTAATGTATTCATATTACAAAATTATTTAAAAAACTTGTTTTTTTTTGGTTTCCAAAAATATGGTTGTTTGGGGGTTAAAAAACTACTTTTAACTCATCGCCGCCAGCGCTCTGGGGTTTAAACATGCATTTTACAGCGCAAGAATATTTTGAGCGTGATTTTTTAATGAATATGGTGGGAGCCGGTCGCTAGGGCCAGTCGCTATCATGCGCACCCATACAGCGCGGAACCTGTCAAATAGCGACTCCTCATCCAATATTCAACATTACGGCAAGTCGCTATCAACTACCGAACAACGGCCAAGCACAGCGACTACTAGCGGGCGCTCTGAAAATGCCACTACAGTCGCTCAACTGTCGCTACCTGCCGCTATTAATGAATCGGCCTCCCCGTTACCTGGGTTGAAGACTGAAGTGAAAGTCTTAAATGATCTCTGGGTGTGTAAGCAGACTTTAAACCAGGACACTCAATTTCCAAGCTATAACAAAAGACTGGCATATTATACAAGCCCCCCTCCCCCAAATGTAATACATGGGTACTAATACAAGCTGGACTTCTCCTCTAAAGCTAAGGCAGGCTAATAATATGTCATTATAGGGAGTTCACATTCTAGTTTAAATTATATTCTATATTTCACATCCCTCTGTAGAGGGGTGGGATTCAGCAGGTAGAACCAGTTGTTAAAATTGTAGCATTTCACAGAAGTGAGAAGAACTGGCACAATCCCTTAATATTGCTTAGACACATTTTAATAGTATTACACAGCTGGCTCTTTGTTAGAATGTATGCAAGGATTTATTAATACATATAAATGTGTGCAGCACTTGACAACTTTATATATACCGAACAGGTATTTGAATTCCACCTCTGCCTCCTTTTATTACAAAGCCTTGATGCCTGTTATTATGCTACTCAAAGCAAACTTTAAGTTTGTATGGCCCTTCAAGGCCATGGTGTGGAAGAACTCACAGGGACTTTAACTCTGAATCTGGGCTGGCTTTTTTCTTGACATTTTTAATTAATCATATTTGGATGAATTATAAACCTTTTATCATGACTAGGAGGATGGCAAATGTTCTAATCTTGCATTGGATTTCACTCAGGCCCTTATTTAACAAGGGATAGCGCCAGGTAGCGACTGGTGAGCGAACGGTAATGACGGTCACCGCCACGAGAACGCCGGCTCCCCACCACAATCACACATTTATCAAGCCAATCCTGCTTAGCGACTGAGATAGCGCCAGATAGCGAATCATTCATCATTATTCCAGCCTCAGCCCACAGCGCCAGCGTCCGACCTTGAACAGCGACAAGTATGACCTCTCGCTACCTGGCGCTCTCCAATGCATTTCAATGGGACAATCGTTAAACAATCTTTAAATATTCATAATTAATTGTTAATAATTTTTTTTTTTTTTTTTTTTAATGTGAAAATTTCTGTGACCACTTCTGCCATGTTAGATATTTTTTTTAAGGTATCAAGAATTGATATTACAGGTGTGATATTAATGTATTCATATTACAAAATGTTTTTATAAACTTGTCTTTTTTTGTTTCCAAAAATATGGTTGTTTGGGGGTTAAAAAACTACTTTTAACCCATCGCCGCCAGCGCTCTGGGGTTTAAGCATGCATTTTACAGCGCGAGAATTTTTTGAGCGTGATTTGTTAATGAATATGGTGGGAGCCGGTCGCTCTGACCAGTCGCTATCATGCGCTCCCATACAGCGCGGAACCTGTCAAATAGCGACTCCTCACCCAATATTCAACATTACGGCAAACCGAGTCGCTGTCAACAACCGAACAACGGCCAAGCACAGCGACTACTAGCGGGCGCTGTGAAAATACTGCTACAGTCGCTCATCTGTCGCTACCTGGCGCTATTAATGAATCGGCCTCCCCGTATTGTGTTGTACCATGTTAGGCATTCTCCTGTTCTAAAAAATTTAAAACATGGAATTTCCTTATGCAGTATTATTAAACAGTTCATATCTGCAGAGGGTAAGGGAAAACAATATGTTAAGCCATTCCCTCTCCTCCCCAGGGTGTGGCATGTCCAACTCTTCACTTACGCCCTGCGGCATCTATCAAAATGTAATATTGTACATTCAGAGGGTCCGATTCCAGAATTGATGTGTGTCCACTCCATCTTCCTTTTCCTTAGGATCTGAAGACATTGTACTGAACTCAAAAGGTGATTACACCCTGAGGTAGTGGCGGTTTACACCATGGAATGCGTGGGTCCATGACATACGGCATGCTTGCCATCCTTTTGCAGCTCAATACTGCTAAGTTGCGCTCCTTTCTTTCTTTTTTGCACTATTGGCATTTTGTACTATCTATATGGGCTTCATATGTTTAGTGTATGTGATTTTTTGCACTATTTATTAGCACTTTACCATTTATATGGTTCTCATGTTCTTTAGGTTTTGCACTTTAGGGATATGATTCATATCCCCTTGTAGCACTTGCACTAGCTGTATTTGACATACCCCCAGCAGGAGGCTGGCAGGGATGTGCCCCTGTATCATGGTTTTATACTGTTATGTGTTGTATGGTCTGTGACAATGAAGTGTTTGATTGTAAAAAGTGTATTGAACTTTTCAGACTTTTCTCCTGTATATTTTTTTATAACAGTTTTCTGTTAATTGTATGTCTGTTATCTTTTAACTTTATCTGTTTTTATTGCATTTTTTATTTATGTATTTATTTTTAAGCATTTAATCATATTTACTGGCAATTAGAAATGCTTACCTCTTGAAGCTGTATCACCATTAAAATGTGCTATTGATTGTCCCTAAGAGATTTAATTGGTTAAAACTGTTAGTGCTGTTTGGTACATGTGGGAGCCAGCAGATCATTGCAAGCTGATGGGCCCTTATCATTCAACAGCAGAATCTATCAGACTTTCTCAGTGTCTATGGGGTTTATTCATGAAGGTCTAGCAGCGTCTGGTGACCGCCAAAACCACATTTATGAAGCTGATTTTGGTGAGAGACTCTAACAGCGCCATGTAGCGTACGATTCATCATTACAGATGGCTCAGCTTATAGCGCTGTCGCTCTAGCTTCTAGAGCACCAGGTAATACCTGTCGCTACCTGTCGCTCTCCCATACATTTCAATGGACATTCCTTTTCGTTTGTTTAAACAGGGTTTTATTATTATTTTTTTTATTCTCTCATAAATTAATAATAATTGTGTCACCTTTCCTGGCCCAGAAAAACGTTTTGATTTTTTAGTTTTTTTATGTAGAATTGTATTTACAGGTCTGGCATTAAAGTATTAATGTCACAATGTTACAACAATGTCATCCCATGTGTTTTCGCTTTGTTACAGCTGTATGTGTTCAAAAACAGACTTTAATCACACTATGCTATAGCGACCAGATTTAGAGCGCCAACGCTGTGTGTGTGTGTCCTTTTTTGATAACTATGTTGTGGAGCACCGAGAGTCAGTCGCACTGAGCTGGCGCTACCTTTCGCTCCCTGCAGTGCTGCAGACGCCCAAAACACATCACATTCATCAATGCGGGCCAGGCTAGTAACGTGACTGAGGCGCTCTGTTACAGCGCCCGATACCCGCTTACAGCGTCTACTAGCGGTCGCTCTAAGCGCCGCTATACAGATGCTTATCTGCCGATACCTGGTGCTAGTAATGAATCAGCCTCTAAGTGTAAGTGACAGAATCACTGTGAATTGGCTGTGCCCTGCTTGTATATGGAGAGGAGTGGGATCGGGTGTATAACCATTATCATTGCTTGCCATTATGGTCAGCCTGTGATTGAGGTTTCACCAGCCTGATTTTATAGTTTAAGCTGAATTACAATATTGGTGGTGGCAGCTAGTGGTACAAGTGTTTAAAGTGGACCAACACCCAGGATTTTGACTATCCTGGGTCTTGGTCCACTTCGGTGGGGCACCCCCGATCGGGGTGCCCCGCTGTTTGAAACCCCCCCCAAACACCCGAAAAACTCACCTCTCCCCGCTCCCAGCGCCGACGGACAAGCGATTTGACAGCCGCTTGTCCGTGGCTCCTCCGCCGCCGCCGCCTCCCGCGCGTCCCTCTTGACGCGCGCGCGCCGGCCATTCACAGACGGCCGGCGCGGGCGCGCGCACGCCTAGAGGTGCGCGAGGGAGGCTAAGGTAAGGGGGTTTGGGGGTTTTGGGGGGGTTTCACCCCGTGGGACATCCCGATCTCGGATGTCCCGCGGGGAGAGAGGTGATCGGCCCGGGAATCTTATAGATTCCCGGGCCGATCACCCGAGGGTGATGGTCCACTTTAAGCAACGTGTGTAGCAATTTATTTTAGGTAACATTTAGTAGTTGCTATTTTATGTTGTAATGCTCCTGCTATGCAAAACAACTAAATAGTAATAACATTGGATGCAAGCCCTGTATGCGTTGCAGGTCAGAGATTTTGGAATTTCTGGGCTCAAGGGATATAGGAGGAGATAGAAATACTGACCCTTATCATTCCGAGCATAGCTGCTGCTGCGGATGTGTGAGCACTGTGCGTCCTGCGCTACTAATCCCCCGGACTAGTGAGCTAGAAGATTGCTGTGACACATTTGCCATTCTGAGGAGCATTGGCCAGTAAATCATAGACATCGCTCCAATGCACGGGTCACCAGAAAGGGTTTCTGTTATACTGTGCACCATACTATAGCTATGCAGCAATCTCACCTTGCCATGTGAGGTCAGGGGCTTTTCTCATTCTTCCGAAATATTGTGGTGCCTTTTAGCAATTGCATTCTGTTTTCTTTACAATTAGGCCCTTATTTATGAAGGAATAGCGACAGGTAGCGACTGGTGAGCGGCTGGTAATGACGGGCCCCGCCATGAGAACGCCGGCTCCCCACCACAATCACACATTTATCAAGCCAATCCTGCTTAGCGACTGAGATAGCGCCATATAGCCACTCATTCATCATTATTCCAGCCTCAGCCCACAGCGCCAGCGTCCGACCTTGAACAGCGACAGGTATGACCTCTCGCTACCTGGCGCTCTCCAATGCATTTCAATGGAACAATCTTTAAATATTCATAATTCATTGTTATTAATTTTTTTTTTTTTTATTTTAAATGTGAAAAATTCTGTGACCACTTCTGCCATTTTAGATAATTTTTTAAGGGAAAAAAAATTAAAAAAAAATTGTACAGAATTGATATTACAGGTCTGATATTAATGTATTCATATTACAAAATTATTTAAAAAACTTGTTTTTTTTTGGTTTCCAAAAATATGTTTGCTTGGGGGTTAAAAAACTACGTTTAACCCATCGCCGCCAGCGCTCTGGGGTTTAAACATGCATTTTACAGCGCAAGATTTTTTTTGAGCGTGATTTTTTAATGAATATGGTGGGAGCTGGTCGCTATGGCCAGTCGCTATCATGCGCTCCCATACAGCGCGGAACCTGTCAAATAGCGACTCCTCATCCAATATTCAACATTACGGCAAACCGACTGAGTTGCTATCAACTACCGAACAATGGGCAAGCACAGCGACTACTAGCGGGCGCTCTGAAAATGCCGCTACAGTCGCTCAACTGTCGCTACCTGCCGCTGTTAATGAATCGGCCTCCCCGTATAATGACATTGCTTTACAACTTTCCATTCCAAATAAAATAAAGGGAGTCATTTATGAAAGTCGCGAAATTGCGCAGCTTTTACCATCACAGCGTTTCACAGCGCGTCCCGCAAATGGGTTGTTTGTGGCGTCCTGCACTGTAATTCGCAGAGCGAACGGATAAACAGTTGTCTGCTGGTTGTCTGATGGGTTTTCGCTGTAATTCTCCACACTAAAAGAGTTACATTTACATCGAAACGTGGTCTGGCGAAAGAGGATGAACTGCCAAGGGTGAAATGGTTATTACTAATTACAGTAAGCTTGCTTAAAATAAACTCTCAAAAATAATTTCTGCATGATATGAGTCTCAAAATATATGTGACGTGTCTTAAGAGTGTCCAGGGTGTTTGCCAAGCTTTATATACTGCGTTTTATAAAAATGAGAAAACTGTTTAAATGGTTGTTTTTCCTATAATAGTTAATTGATTGACTTACGATACATGCGCAAAAAAAACCTGAAAGATGCTAAAAGGACCTAAAGACACAATGTCACCGAAAATAACATGGAGGCTGATTCACTACTAACACCAGGTATCGGCAGATGAGCGTCTGTATAGCGACGCTAGTAGACGCTGTAAGCGGATAACCGGTGCTGTAACAGAGCGTCTCGGTCGCTGTAGTAACTTGGTCGTCATTGATGGATGTGATGTATGTTGGGTGCTCTAACACCAGTACAGCGCTGCAGGGAGCGAGAGGTAGCGCCAACTCAGTGTGACCGACTCTCTTCTAAATCTGGTCGCTATAGCATAGAGCGCCAGTTGCTGCGTGATTAAAGTCTGTTTTTGAACACATATCCACCAGTAACAAAGCGAAAACACATGGAATGACATTGTTTTAACACTTTAGTGCCAGACCTGTAATGACAATTCTGCATAAAAATATAAAAAGTCAAAAAAGTTTCTAAAAGTGTTTGTTTGCAGCCAGGAGAGGTCACACAATGATTTGAGGCAAAAAGGTAAAGGTAATACCTGGCGCTCTAGAGCCGCCTGTAAAAATACAAGACTCACAGTGTTATTACTAATTTAAATTATATAAGGGTATATAGCCAGTATTATAGTGGCTACTGCAAAGAGCAATATCCAGCCTCTTTCCTACCTTGTTCTTTCTCTCCTTTTACTCGTTCCCTCTTCCCTCTCTCCCACTTGTATTTCTTTTTTTTTTTGCCTTACTCTTTTGCTCCTCCTTTTTTCCCTTCATCTGCCCCACTTTGGAGGGTTTTTGTTACCCTTTATTTGAATCTCTCGTTGTTTACTTTTGTCTGTCACATTCTCTTTTCCCTTTAGGTCAAACCAAATCTACAGTTTTGTATCTCTTATTTTACTGTGTCCCTCATCCCCCCTCATTTCTCTTTTTCCATTCTCCAATGTCCTTTTTCTCTTTTCAGCTCTACATATTTATCTTAACATATGTATCACTCTATTTTATTGTATCTCCCATTCATCTCCTTTCTTACCCCCCATCTCCCTCATTTGACCCTCTACTTTTCTTTCTTTCTACTTTCTTCTTGTCCCCCCCACCTCTCCTCCCTCCCTTGTTCCCCCTTCTCCACTTTGTTTTTTCATTCTCTCTTTCTTCCTTACTCCTCTCTTTCTTTCTATCTTTCTTTCCTCTTTTACCTCTTTCTTTACCCTCTTCTCCATTCTATTCTGTTTGTCCTCATCTCCTAGATCTCTTTGGAGGCTTACTGTGCTATATTCTTTTGCAACATCTAGAGGCCGATTCATTAATAGCGCCAGGTAGCGCCAGATGAGCGACTGTAGCGTGATTTTTACAGCGCCAGCCAGTATTCGCTGTGCTTGGCCGGCGTTAGCTTGATGACAGCGACTCAGTCGGTGTGCGGTAATGTTGAATACGGGCTGGGGGGTCGCTGTTTCACAGGTCCAGCGTTGTATGTGAGCGCCTGACAACGAATGGCCAGAGCGAACGGCTAGCTTCATATTCATTAACAAATCACGCTCCGAATGTGCTGTCGCTGTCCATTCCTTGTTTAAACCCCAGAGCGCTGGCGGCGATGTGTATTAACTAGTTTTTAACCCCTAAACAACCATATTTTTTGAATGTAACATTATACATGTTTTTAGAATCATTTTGTAATATGAATACATTAATCTCAGACCTGTTAGATCAATTCTGCACAAATGTAAAAAAAAATTTTTTTGACTTAAAAATAAATCCTAACATTGCAGAAGTGGTCTCCGAATTTTTGACATAAAAAAAAAAAAAATAATACCAATTAATTATGATTAATTATAGATTGCTCCATTGAAATGCATTGGACATCGCCAGGGAGCGACAGGTCATACCTGGCGCTGTGAGGGAATTTGCAGCGGCGCTGTTCGTTCCAGGCGGCTTCATGATGAATGCCGCGCTAGCCGTCGCTCTCGCCGGCGCTAGCCTCATTTTGCTTGATAAATGCGTCATTGTGACCGCCGCCGGGCGTACTTGAGTCGGTAGTCGCCGTTAGCTGCCGCTACCTGGCGCTCGTCAGACACTACCTGGCGCTAGCCCGTGATAAATAAGGGCCCTAGTCATCCTTGCTATCCTCTCTTTTCTGATATTATTTTCCCATATTCCATATGTAACACTCCACATTTCAGAAAATTACATTACCATTCAATCAACTCTACATTTCTAGTTTGCTCTTCTTTTCTTACTCTCACCCCCTTATCCTCTTTTCTGCCCACGACCCCTATAAATATAGTCCAAGCGATCTGCCTGCAATGCTACATTGCATTTCGCTATAGGAGGAACCTGTGCCCCCAGCACACGCAGCCCTACACGGTCCAGAGCAAAAAGAGTGCAGAAATAGAGAGACAGGAAAATAGAGCCTGGATAATTGGAATGATGAGCCTTCTTTGCTGGGGAGAGCAATTAATATACCAGTGCTGGACCATGAGATGAGTGAAAGGGATGAGGGAGCTGAGAGCAGAAAGAAAGCTAACAAGAGACAGAAAGTGAAAAATAATAATGATGAGAGAAAAGAGCAAGGAGGGTAATTAAAGAAAGGCAATGGGCTGGAGGAAAAAACAGACCTAGATGGTTGATGGCAGAAAGGCATGGTCCATCTACTTTGCCCTTATATGTGTATGTTCTCTTAATCCAACTATAGACATATATTTATCCCAGGAATATTTACATTCGCTCACTGATTTTCCAACCATGGTACCTCTGCTGGAAGTTATTTTCCAAGCATCTACTACTCTTACATAATATTTTCCGACATTGCTCTTGGTCTTCCCTCTATCTGGCTTCAGGTTGTGCCTTGTTTATTCATTTACTTTCATTCTCATTAATGATTTAGTTTCTTCTAAAACCAATTCCCTCTAGAACATTATTAATTCTTTCCATGTCTCATTCATGTCACTACTTTCCCTTCTTTATTTCTTTCTTTCTTCCTCCCTTTCAGCCCTATTCACTTTCTGTTTCTCTCCTTTTACTATATAATTTTATGTAACTCTAGGCTGTACAAGTTAATTTTTTATGCCTTTACAAGGAGGGCTCATTCTTGTTTTTTGTATCTCCCATCTGTCCTCCTTTGTCTTCTCACCCTATACACTCCTAAGTTCTTTCTTTCTTTTTTTTTTTTTTTCATGATTCCGTCCTCTCATCCTTGTTCAGTTTTTTTCTTTATATCTTCCTTCCTTTTCTTTCTTTTCTCTCTTTCGTACGGTTATTTCTTCTTTCCTTGCAATCCTCTCTTTTTCTAGTTTCCAATATTCCATTTGAACCATCATTATCACTCCATCTTCCATTTCATAATAACGCAGAAAATAAATTATCATGCAATTAACAACTCTTTAACAACTCTAATTAACAACTTTTCTTTCATCCTTCCTTTCTTGCAATATTTTCCCATATCATTTAATGTTCCAATAATCTTTTGGATGCATCTTTATCACTCCATCTTCCTATTTCATCATCACTCTAACAGGAGAACAGCAAAGAAAATACATTATCATGCAATTAACAACTCTTTCTTTTTCCTTTTATTCTTCTTCCCTCCTACCCCTTTCTTTCTTTCTTCCTTCTTTTCTTTTAATACTTTATTTTCCTATATCATTTAATGTTCCAATAATCTTTTGGATGCATCTTTATCACTCCATCTTCCTATTTCATCATCACTCTAACAGGAGAACAGCAAAGAAAATACATTATCATGCAATTAACAACTCTTTCTTTTTCCTTTTATTCTTCTTCCCTCCTACCCCTTTCTTTCTTCCTTCTTTTCTTTCAATACTTTCTTTTCCTATATCATTTAATGTTCCAATAATCTTTTTGATGCATCTTTATCACTCCATCTTCCAATTTCATCATCTCTCTCTTACATTAGAGCAGCAAAGAAAATACATTATCATGCAATTAACAACTCTTTCTTTTTCCTTTTATTCTTCTTCCCTCCTACCCCTTTCTTTCTTCCTTCTTTTCTTTTAATACTTTCTTTTCCTATATCATGTAATGCTCCAATAATCTTTTTGATGCATCTTTATCACTCCATCTTCCTATTTGATCATCTCTCTCTTACATTAGAACAGCAAAGAAAATACATTACCATGCAATTAGCAACTCTACTTTCCCAATTCGCTGTTGATTTATCCCTCCTCCTCCCATCCTCTCATCCTCTTCTCTACCCTCCCATCATAGCCCAACCGACCTGTCTGCAGAGCTGTAGAGATTACATTGAAGTATAAGAGAAGCCTTGTCTTCGCTCTCTAGGATCGGGGGTGTCTTCTTCCAGCATTGTGACGTCACGCAGGGATTCCTGTCCTCAGCAATGAATAGGCAGTGTAACTTTCCCCTCTGCACAGTGTCATCTGGTGGCTGCTGGAGCTTTCCCGTTATGTCCACCCAGGACTGAGCCTCACGTGGAGCCCTCCAGTGACTGCCGGCAGCTGCTTCTTGTCTCTCTTCTCTAGGGAACACCTTGTGTATGACTGGCTGCAGCTTTCAATGAAACCCAGGGTGCTTCATTCATTTCAGAGCTTGGAGAGCAGTCACAGCATCTTCCCTTATGGATAAGCTGGGCAGCAGATCTATCCCTGGAGAGGAAGAAAAGGTCTATGGATAAGCTGGATTGCAGAATTTTCTCTGGAGAGATCTATGGATAAGCTGAGCAGCAGATCTGTCTCTGGAGAGAAAGGAGCACGGCACACATCAGCATCATTTGTAAGATTCCAATAACTATAATTATCTACTTTCATTCTATATATTTTACCAATATAACTAAAAGTATCCTGTACTTTTCCTGGGTGCTCGAGAGCTGCAGAAACTGTTGCATACTGTGTCTAAGTCACTGACTCTCATCTGAGCCAAAATGAGCATTGGATCCAGCTCAGAAGAGTTGAACTGGAACGGCTCAGATTGCAGTGAAGAAGTAGAGATCATAGTTAATGTTGGAGGTGTCAGGCAGATTCTTTATGGGGATATCCTAACCAGATACCCAGAAACCAGGCTGGCGGAGCTGGTGAACTGTTTGGCTGGGGGTTACGATGCCATCTTTTCTCTTTGTGATGACTATGACCCTGGTAAGAGGGAGTTTTATTTTGATAGAGATCCTGATGCCTTCAAATGTATCATGGAGGTGTACTATTATGGAGAGGTCCACATGAAGAAGGGGATTTGTCCTATTTGTTTTAAGAATGAGATGGAGTTCTGGAAAGTGGACTTGTATTATTTGGACGAGTGCTGCAAAAGCTACCTGAGCGAAAAGAAGGAGGAATTAGAGGAGATAGCTAGGAGAGTGCAGACCATCTTGGATGACCTGGGAGTTGATACCTCTGAGAGCCGCTGGAAGAGATTTCAGAAATATGTATGGAAGTTCATGGAGAAGCCAGAGTCCTCCTTCCCAGCCAGGGTTACGGCTGTCCTTTCCTTCCTCTTCATTTTGACTTCCTCAGTAGTGATGTGTTTGGGCACCATCCCTGAACTGCAGGTTGAGGATGTAGAAGGCAACCTTGTTGAACACCCTACACTAGATAATATAGAGACTGCATGTATTGTCTGGTTCACTCTGGAATATATTTTAAGACTTATATCCTCTCCTAACAAGCTACATTTTGCACTCTCCTTTATGAACATCATTGATGTGTTGGCTATCCTCCCATTTTACGTGAGCCTGATTCTCACACACCTTGGGGCTCGAATGATGGAACTGACCAATGTCCAACAGGCTGTTCAGGCCCTTAGAATCATGAGAATTGCCAGAATTTTTAAGTTGGCCCGCCATTCCTCTGGTTTACAGACTCTAACCTATGCCCTCAAGAGTAGTTTCAAAGAATTGGGCCTCTTATTAATGTACCTTGCAGTGGGGATCTTTGTCTTTTCAGCACTTGGATACACTATGGAGCAAAGTCATCCAGATACATTGTTTAAAAGCATTCCTCAGTCATTTTGGTGGGCCATTATCACCATGACCACCGTAGGTTATGGTGACATCTACCCCAAAACCACACTGGGCAAACTGAATGCAGCTACGAGTTTTCTTTGTGGTGTTATTGCTATTGCCCTCCCTATTCATCCCATCATTAACAACTTTGTGAAGTACTATAACAAGCAGAGGGTTTTGGAAACAGCCACCAAGCATGAACTAGAGTTGATGGAGCTTCATTCTGGTGGAGGAGATATCAGGAGATTTGGAAATGATGATGGAAGGTCTAAAGATATGTCAATGCGGAATCATCTGAAAACCTCCCATAGTGACACCTTTATTCCAGCCTTATCGAAGGAGAAACATCATCGAACAAGACTGCAAAGTTGTAAATAACCCTGTGCCCCAGCACATCTCTCTGTATAATAACTACAGTACAGTGGTGTTTCATCTTCAGCTACCTGGTAGCAGGAGGTGGCTTAGGAAGACACTTACATTGTGTTGATGTAATTTATGTTGCTAACAAATAAAATGCAGAAAGTTCTGTTGGGTGAAAAGGACTTTCTCAGCTCTCCAATATGCAGAGTGGTATGTACAAAATTTATATGAACTAGTAAATAATCAGAAACATATGTTAGTTATGAGCCTCAAAATATTTGGTGTAATCCTGTAATGGTGCTATTTTTGTGTGGATATTATTAAATTAATTACATGATTTCATTATTAGAAAGGCTGTTGTGATTAATTGGTTATGAGAGGTCAGTTTGCAATCAATGCCTTCTCCAGGGCACAGGGAATGGCTCAGCGATTAACTGTTTTCATGATTTAAAAGCGACAGCAGTAGGAAAAGTGATGACTGCATAGCCTTTGTATTTCTTAAACCAAGGTATTCCCAAGAGGGGTCTTATTCAATAGAAAGCATGATGCAGTGACAACCAGCATTCTATCATCTTTAAAGAAAATTCAGCTGCAGGTGACATGCTTTTACTGTAGAATATTGATCATGCTAAGGTTCCGGAGAAGGACGTGTATGTAATCTCTAGAACCCAAATAGAACTGAAATCTAAATGCAATAACTTACAAGGGTGATCTAAATATATGGCTTTGTCCTCAGTCTTTAACTGTTAGTTTCAATATTGTTATTAGAAATTAAAAAAGGGCACTTTTATTTTGTGCCATAAGATGACAGGTTGCACATGAGCTGCAAGCAGAGCATGTGAACTAATTCAGCAAAACAGAGACCAAACGTCATGCTCCCATGGGAGTTGGGTATATATAATGGGTCACCAATGCAACAAACTTCATGCTCCCAATTGGGGGGGGGGGTATATATAATGGGATACCAATGCAACAAACTTCATGCTCCCAATTGGGGGGGGGGGGGGGGTATATATAATGGGTTACCAATGCAACAAACTTCATGCTCCCAATTGGGGGGGGGGGGGATATGTAATGGGTCACCAATGCAACAAACTTCATGCTCCCAATAGGGGGCAGGTATATATAATGGGTCACCAATGCAACAAACTTCATGCTCCCAATTGGGGGGCAGGTATATATAATGGGTCACCAATGCAACAAACTTCATGCTCCCAATTGGGGGGGGGGGTATATATAATGGGTCACCAATGCAACAAACTTCATGCTCCCAATTGGGGGGTATATATAATAGGTTACCAATGCAACAAACTTCATGCTCCCAGTTGGGGGCAGGTATATATAATGGGTTGCCAATACAACAAAATTCTTGCTCCCAATTGGGGGGCAGGTATATATAATGGGTCACCAATGCAACAAACTTCATGCTCCCAGTTGGGGGCAGGTATATATAATGGGTCACCAATGCAACAAACTTCATGCTCCCAGTTGGGGGGCAGGTATATATAATGGGTTACCAATGCAACAAACTTCATGCTCCCAGTTGGGGGCAGGTATATATAATGGGTTACCAATGCAACAAACTTCATGCTCCCAGTTGGGGGGCAGGTATATATAATGGGTCACCAATGCAACAAACTTCATGCTCCCAATTGGGGGGGGGGTATATATAATGGGTCACCAATGCAACAAACTTCATGCTCCCAATTGGGGGGTATATATAATAGGTTACCAATGCAACAAACTTCATGCTCCCAGTTGGGGGCAGGTATATATAATGGGTTGCCAATACAACAAAATTCTTGCTCCCAATTGGGGGGCAGGTATATATAATGGGTCACCAATGCAACAAACTTCATGCTCCCAGTTGGGGGCAGGTATATATAATGGGTCACCAATGCAACAAACTTCATGCTCCCAGTTGGGGGCAGGTATATATAATGGATTACCAATGCAACAAACATCATGCTCCCAATTGGGGGGGTATATATAATGGGTCACCAATGCAACAAACTTCATGCTCCCAGTTGGGGGCAGGTATATATAATGGGTCACCAATGCAACAAACTTCATGCTCCCAGTTGGGGGCAGGTATATATAATGGGTTACCAATGCAACAAACTTCATGCTCCCAGTTGGGGGGCAGGTATATATAATGGGTCACCAATGCAACAAACTTCATGCTCCCAATTGGGGGGGGGGGTATATATAATGGGTTACCAATGCAACAAACTTCATGCTCCCAGTTGGGGGCAGGTATATATAATGGGTCACCAATGCAACAAACTTCATGCTCCCAGTTGGGGGCAGGTATATATAATGGGTCACCAATGCAACAAACTTCATGCTCCCAGTTGGGGGCAGGTATATATAATGGGTTACCAATGCAACAAACTTCATGCTCCCAGTTGGGGGGCAGGTATATATAATGGGTCACCAATGCAACAAACTTCATGCTCCCAATTGGGGGGGGGGGGGTATATATAATGGGTTACCAATGCAACAAACTTCATGCTCCCAGTTGGGGGCAGGTATATATAATGGGTTACCAATGCAACACACTTCATGCTCCCAGTTGGGGGGCAGGTATATATAATGGGTCACCAATGCAACAAACTTCATGCTCCCAATTGGGGGGGTATATATAATGGGTCACCAATGCAACAATCTTCATGCTCCCAATTGGGGGGTATATATAATGGGTTACCAATGCAACTCGGGGGGGGGGGCTCCCCAGCACCCACTGGTGACTCTGTATGTACAATCAAACAGTATTTAGAGGAAGTTCCCTAAGTGCTGGGGTTGTATCTAAATTAGTCTGTATTTTCTAAATCGGAACATGAGAAAGGTCCTTTTGGAGAGGCTCTGAGCATTTTTCTATTTCTTTCCAATTCTGAATACCTGTGCAATGGAGAGCTTTGTATCAATTCACACTAAGCTACATGAAGTTAATAAATAGCCTGCACCTTATTGAGTGTTGTGATGGGGAAGTTATAAAGAGGATGTACAAAGTTTCTCCAATGTGGTAGAGACCTTTGGAGTGTGCAACCCTTTTGGGGTGTGTGACCTGTGCAGTTGAACAGGGCATCATTCTAATAGCTCCTCTATAAGGGGGCATCAGGAGACCTCACTGAATCACCACTTTAGATATAACGTTTTCAGCTGGCTCAGCAGGTCTCTCTTTTACACCCTCTCGTCATTCTCTTTCTTTATCTTGCATTTTGTTCTCTTTTCTTTCATGTTAATTCTATTAGCATCTTTCTTTTTCTACCTCTCGTTCTCTCTCCCTCTCATATGTGATCCATTTATCTACATTCTTCTTCCTTCTCTTTTTGACATTTCAGCTTACTCATTCTCATTTGCACCTTGCCTTTTTTTGTCACATTCCCATAATCTCCCTTTCTCTTTTTCTTTTTTTACCACCTTATTGCTTTTCAGTACCCCCTCTACTTTCCATGATCCATCTATCTCCCTCTCTCTTAATTTTCTATATTCTTTTCCCACCCACCCTCTTTCTATAATCAATATATGTCTTTTTACTGTGTTCCCACCATCTCTCTCTTGCGTTCTCTCTTTCCCACCTTATGTAGGACTTCCTTGCTTTTCTTCATTCTGTACTTTATGCTCTCCTGTCTAGTCAATGATCCATCTATCGCTTTCTGTCTTCCTTCAATTTCCTCCATGTTCATATTCCCCCTGTCTTACTCTTTTTTCTTTATTCCCTCTGTCTTGTTCTCTTTCCTCCTTTTCCTCTATTCTTTTCTTTCACATTTTCACCATATCTCTACTCATTTCCGTTTCTACCATTTTTCTTCATCCATTCATTTTTGTTTTAGTGTAAATGTATTTGAAGGGCACCATCCTGAAATCTTGAATAGGTTGACATTTAGCCTAGGGTCAGTCCTTTGTATAGATTTCTTATTTACAAATGTAAATTCTGAACATTTAGAGCTTCCCCAACACTTAATCAGGAGCAACTGATCTTTATGTAACTGGTTTGCGTGTTGGGGAAACCTCTTACACAGGCTTTCAATATTGAAGAGGAATACCATTGTACAACCCAATCAAGGATTTAAAAAAATGTTTTTAATGTTCCATGTTCCTCTCCGGGCAAACACTAACTATTTCCCACCTTCCCATCCATCTTGGGAACAGTGTAAAATGAGCCACTTCAAAGCCCCTGAAAATCTCTGATTGTGTTTCGATTTCTGATGTATTCTAGGCAAAACTGTTTTTTTTGCTTCAGTGTCTGAGCTGGAAAGGGCATGCCATGGAGTAGATTTAAAAGTATTGAGCATGATCTGATGTGGTCAGAGACAGCTGTGGAACCACTGTGGCTTGCTGTGCTCGCTCATGTTAAGAGCTGACAGAGTAGCTGTTGGACCACTGCTTTGCATGATCCTGGAGAGATAACATTTAAAAAAAACTTTGGAGCAATGTTATGGTTTGAGAAGTGCTTTAAAGTGGACCAACACCCAGGATTTTGACTATCCTGGGTTTTGGTCCACTTCGGCTGTGTGAAACCCCCCAGAAACCCCGAAAAACTCACCTCTCCTCGCTCCCACGTGACCGCCGCTGCCAATCCCCACCGACGGACAAGCGGGAGGCAGCGACGGACAAGAGAGCGCGCCCGCCGCCACCTCCCGCGCGTCACTCTTACAGGGCGCGCGCCCGCGCCGGCCATTTACAAACGGATCGTGGATAAGGTAGGGATTTAGGGGTTTCTGGGGGGTTTCACACAGCGGGCACCCCCGATCAGGGTGCCCCGCAGTCAGGGGTCTGATTGGTCCGGGAATCTTATAGATTCCCGGGCCGATCATGGGAGGGTGTTGGTCCACTTTAAACTCATTGCAAAGCTATTCATTTTGGTTAGAGTGGCACTAGAATAGGTGCGGAGTCTCTCTAAATAAAATGTCATTTTGGGGCTTTTATAGCAATATTAACAAAAGGATTTAGAGATAGTAGTAAGTATATTTATATATTTTATGCATCAAGAAGACTGTCTCACTTTACATGTGCGAGTACCAGTCTATATTTACTATTCTTGTTGTTTATTTATAAAGAGCCACTGTATTCTGTACAAAGTAGAAATTACAGGAGGGTTGGAAAAATAACATAATTATAATACATAATAATACACAGGGAATTACAAGTTGTATATAACAAAAACATGACAAAAATGCATATATGCACACATTATTAAAATCAGATGCAACAAAACCCATTGATACAGCAGATACTAATCTCAATTCATACAAAAAACCTTAAAGTGACTCCATAAAGTGCAAGTAAATTTTTGAGATTATCTGCTAAGGTATTTTTGGTGTGTATATATTGAGCTCATTGATTTACAGTGCCACCAGTGCTTTTCTTTTGGCAGCTCAATGCAGGGAACTGTTTTCTGCCGGACCAGCTGGGTGATTACATCCATCCTCTTCCACCCAGAATGGCAAAGCAGCACGCACCCGCACAAAGGTGGCACAAGGGACTCGTTCTGATGTTCCAGTAAGTAGGCGAGTGCCAGACAACCACCAATCAGTTACTTGGCTGGACTATTATAAAGGAAAAAAGAAATACTGTACCTGGGGCCTCCACCAGATTTTGGCCCAGGGTCCTCCACCACACGGGCAGGCTGATTCATCACTAACGCCAGGTAGCGACAGATGAGCGTCTGTAGCAGGCATTTTCAGAGCGCCCGCTAGTAGTCGCAGTGCTCGGCCGTGAGTGGCTACTTTATAGCGACTCAGTCAGTAATGTTGAATACATTGTGAGGAGTCGCTATTTGACCAGTACAGCGCTGTATGGGAGCGCATGTTAGCGACTGCTCATAGCGACCGACTCACACCATATTCAGCAAAAAAACTGCCTCACAAATCTCTGGCGCTGAAAAATAGTTGTTTGAAGCCCAGAGCGCAGGAGGCGGTGTGTATAAAGTGTGTTTTTCAGCATCTATCCACTAGTAACAAAGCGAAAACATATGGAATTACATTGTAACAACATTGTAACATGAACACTTTAACGCCAGACCTGTAATGTCATTTCTGAGGAAATATTTAAAAAATTAAAAAATTATGAAAAACTGCTATTTCAATGCCAGAAGAGGTCACAGAATTATTTGTGATTTTTTTGAAAAAAAAAAAAAAAAACCCGTTTAAAGAGAAGAAAAGGATCGTCCATTGAAATGTATGGGGGAGCGACAGGTAGCGAGAGGTCATACCTGGCGCTGTGCAAGGCTGAACGCTGGCGCTGTTCGCTGAGGCTGTGAAAATGATGAATCAGACGCTACATGGCGCTATCCCAGTCGCTAAACAGATTCTGCTTGATAAATGTGTAATTGCGTGCCGTGTCCGGCATTCACCAGTCGCTATCTGTCGCTACCTCTCATTATCCAGGCGCTACCTGACGCTATCCCTTCTTAAATAAGGGCCTCAATCTGGCCCTGCATAGAGAGCTTTGTAGGTTAGGAGCTTGAATTGATTTCAGATGTTGGCAGCCTGTATAGGAATTGACAGAGAGGAGCAACAATGGAAACATAAGAGCAAGAAGAGAGGTGAATGAGGTGAGCAGCAGAGTTCCCATTAGATTGGAGGGGTGCCTGTCTGTTTTCACATAGACCACAGAGGAGGATGTTGAACTAGTCAAGTTGAAGGATGATCAAGGAATGCAATAGAGTTTTGGGGCCTTATTTAAGAAGGGATAGCGACTGGTGAACGAAGGACACGGCACGCAATTTCACATTTATCAAGCAGAATCTGTTTAGCGGCTGGGATAACGCCATGTAGCGTCTGATTCATCATTTTCAGCCTCAGTGAACAGCGCAGGCGTTCAGCCTTGCACAGCACCAGGTATGATCTCTCGCTACCTGTCGCTCTCCCATACATTTCAATATGGATGATCCTTTTGGGTTTGCGCTTTTTTTTTTTTTTGGCAAAAAAACTCAAATAATGCTGTGACCTCTTCTGGAATTGAAAAAGCAGTTTTTTCACAAATTTTTCATTTTTTATATATTTCTGCAGAAATGACATTACAGCTCTGGCATTAAAGTGTTACAATGTTGTTACAATGTAATTCCATATGTTTTGTTACTAGTGGATAGATGCTGAAAAACAGACTTTAAACACACCGCCTCCTGCGCTCTGGGCTTCAGAGAAGCATTTTTCTGCACCAGAGATTTGTGAGGCTGCTTTTTTGCTGAATATGGTGTGAGTCGGTCGCAATGAGCAGTCACTCCTCACAATGTATTCAACATTACTGCACAGCGACTGAGTCGCTATAAACTAGCGACCCACGGCCGAGCACAGTGACTACTAGCGGGCGCTCTGAAAATGCCTGCTACAGACGCTCATCTGTCGCTACCTGGCGTTAGTGATGAATCAGCCTGCCCGTGGTTTCAGATGTGAAATGCAGGAAATGTTTTTGAGTTGTACAACACCAGGCCATGGTGGGGAGCTGCCCTGATAGTCAGGCCATTGACAGAAATTGTTATTAAAAATATGAAATGCTTCATGAATTTGTGCATCATGTTTTAAAGCTTGGTTTTAGGATCGAAAAAAAGATTGTTGAGATAATTATTTACGAATAAATAGGGACAGATACACTTAGGCCCTTATTCATGAAGGGATAGCGTCAGGTAGCACCTTGTAAATGAGAGGTAGCGACAGGTAGCGACAGGTTAACGCCAGACACGACACGCAATTACACATTTATCAAGTAGAATCTGTTGAGCGACTGGGACGCCATGTAGCGTCCGATTCATCATAATTCCAGCCTCAGCGAACAGCTCCGGCGTTCAGCCTTGCACAGCGCCAGGTATTACCTCTCGCTACCTGTCGTTCTCCCATACATTTCAATGGACAATCCTTTTCTTCTTTTTAAACAGGGTTGTTGTGACCTCTTCTGGCATAGAAAAAGCAGTTTTTTCAAATATTTTTCATGTTTTATATATTTATGCAGAAATGACATTACAGGTCTGGCATTAATGTGTTCATGTCACAATGTAATAATGTAATTCCATATGTTTTCGCTTTGTTACTAGTTGATAGATGCTGAAAAACAGACTTTAAACACACCGCCTCCTGCGCTCTGGGCTTCAGAGAAACATTTTTCAGCGCCAGAGTTCTGTGAGGCTGTTTTTTTAATGAATATGCTGTGAGTCGGTCGCACTGACCAGTCGCTAACATGCACTCCCATACAGCGCTGTACTGGTCAAATAGCGACTCACAATGTATTCATCATTACTGCACAGTGACTGAGTCGCTATGAACTAGCGACCCACGGTGAATACAGCGACAACTAGCGGGTGCTCTGAAATGCCTGCTACAGACGCTCATCTGTCGCTTCCTGGCGCTAATAATGAATCAGCCTGCCCGTTTGTCATTACAGATATTACGTTATTAGTACAATAATCTGGCATGCTTAGGAGTGTGATGTGGCCAACATCAAAGGTGTATTACCAAAAATGTGGTGTGCTTACTATTGTTTTAATGATATCACAGTAGACTAGAGAAAATGGCATTTCATGACACAACTTTCATAATAAATCTATAGATTAAGGGTTCCCAAATTTTACTCATCAAGTACTTTCCCTTTTCTCTCATCTCAGATACCATTTGGTCTGTATCAGATGTTAGTCACCTAAAACCCCTCCAAATTACTATTTGTGTTTCACAAAATAAACACAAATGTACAGAAATTGTTTTCATCAGCTTTTGCAGCAGTTCTGTACTTAAGGAATCAGACGGGGACTGTTAAATAAAAATAAAGGCGTCCTCCCTGCCGGGTGCCTGTCTGGCCGCCAGGACTCACAGCATGTTTTCACTTTTATTCTTTTGATGCTCCACTTTGGCCAATCTAAATTGGAGGCGCTGCTGCTCAGCCACCCTGCCGCCAGGTCCTCATGGAGCAGGCTTCAGTCCTCCGCACCACTTTATAATACCTGGAGCTGCTGGCACCAAAACATGCTTAAGGCAGGGTGCAGAGGGTAAAGCTGGGGTGTGGGAAGGGGGCAGAAGCCAGAAGGGAGAAGCAGGTAAGAACAAGGAAGATAAAGGTGAGTGAAACTGGGGGGATGCACACTGCATGGGGTTCCCCTAAAGAAACCACCAGGAAGAAGGTAAGTTACACTGCAGGGATGCACATTATATGGGATGCCTCTAAATGAACCAGCAGGGAGAAGGTAAGTCATGCTACAGGGGTGCACATTATATGGGATGCCCCTAAATGAACCACCAGGAAGAAGGTAAGTCACACTGCAGGGATGCACATTATATGGGATGCCCCTAAATGAACCAGCAGGTAGAAGGTAAGTCACACTGCAGGGATGCACATTATATGGGATGCCCCTAAATGAACCACCAGGAAGAAGGTAAGTCACACTGCAGGGATGCACATTATATGGGATGCCCCTAAATGAACCACCAGGAAGAAGGTAAGTCACACTGCAGGGATGCACATTATATGGGATGCCCCTAAATGAACCAGCAGGGAAAAGGTAAGTGACGCTACAGGGATGCACATTATATGGGATGCCCCTAAATGAACCAGCAGGGAGAAGGTAAGTCACACTGCATGGATGCACATTATATGGGATGCCCCTAAATGAACCACCAGGAAGAAGGTAAGTTACACTGCAGGGATGCACATTATATGGGATGCCCCTAAATGAACCACCAGGAAGAAGGTAAGTTACACTGCAGGGATGCACATTATATGGGATGCCCCTAAATGAACCAGCAGGGAGAAGGTAAGTCACGCTACAGGGATGCACACAAACATGGGATACCCCAAAGGTGCAGTAAGAAAAAAGAAACAAACAACCCGTATGCGTATGTCGGCATGCCAGCGAGATGGCCACAGAGCACAGAGATCTAAGGACGCGGCAACATACGGATGGAAACAGAAACAAATTCGTCTTCCAAGGTTAGTTCACAGGCAAAACTGTAATTGCTCAGCTAAATAGAAAGCTTAAAAAGCAACTTCCTGGGTTCCGCAAAAAACGAGCACCACCACCAAAGTGGGATATTTCATTTTGCCACTTCTGTCATGATCCTGTAACAGTGACACATACTACATGTAATTCTAATGAATAGAATTCCCCCAGATCTCCTACAATACGCACCTCTCCAGCAATCCTAGGCACATGTGGAGCCCTCCGATCTGTACCCCAACCCTATCTGCACCCCTCTTATCTGTACCCCAACCCTATCTGCAGCCCTCTGATCTGTACCCCAGCCCTATCTGCAGCCCTCCGATCTGTACCCCAGCCCTATCTGCAGCCCTCCGATCTGTACCCCAACCCTATCTGCACCCCTCTTATCTGTACCCCAACCCTATCTGCAGCCCTCCGATCTGTACCCCAACCCTATCTGCAGCCCTCCGATCTGTACCCCAACCCTATCTGCAGCCCTCCGATCTGTACCCCAACCCTATCTGCAGCCCTCCGATCTGTACCCCAACCCTATCTGCAGCCCTCTGATCTGTACCCCAACCCTATCTGCAGCCCTCCGATCTGTACCCCAACCCTATCTGCAGCCCTCCGATCTGTACCCCAACCCTATCTGCAGCCCTCTGATCTGTACCCCAACCCTATCTGCAGCCCTCTGATCTGTACCCCAACCCTATCTGCAGCCCTCTGATCTGTACCCCAACCCTATCTGCAGCCCTCTGATCTGTACTCCAAACCCAATCTGATGCCGTAAAAACTGTTCCAAAGATGATACATGTTGTGCATTTTATGGTCTTCAGATGGTGATTTTAAGTGACTGACAACCGATACCCACCACCCAGACAGTACTTGATATAATTAGAAAATGAAAAGAGTTACTTGACTATAAATGGTTGTAAACCCCAGACCCATCCATTTGTATATATTTTTGTTTACAAGAACGACAGATTATGGACAATGCCCTTAAAGTGGATGTCCAGTCTGCCAGTCTACATGGAACCCGTCCACCCGTCGCTGAGGTCGGAGGTGCCTAGCCTGAAATCCATCTCTGTAACCAGCCCACGCACATTGGCCATGCAGGGATTACACAGAGCGGCTTCCCCTGCTCTGTGCACACGTTCACCCCTCCACTTAAGGTGGCTGTGCCCAGGACCTGAGATGCCAAGGGAATGGCACTGAATCCTAGCAGAGGTAAGGGGGGTTTTTTTTGTAATGTCCTCGGGCTGCCTCAGGGCCAGGGAAGGGGATCGGAGCCGGGAGGTTACGAGGCCGATTGATTAATAGCAGCAGGTAGCGACAGTTGAGCGACTGTAGCAGTATTTTCACAGCGCCCGCTAGCAGTCGCTGTGCTTGGCCATTGTTCGGTTGTTGATAGCGACTGAGTCGGTGTGCAGTAATGTTGAATATGGGGTGATGAGTCGCTATTTGACAGGTTCCGCGATGTATGGGAGCGCATGATAGCGACTGGTCAGAGCGACCGGCTCCCACCATATTCATCAAAAAATCACGCTCAAAAAATTCTCGCGCTGTGAAATGCATGTTTAAACCCCAGAGCGCTGGCGGCGATGTGTTAAAAGTAGTTTTTTAACCCCCAAACCACCATATTTTTGGAAACCAAAAAAAAAAAAAAAAATTTAAAGAATTTAGTAATATGAATACAATAATATCAGACCTGTAATATCAATTCTGCACAAATTTTTTTTTTTTTTTTTACCTTAAAAAAATTATCTAACATGGCAGAAGTGGTCACAGAATTTTTCACATTTAAAAAAAAAAAAAAAAAAAACATTAATAACAATTAATTATGAATATTTAAAGATTGTTCCATTGAAATGCATTGGAGAGCGCCAGGTAGCGAGAGGTCATACCTGTTGCTGTTCAAGGTCGGACGCTGGTGCTGTGGGCTGAGGCTGGAATAATGATGAATGAGTGGCTATATGGCGCTATCTCAGTCGCTAAGCAGGATTGGCTTGATAAATGTGTGATTGTGGTGGGGAGCCGGCGTTCTCGTGGCGGGGCCCGTCATTACCGGCCGCTCACCAGTCGCTACCTGTCGCTATTCCTTCATAAATAAGGGCCTAAATGAAGACTGGACTTTAATAACAGGTTCAGTACCTGCACAGTTGATGGCTCAAATTACTTTTATTGCGGCTTTGATCAACTTTGGACAACAGCAAATAAAGAGAAAATGAGGGAGAAATACAGAAGAGAATGTTAGAAAGTATATGTTACCATAAAGCCACATGACCTTTAAAGCTCATACAAGGGCAGTGGGGGCAACTCTCATACAGTAGTTCCCAAAAGATGTCAAATCCTGTAACATGTAAAAAAATCACCATAACAAGAAAAGAAAGGTCCAAACGTCTACTGCATCTAATTCTATGACATTCATGTCTACAATGCTGCAAAAGGTCAGCGGTGTTTGAAAAGGTTCTTTTTTTTCTCCTGCATGGATGGTTGCGTAATAGGAGTTGGGGTCCTGCAGAAGTGCGTAGAATACAAAGAATATGGAAAAATCGATTTTAACAGCACAGCCACACATGAGATAGAAGAAGGGGAGCCAGCCAGGGCCGGACAGGGGTGTCTGGGGCTTACCAGTAGAACTGACCACCCCCACACTTAGACCCAGTTATATTCATATTCAGGGCTCATATACCGAAAAATGATGCCAAACATTATGCTAATGTCGCTGTGTGTGCACTTGGAATGCCACAAATACGCTTTAAATACTTCAGGTTTGGAGGCTCAAAGGGGGAATTTACTGGTAATCCTGTGGACCAGCCCAAGCCTGGAACCAACCACAGCAACATCATGACAACCTACATGTCACCTACATACACCTACATATTACTAGGATAGAAGGGCGGTGTGGTCAAACCATCTGCCCAGTAGTAGCAAGTAGTACTAGTGGAAAAATAAATAATATAATAAATAAAAGACAATTTAAAAGGCCTTTGGATGAATTTCTCACAGTTATTGTCATCCAGAATGTTATAGTGTAACATAAAGACACTGATATTCATGCTTCATTTCATAGAGTAAGAGTTTTTTTTTAACATCACCTGTTGAGCCAAACATCCCTCTGTCCAGCTCAGCAGCCATTTGGCCAGATTGTTTCTAGTATTTCAGTACTTTTGAATAATAAATACAATTAAAGTCAATGTCCAGACAAAAATAAAAAATGCTATACTCACCTCTTCCGGTTTATATACCGGTATCTGTAGATCGGCAGGTATCCCAGCAGAAGCCGCATAGACGGCGAAACGCGTAGGATCTACTTGCCATTTCCTGAAACCCTGTCAGTTGGAGCAAGGAGTTCCCTGGCGGTGAGGATTGCTGTTTTTATCTTGGATTTGATAAAGCGCTGATTTTATTGTTTTTTGTGAGTGCATTTTAGAAGATTAAAGTATTCTATGGTTTAAAGACATATTACACTAGTGCGTTTTCCTTGTGCTTTTCCCCTTTATGCCATCATGGAGTGTAATGGAAAGATGGGCAACTAGGAAGGAGACAAGTATTAGACAACGCTCTAGTTTATTAATCTTCACTTTTGGAAGTTGCCTTGTATGGAGTATTGAATATCCTGTATACCCGAGAAGACACCTCCAGTGTTTGGATTCTATATGTGATTAAGTGGTGCTTTCTTGCCCACAGTACATCTGGTAAGAGTTTTGTGTGGCTGGTGGTGGTTTCACTTAAGGATTACATTAAGAACACGCACTGTGGGACACGCTGGATTCACAGATTCATGAGAAAGCTCTGTGTTATTTTTTTACCACCTCTTGTCTCCCATAGATGATCACTTCTAGTACAACGTTCTTTTATACCAGGAGGTTAAACCCTTATTTTTTTTTTAAAAAAGGGCCATGGGGACCCCCTTCTCCAGCAACACCAGCCCAGACACCAGCTATGTGATCTGGTAGAGCAGAGCTCGGAGGCCGAGTGGCTGCCCTCCTGGCCCTAAAGGCTACTAGCCCACATAGCTCTCATGGGTCACGAGCTCTTCTCCACCCCCCTCTTTTCTTAGGATAAGTTAGATAAAGGGCCAGCACACCAATAGTTAAATCAAATAGACTTGTATTAAATGATATCCAGCAAGATGAGGTACATACAGACCATTCAGCTGCATCAAAGTCCATAAGGGTAGGTGATAGCAGAACAGTGTCCATAAGCCGACGTTTCGGGGGTGTAAAAAACCTTTTCTTAGGATGTAATTAGTCAGGGGGGGTTTTGCAAGACACCCACTTGCTGGCAGGTGACTTGCCAGTCCCTCCTGCCCTTCCAATTGGTATAGGGTTCTGAAGGACCCCTATAGTATACAAAAACACACATTTTCAAAAGTCCTTTATTTTTATTATTTTTTTTTACTACTTACCTCCTTTCATCGCCGGGTGCTGTCCCACGCCGTGCAATCTCTTCTCTCTTCAACCAGAAATGAGCGTCGGAAGCCGGGAGCAGCGTGGATGATCAGTGGTGGAAGCTGGCAGTTAACAGTCGGAGACGTAGCCCTGTAAATTATTAGTGGCTGGTATTGAAAGGCTTAAAAATCATTAGGAAGGGCTTTATCTCTCACTCTTCTGCATTCCTGGGCTATGGCAGCTCCATCCTGTGCATCCCATTCTCCACCTGGCACAGAAGCATGGACCTGGTGAGTAATTAAGCCTGTTCTTAGGCTTCCTATTTGGAATAGAGGGCCATTCTAAATCGAGATGCCCCAACGGAAAGGGGTTAGATAAACTAAAGGCCTCAAAGTGGACCAAAACCCATGCGGCCTAGCTAAAAGATTCCGGGTGCTGTTCCTGGTGCCAGGTTGCGGGCAGTCCACCGTGGAGTTGATTCAGAGCCTGGTGAGGAAACTCACTTCTTTTTAAGAGAGAAAATTGCCATCCACTTTCATTGTCTAACTTGGGGCTGATTCAGAGCCAGATGAAAATTTACACCCAGTAGACAGTGAAAGTAAATGGCAATTTTCTCTCCTAAAAAAGAAGTGAGTTTTATCACCAGGCTCTGAATCGACCCAGTAAGTAGCATAATTTAAAATAGGTAAGGACTGGCATTGGGAATGGACTTCCAGCGCAGGATTTTGCACAACCACTCTCCTTTGCATGACCCCCCCATGATCCTTAAACCGGACCTTCACCCTGAATAAGAGCCTATGTTTCCCCCACCCTGTACATACAGATTGCTCACATTAAAAATCATCCTACCTGCACCTACTGCATTTTCTGACATTTTAAGCATTCAAGTTGGCGGCCCATGGAGTCTCAGGCTGCCTGTAGAGAGGTAGTGTCTTCTGACTGTGCCACTCTGCATTGTGGGATTGCTGTCCTTTTCCTGACCCCAGCTCTGCTCTGTCTGTGGAAAGCACAGCTATAACCCCACCCCCCTTGCAGCCCAGTGGGGGAAAGAATAATAAGTAAGCGACTAAAAACTTACAATTTTAGATACTGGGGAATAGTTTTTTAAGGGTTTGGGATTTTCATTAAATTATGCCGAAAGTCCGGTTGTGGAGGCTGATTCACTACTAGCGCCAGGTATTGCCAGATGAGCTTCTGTATAGCTGCGCTTAGAGCGACCATTAGTAGACGCTGTAAGTGTGTATTGGGTGCTATAACCTAGCGTTGCAGTCCCTGTAGTAACCTGGCCGGCATTGATGAATGTGATGTTTGTTGGGCGCTGCAGCAGGTGATAGGTAGCACCAGCTCAGTGTGTCCGGCAATCAGCGACCCACACCATATTTAACAAAAAACTACACACACACAGCGTCGGCGCTCTGGATCTGGTCGCTGTAGCATAGAGCGCCAGACGCTGTGTGATTAAAGTCTGTTTTTGAACACAAATAAACCAGTAACAAAGTGAAAACACATGGAATGACATTGTTTTAACACTGTGATATTAACACTTTAGTACCAGACCTGTAATGACAATTCTGCATAAAAATATAAAAAGTCAAAAAGTTTGCAGCCAGAAGAGGTCACACAATGATTTGCGCCCAAAAAAAAAATGTTATTGCCAAACATGCTGTTTAAACACAAGCAAATGAAAGTCTATTGAAATGTATGGGAGAGCGACACTGAGCGAAAGGTAATACCTGGCGCTCTGGAAGCTAGAGTGCCGGCGCTATACGCTGAGCCGCCTGTAATAATACATCGGATGCTACATGGCGCTGTTAGAGTCGCTCACCAGATTAGCTTTCGTAAATGTGGTTTTGTGCACAGCGCCTGGCGTTCACCAGACGCTGCCTGCCGCTACAATGCACTACCTGCCTCTATCCCTTCTTAAATAACCCCCGGGGAGGCTGATTTATTAATAGCGACATGTAGCGACAGTTGGGCGACTGTAGCAGTATTTTCACAGTGCCCGCTAGTAGTCGCTGTGCTTGGCCCTTGTTCGGTTGTTGACTGCGACTCAGTCGGTGTGCAGTAATGTTGAATACAAGGTTACGAGTCGCTATTTGACAGGTTCCGTGATGTATGGGTGCGCATGATAGCGACTGGTCAGAGCGACCGGCTTCTACCACATTCATCAAAAAATCACGCTCAAAAAATTCTCGCGCTGTGAAATGCATGTTTAAACCCCAGAGCGCTGGCGGCGATGTGTTAAAAGTTTTTTAACCCCCAAACCATCATATTTTTGGAAACCAAAAAAAAAAGTATTTTAAATAATTTAGTAATACGAATACATTAATATCAGACCTGTAATATCAATTCTGTACCATTTTTTAAAAAAATTTTTTCCCTTAAAAAATCTAAAATGGCAGAAGTGGTCACAGAATTTTTCACATTAAAAAAAAAAAAAAAAAAAAAAAACATTAATAACAAATAATTATTAATATTTAAAGATTGTTCCATTGAAATGCATTGGAGCGCGCCAGGTAGCGAGAGGTCATACCTGTCGCTGTTCAAGGTCGGACGCTGGCGCTGTGGGCTGAGGCTGGAATAATGATGAATGAGTGGCTATCTGGCGCTATCTCAGTCGCTAAGCAGGATCGGCTTGATAAATGTGTGATTGTGGTGGGGAGCCGGCGCTCTCGTGGCGGGGCCCGTCATTACCGGTCGCTCACCAGTCGCTACCTGTTGCTATTCCTTCATAAATAAGGGCCTAAGTTTTATTTGATTGGAGGGTCACTTTAAGAGAACTGATAATATGCAGCGTTTGATCAGAGGCATTAAGCAAAGCATGAAATAGATTTTCGGGGCTGCATGAAAGGGCTCCAAATGTTGAATATGAGACGGGAAGGATATTATTGCCTATTCATTGCTCACACCTAGATTGCTGAGCAGTAGAAGATGAAAGGCTTCTGTGTTCAGCGGCAGTAATAAGTGCAGCCTGCGCGTTGTATCTGATGGAGAAATTAGCAGCATACAATGGAAGGCACACTTTATATGGGCTAATGAATATGGAGGCCCGTATTTATCAGATGCAGACTCCACACAGGGTGCCATGCATTGTCATGTTAAATAACTCCCCAGGATTTCTGAGGACAAAGCACAGTGGAGCACAACTCTCTACAGAGAAATCTGGAGCCATAGAGAGCTGCCTTATTCAGAAACATATTTTCTTTAAATAAATGATGGCGTGGATAATGGTTCATATTGTTCTTGATGCCTGGTAAATGTTTTATGATCTCCCACACTAGAGAAGAAAATGTGACTTAAAGCTCAACTCCAGCTGAACATTTTTCAGTTTTAAATAACATGGGGTTCGGTGAATTAAACCTGACCTTCAGGATGATTTAATGTAAAGCCCAAACACTTAAAAAACTATTCTCCAGCACCTAAAATTATAAATTTTAAGTTTTTAATCACTTACTTAATATTCTTTTCCCGACCAAGCTGTAACTCTGTTCAGGACTCGAGGATACGGGCGCCGCCATCTTGACTCAGAAGCATCACACATACTGAGGAGAGGAAAGCAGGTTAAAATACAGGGGGCGGGTTATAGCTGTGCTTTGCACAGACAGAGCAGAGCTGGGGTCAGGGAAAGGACAGCAAACCCAGAATGCAGAGCGACACAGCCAGAAGACACTTCCTGTTTGCAGGCTGCCTGATGCTCCATGAGCCACCATCTTGAATGTTTAAAGGCTCATAGCATGCAGTAGATGCAGGTAGGATGGTAGATGCAGGTAGGATGCAGGTACAGCAATCTGTATATACAGGGGGTGGGAAACATATAAGATAGACTCTTATTCAGGGTGAAGGTCCGCTTTAAAGGAGCACTATCGCGAAATTGTGTAATATTAAGAATCCATATAAACACCTTGGCTAATGAGAGGAGGGGTCACTTTTACACAAGAACTGAATAAAACTCCCACCAAGGGTAGCAATAAAATCCAGGGGTGATAGGTTTAGTCTATAAGGGGTGACAGAGCCTGTCACCCATGACTAGGGCAGGCTCTAGGTTTGTGGGGGCCCTTGGGCAGGAGAGTGGGCCCCAAAGTAGTGAGTCACATGATGTCACCTTTCAGCTCCGCTGCCACAAATGGGTCATCTCCTGCTGCTGATCGCCCTCCAGTCCTTGTCAGTTCTCGCCACCTTCTGAGCTTCCATCAATTGCCCTCCATTCTATGCCACCATCTCCATTGTTGCTAATCATCCCCTGTTGCTGGGGCCAACCATGAGTAGGTCTGCACACAGCACCCTGCATTCGGTGGTTCGGGTCTGCTGTAAAATAATACCATGGCCAAGTGTGAGCCTGAGTGGGCCCCTGAAGATGCCAGGGTCCCTGGCAATTGCCCAGGTTTGCCCTGTGCTGGCATCGGCCCTGCCCTTGACTTCCTTTTTCTTCCATTAAAATGAAAAAAACAAGCCTGGCTGGATATTTCCTGATGCCAGGTGTATAAGTGACCCCTCCTCCCGCCATCCAGCATATTTATATGGATTTCTAATATTGAGCCCTTTTTTCGCGAGCTCCTTTATGTAACTATGGCAGGGCCCTGGTGTGGCTCACACAGCACCTTTTCCTGTTGTCTTAACTCAAAAGGATAACTAGATAACTAGATAAATAAAGTCTGAAACACACGAGACAAATAGTGCTTCTTTTTCCATCATGTGAATTCAAATGAGCACAAATCTGATAAATAAGGTGGATGAGCAACAATAATGGGGCCCGCTGCATCCCCTAGGTTAGGAACCATTTTATTGTCCGGTGCAGAATCATGGTGTACAGAGAAGGACAACCAAATTAACAAGGGGGCCCGATGAGCTGAGTTATGAGGAGAGGCTAAAAAAACTGAACCTATGGAACCTGGAAAGTAGGTTATTAAAGCGGACCTCAGGACAATAAAAAAAAAGTTTCGAAAACCTCTCCCCTAAACTCCCTCACCCGATGATCAGTGGTGTATGCTGTTTGAGAGGGCTTAACCCCGTGCATGTGTGATAGCATGAAGACTCTGCACTCCTGAACAACATGGGAGTGGCACAGTCTTGTTTACACATGGGGATGTGGGGGGCTGTGCCAGCAGCAGCCCACACCGAACTGGGAGAGATAAATGCTTCAGCAACACGGGGAAGCTTGTCTATAATGTTGCAGACTCACAGTAAATAAACAGCTGTTGGAGGGGATGAATGTAACTATGTATCGATTGAAAGTGCTACAGCAGGCATAGGTAATTGTTACACCATTGTGTCGGGCTACATTTGGCACTGTCCTAAACTGTTTTTCAGTTGTAAATTGAAGCAGAAATGGCAGAGAATTTGGGGTATACAGGTTCAGCCTATGACATTCTCTTTATCATCCTGAGCTCAGCAGAGCGGGACAGGATTGCTGGTCCCTCCCTCCTCCTGCCCCTCTCTCCACCTCCTCCCACTCCTCCTCGTCCACCTCCTCACCTGTGGGGTGAAACAGTAAACTTTGATATCTCAGCCATTTCTTCTTCAATTTAAAAAAACGGAAAACAGTTTAGGACAGCAACAAATGTAGCCCAACACAATGGTGTAACAATTACCTTTGCCTGCAGTAACACTTTAAGTCAATGGCCTCAGCACCTGCAGAGCCATGAAACAGTTGTTTACAATGTTGATACAATGTTTTAGAAGCTTTCTGAGAAGTTGTGAATCATTACTGGAGACCTTCTATTTCTGCCTAGAAATAAGATTGCACAGTGATTTGTGGCAAATTTAGACTGTGGGACTGGGTGTTTGAGAAGCGGGGCTCTTATGTGTGTAGAAAGATGGCCACTCCCCTGCAGTTCTGCAGATTGCTAGAGGGGGGCTTTAGGGGGGCAATTTACTAAGCTTTGGTTTGGTGAATGTGTGGTCCTCCTCTGGAATACTCAGAATCCCTCCATTCATTGTGTGCCCCTGGCATATCTTAATGGCTAGTGGCAGCTGGTGTGGCCGGTGGGAGACCCCTGGAAATCCTTTCATTAAGCAATGCAGCAGCATTAATATGCCTGGAAACCATGGCTTGTTGGAGGAGAGCCTGCATGCTACATGGAAGCATGGAGAAATGTAAGAAAGGGTTTCACACAGAGGGATGCCCCTGTTAAATATGTACAGATACATATTATAAATCTGTACAGATAGTTCACTCCTTAGGATGACATTGTTGCAGAGGCATATAATCAAAAATACCTCCCTGCCTACAGGATCGGTCTCATGGTGTCCTCCAGGATGCAGTGGTCTGGTTTCAGCACTGTCTGCTCTGGTGCCAATATCGTGCTTCCAAGCTGACATTAGTGTGCATCCCTGCTGCCAGTCACAATGCCAGAACTACAAGGCATTGTGACTGTGGACTGAGGGGGTAAGTGTTTATTTAATGTTTTCCTACATTATTTAGTGTGGCACAGAAGCTATTTAATAAGAAATGTTTCCATTTTTCCAAGACTTCCAGTGACTTACCGTATCATCTACAGGCACCTGTGTCCTACCATCCCTGTTCAGAGCAAGTTTGGGGGTACACACACACACACATACAATGAAGGGCTCTGAGGAGATTAGGCAGGTGGTTGAAGGATAGCCTAAGGGCCAGATAATGGGGGAGCACAAGGGGCTCCACCACTTGTCCTGCAACAACATTTGGGTTATGGCCTGGTCCAGGGAATTTCAGCCTTTGGTCTGTCGGGCTGCAGGGCCAGCAACAAAGCTATCAGCAGCAGTGGAGGTGTGTCTGAACAAGCCTTTTTTTTTTTGCAAACCTGCAGCCAAAGCCACCACAGAGCAGGATGGATAGAGCTACAGTGATGGGAGGGTGCAGAGCTGTCAGTCGGCGGCCGCTCACTGCACCAAGCACAGCCGCTGGCAGCTCAATGCAGGGAACTGTTTTCTGTTGGACCAGCTGGGAAACTACCCCCCCCCCTCCACCCAGAATGGCAAAGCAGGAGTTCCTGAGCAGCAAACACCCGCACAAGGGTGGCACAAGGGCCGCAATCTGACGTTCCAGTAAGTAGGCAGGTGCCAGACAACCACCAATCTGTTACTTGGCTGGACTATTATTTTAAAGGAAAATATACTGTATCTGGGGCCTCCACCAGATTTTGTGCCCAGGAGCCTCCAGCACACTTAATCGGGTCCTGTGTAGCATATATAAGTAAAGCCTTGTAGCAATAGAATTTTGCTCTATACCACATATAGCACAGAGCAAACAAGTGGGTGAGGTGAACCTCACATCCCGGGCATTCTGATTTGGGATGCTCCTATGCACAGACATGAACTTTTTGATACAGCAAACAGAGGATAGTAGGTCCGCACTCCTTAAAACTTGAATCTTTAATGAAGTATCTTTAAAATCATCTCCATCCAATACACAATTAGCAGCGCATAAAATCCAAATGAAGACCCAGACTCACAAAAATGTCGAATCCTCTGACGCGTTTCGGTAATGGTCAGCCCTCACAGCCGAAGAGCCCCGTTGACCCTGTTGCATATGCAACCAACTGGGTTCACCTGCACCTGATGGACTCAGGAAGTAGATTTGGTTGCTATTGGGCTTCTTAGTAAACCAGACCTTCACCCTGAATATCTTATATGTTTCCCACACCCTGTACATACAGATTGCTCACATTAAAAATCATCCTACCTGCATCTACTGCATGTTATGAGCCTTTAAACATCCAAGATGGTGGCACATGGAGTCTCAGGCTGCCTGCAAACAGGAAGTGTCTTCTGACTGTGCTGCTCTGCATTCTGGGATTGCTGCCCTTTTTCTGACCTCAGCTCTGCTCTGTCTGTACAAAGCACAGCTATAACCCGCCCCCCCTCTGAACTTCCCCCTCTACTCTCAGTATGTGAAGCTCCTGAGGAAAAATGGCGGTGCCCATATCCTGAAGTCCTGTACAGAGTTGTACCCCAGTGGAGGAAAGACGCAAGTGACTAAAAAACATAAAATATATTAATTTTAGATGCTGGAAGATTTTTGGGCTGATTGATTCCCTCCACGAGGCATCCATCGGGATGCCCTGCTATGTGAAACCCCCAGGTTGCCCATAAACTCACCTTCTATCCTAGTCCAACGGCCCATGCGCGAGCAGCGGCCGCATCCCCGCTATACCTCTAGCAGGCACTTGTGAATGGCTGTCGCGGGTATGCTCCCTATTAGAGGGAAGCGGGGGATGCGGCTGCCAGAGCACTTAGATCCACTCGCCTTAGACGAAGGCTTAGACAAGTGATTGGATGAGATGGCGCGCATGTGCGGGAGGATGAGGAAGAGGAGAGTTTGTTTGGGCAACCTGGGGGGGGTTCACACAGTGGGGCATTCCTGATCAGGGTGCCCTGGGGGCAAGGACATAGTCAAAATCCTGGGTTTTGGTCCACTTTAACAGGCTCACACACCAAAGCTTGCCAGGGAACGCTATAAGCACTAGAGATAACATTGGCTCAGCCCGCAGGACTACATACCTGCCAACTTTTTAGGGTTGGAAAGAGAGACAATTAAATTAGGCCATGCTCCCTCATTGTGGGAAGGATAGGAGATGTAAAAGTTAAAACAATAGAAACACTTTAAATAGGCAAATGAATCAATTACTGATGCAGATCTGCATGTTACACCTCAATGAGGGACAAATGAGAACAAGGGACATGGACTCAAAAGAGGGACAGTCCCTCCAAATCAGGGACAGTTGGAAGGTATGGCGAAATCTAAGGGCTTGATTTATCAAGCACTTCTGCCATATGAGTGCAAAAAAGAATGGTGCAAAATATAATGTTTTTTTTTTCAGCATGTTGCTGCACTGCTAATGTTTTAGTAAATGTGCTTCTTGTAGTGCAGAAACATGTGCAAGTTTGAAAAAAAATGTTATTATATTTTTTGCTAGCAGAAGTGCTTGATAAATCAGGCCCTAAATCTTTTAGGTTCATTAAAGGAGCAGTATCACGAAATTTGCATTAAAAAAGATAAATAATTAAATAGCCACACAATAGCTTCTAACATGTGTATAAATAATGTGGTGATAGAAAAAGGAAAAAATATCTGCCTTTCTTTTAAATTGTATAATGACAATGGCTCAGTCCATTTGCTGAATAGGGGGATCTGCTGGGTTGTATTTAGTGAGCTGCTTCATTTAGCCCACTGGTCTCCTAGCAACACTTTACCTCAGAGGCTGACACTGTAATCAGTGGTAACGGCTGTGTGTGTGTGAGGTGCTGCTTTTGTTATGAGACCAGGTGACTCAAATGTGTAAAATCTATACAAAATAAACTAAACTGACTGAAAACGACTGTAATTCTTCTTTGAATAACTGTGCAGGAAAATCTAAAGGTATTAAAGTGGAACAAAACCCTGAGTTGCCGACCCTGAAGTTTATAAGTCCCGGCCATTGACCTTCCCCCTTGGGCATTCTAAATCAGGATGTCCCACTGTGTGAAACAACCCCTGGATAACCACAGATCCCCCCATTTTTCTGGTGCGCTCACGCAGATAGTCATTTAGACAGGCCGGGCAGCCAGGAAGGTTACTGCTCAGGCTCCCCATCTGCATGCAAACAGAGCTGATTGGATGAGAGCGCTGTGGGACAGGGAAAGGTAAGTTTTCACAGGCGAACTTGGGGATTTCACATATCAGGGCATCCCAAGTCGGGATGCCCCTGGGGGGCACAAAACAAAACTCCAGATCCTGGGTTGGGCTTTGCTCAAAACACACAAAGCTGAAAGAAAGATCATATGGAAAAATGTGTTGAGAAAAGAGAGAGAAAATGGTAAACTGAAAGATTCTGCAGCAGAGCCAACATGAAGGGAAAACTGTCAAAATCAGCTAAATGACTTCTAGAGCTTTTCTCTCTGTTTTAGATATATAGGTTCTGGCCAGGCAATGGTGCAATGTTGTTATCTTATGCTGGACGGCTGCCAGCACTGAACAGCTGATACTTTGATACATTGTTTCACCCCTCTCCTCAGCATGGAACAGGCCAGAGTGTCGGGCTCTGACACTCAGAAGACATAAACATGAGCTATTAGTCTCCAGCTGCTCAACACACACATCATTTTTTTCTAAATTTGTAATTCTTACTCCAACACTTACCTACATTCAAAGTACCAATTAAATATAAGTCACCAAGAAAAATTCGTGATACTGCTCCTTTAATTTTAGACACACAGCAGCAGCATTGCTGCCACCTACACAGGGAACAGAGCAGAACTTGCCTCCTGGACTATTGCTGGATACTATTTAAATAAGGCTCTAATGGCAAGGAATATTATTATGTGATGCTGGAGGCAATTATACTGCCTGGGGTTGAATATTTGTCTAAGATTGTTTTTTCAAGGATATATTCAAATCAGAAAGTATAATGTAAAAATGAAGGTGCAATGAACCAACAAAGTTTCCTTGTGTTCTGCAATTGCTGTTCCTTTCCTCCCCCAGCTCCACAATCACCCACACAGCTTGCAGATGTAATGTGACATGTCTGTAATTACCATATGATAAGAGGTAAAAGCCATCATTTACATCCTGAATATCAGAAGAGGAAATCCTTGCATTTCTGACTTACCTCTGCAAACCTTCTATTTCCAACTTACCCCTGCAGCAATTATTAGATGCCCCCTTTCGGGGTCCATGCTAAAGAGCCAGTGCGCATGGCTCTTAGGGGAAGGTAACGTCTGTTTTCTTTTGTTATGCCTCTAATTTATAGGGGGGCAGGGCATCAGGGGAGTAATTATAGGGGGTGCACTGGAGCGCAGGAGGCCAGGGGCACCAATCATTGTTCCCATCAGGGGCATAACCATAGGGGGTGTACTAGGGCCAGGAGGTCAGGGCCCCATCAGATTCCCATCATGGGTGTAACTATGGGGGTGCACAAAGGGCCCCATCATTGTTCCTCCTTCACCATTTGTATCATATTTTTGGTCACTTGGCATAATTTAGAAAAAGGAAGCCCCATTTGTTTCTTCTGTTTTCGTCTTAGAGCGTTTTGTTCTATTCTCCCAGCCCATCCTGAATTCAGATGCGCTATAAAAGCACCTATAAAAGTATAAAAGCACCTAGAAAAGGTGTAATCACTTACCCTTCCCCGGTCCAATAGCGCATGCCCAGGCTCTTGTCCAATGAGTGCACGCGCCACCAGGGATGCAGAAGTGTGCATTGTACACAATGAGAGCCGTATGGCATATGGCTCCCGGTGTACTAGAGCCCACGCATGTGCCATTGGACCAGGGAAGGACAATTGGTTACCGGTGTCCTGGAGGGCTTCACAAAAACTGAATTGGGATGCCCCGGGACAAGCCAGTGGCCGGCCCTCCTGGAATCTTTTAGATTCCAGGGCAGCTGTGGGTGGGGTTTGTTCTGCTCTAAAATGGAGTAAAAGCCTGAAAAGTGTTGTTCTGATTCCCTCTCCCCTGGGCATCCTGATTTGGGATGCCTCATGTATGCGCGGAAGGATCACTCTGATCCTTTCCCACCTGTGTGTGGTCACGCCCGCCATAACTGAATGGCGGGTGTGGCTGTGCATACGGCTGAAGTATGCAAGTGATGCTACCAACTGCTGTGCATGCACGGTGGGGCTATGGAAAGAAAAGCTGGCATCCCAAACAGGGTGCTCCAGGGGGATGGGCCGAAACTCAGGATAGTAAATTATTTTGGGAAAAGTGTTTTTTGGGTATTTAGAAAACAAAAGAACATTGTATTAATATAATTGTGTAGGATTAAAACCGGGGGGGGGGGGGGGGGGCAGACATTGCTGTAATTCCTAGTGGTGGCCTTGGGTGGTTGGACTGCACATGCACAAAGCAGCATCTTTGGAATGGGGTGGCACTTCGGCACAGTGTGTAGTTTAAGAACTGAGGACACAATGGCAGCAACAAACTCCTCTGAGCCGCTTAACAAACTTCTTGACTTTGCAGCAAGGTAGGACACTATTATCTTTCATCTTTTGCTCTATGAGGCTTCTCTATAGAGGTCTTGCCTACAGATGGTTCCTGTACAGCCAGGATCCAGGAATACTCCAGAGAGGAGAGGGTAGTGTAGGTACATATGTGCCAGATGGATGCAAAGTGTTTATATTCTAATGCCTAATTGTTATGTGTACTAGAGAAAGCAATGTGCACAGCATTGGAGAAGAAGAAAACAATATTTGGGCACCAAAACCCATAAGCTATATCCGTTTAAACCCCAGAAAATGAATATGCTTGACGAGCCACCATTGGTGGATGCACCAGCCATGAGGCTCAGGAGGCACATCACTCCTATATGGGGATAGGATAGTGTCTCATACAAGCATCTTCTTGACTGAATATGGACCTCACGAAGGTATATTTTCCTTCACTCGTTTTTCAGGGAGAGCTGTCTGCACTTCAGTTTCACATCTCAGTTTCAGCATCTTCTAGATGCTCCGGCTCACTATCTGCCCATTCTACGAACATAGCTGCCGCTTTCTGAACCTCTTCAAAATCTCTTGAGTATGACTGCAAGTTATCATGTGCTTTAGATACCACATGGTAGATATTTTGATAATGGTGAGGTGGTTTCAAATGTTCTACAGTTGACAGAACACTGTCCTTTAGATGAGACATATTGTGTTGTATCTATTAGTATGGAAAACATTTCTGCCTCTTTCACATCAGCTACAGTCTTTTGCTGAATGAGTTACATTTTTGCTGCTGTAACTTTTTCAACTGTTGTTTTAGATAGAAAAGGCAGTAAGAAACCCCTTTCTTTGGCCTTTCCGGAGGACTGAGGGGCATTTTGCTTTTTGCCTTCATGTATACAGTGCAGGACATGCTCTTAGAGGCACGTGCCATATTTACTAAATAGCAGAAAAGTTCCAAAAAGTTCCCATGATCAGCAGTGATATCCTCTAATGAGTAAGCAGATTCAAGGTGTTTTCCTCTATAACTGAGGCCTCTTTACCCGAACAGCCTCACAATAAGTATGACTCAGGCCCTTATTTATGAAGGAATAGCGACAGGTAGCGACTGGTGAGCGGCCGGTAATGACGGGCCCCGCCACGAGAACGCCGGCTCCCCACCACAATCACACATTTATCAAGCCAATCCTGCTTAGCGACTGAGATAGCGCCATATAGCCACTCATTCATCATTATTCCAGCCTCAGCCCACAGCGCCAGTGTCCGACCTTGAACAGCGACAGGTATGACCTCTCGCTACCTGGCGCTCTCCAATGCATTTCAATGGAACAATCTTTAAATATTCATAATTAATTGTTATTAATGTTTTTTGTTTTTTTTTTAATGTGAAAAATTCTGTGACCACTTCTGCCATGTTAGATAATTTTAAGGTAAAAAAAAAAAAAAATTGTGCAGAATTGATATTACAGGTCTGATATTATTGTATTCATATTACTAAATTCTTTATAATTTTTTTTTTTTTTTTTGGTTTCCAAAAATATGGTGGTTTGGGGGTTAAAAAACTACTTTTAACACATCGCCGCCAGCGCTCTGGGGTTTAAACATGCATTTTACAGCGCGAGAATTTTTTGAGCGTGATTTTTTTATGAATGTGGTGGGAGCCGGTCGCTAGGGCCAGTCGCTATCATGCGCACCCATACATCGCGGAACCTGTCAAATAGCGACTCCTCACCCAATATTCAACATTACGCCACACCGACTGAGTCGCTATCAACTACCGAACAACAGCCAAGCACAGCGACTACTAGCGGGCGCACTGAAAATGCCGCTACAGTCGCTCAACTGTTGCTACCTGCCGCTATTAATGAATCGGCCTCTAAGTATAACACGCTTCTATTATTTCTGACTTGCTGTCGTCGTGTAGACATCTGGTTAGTATTAAGTAAATTGTCCAAAGATCCTTCTCTAATAAAATATACTTCTGCACAAGCTGCATGCATGTTGCTGTAATCGTGTTCTTCAATACGTTGATGAATATGTTTTCTGTCATCCAACCCTTCAATCACCTTCAGACAGACATCATTCACTTGTCAGCTGTCCAAGGCCCTTATTTAACAAGGGATAGCGCCAGGTAGCGAATGGTGAGCGAACGGTAATGACGCTCACCGCCACGAGAACGCCGGCTCCCCTCCGCAATCACACATTTATCAAGCCGATCCTGCTTAGTGACTGACAGAGCGCCAGATAGCGAATCATTCATCATTATTCCAGCCTCACCCCACAGCGCCAGTGTCCGACCTTGAACAGCGACAGGTATGACCTCTCGCTACCTGGAGCTAACTTTAAATATTCATAATTAATTGCTATTAATTTTTTTTTTTTTTTTTAATGTCAAAAATTCTGTGACCACTTCTGCAATGTTATATCTTTTTTTTAAGCTAAAAAAAAAAAAAAAGATTTGTGCAGAATTGATATTACAGGTCTGATATTAATGTATTCATATTACAAAATGTTTTGAAAAACATGTTTTTTTTCAAAAAATATGGTTGTTTGGGGGTTAAAAAACTACTTTTAACCCATCGCCGCCAGCGCTCTGGGGTTTAAACAAGCATTTCACAACGCGAGAATTTTTTGAGCGTGATTTGTTAATGAATATGCTGGGAGCCGTTCGCTATGGCCGTTCGCTGTCATGCGCTCCCATACAGCGCGGAACCTGTCAAACAGCGACTCATAACCCCGTATTCAACATTACCACACACCGACTGAGTCGCTGTCAACAGCCGAACAACGGCCAAGCACAGCGAATACTAGCTGGCGCTGTGAAAATACCGCTACAGTCGCTCATCTGTCGCTACCTGGCGCTATTAATGAATCAGCCTGCCCGTGTTTGACACTATTTGCACTGGCTACACTTGATGGGGTTTCTTGCTCCATTTTACTTGGGCCCTTATTTAAGAGGATAGCGTCAGGTAGTGGGTGGTTAATGAGAGTTAGCTACAGGTGAACGCCGGACACGGCACGCAATTACACATTTATCAAGCAGAATCTGTTTAGCGACTGGGATAACACCATGTAGCGTCTGATTCATCATTTTCACAGCCTCAGCAGACAGCGCCGGCGTTCAGCCTTGCACAGCGCCAGGTATGACCTCTCGCTACCTGTCGCTCTCCCATACATTTCAATGGACGATCCTTTTCTTCTCTTATAAACGGAGTTTTTTTATTTTTTCAAAAAATCTCAAATAATGCTGTAACCTGGCATTGAAAAAGCAGTTTTTTGACAAATTTTTCATTTTTCATATATTTCTACAGAAATGACATTACAGGTCTGGCATTAATGTGTTCATGCTACAATGTTGTTACAATGTAATTCCATATGTTTTCGCTTTGTTACTAGTGGATAGATGCTGGAAAACACACTTTAACCCTTTAAGTGCCAGCCCACCTGGAGATTTTGTCACGCTCTGTTGCCAGAGCATTTTTCACAATTTTGCGCTCCCCATGTTCAACTGTAATTTTTGAAGGGATTTTCTGGGACTTCCCATAAAAATTACATATTGTTTTTTTCAGCAGAATCTGGGCTTTAACATCATATCTCTTGTTTATCAATTTTGTAGTTTTATCATAATTATTTTGGGCAAAATATGTGAAAGAAAATAAAAAATACACACGTTTTTACATTTTGCAGTGTTTTTTTTTAAATCGAAAATAAAGGTTTTTCAATAAAAACATATTGAGAGTAAAAGCCCCATTTCTCCCGGTTACAACGGTACCACACATGTATTAGTAGACACCCTTTCCTGCCCAGGAGACCCCAGAAACTGCAAAGAGCGCTAGAGGAGATTTTCAGATAAAATACAAATACTTTGCGCTCCTCGCAGTTTTTCAAAAAATACAACCCTTTACATTTGAAATACCCCCCACAAACTATATATTTTTGGAAAGTGCACAATTCAAGGTTTCTAAGCATACTAGGCTTGTTGGCGTGGGTCCATTGGTTTGAACTCTATTGATTGGCAGAATCTCTGGTTCCAAAGGATTTCCCTAAAAAAAAAAGCAAAAAGCAGATTCAAAACCATATTTTCCTATAAAAACAATAAGCAAGCAAGAAGTAACGCAGTAAATCTGAAAGCACAACATCTGCTGAACAAAATAATACCCCACATGCATAGGTACGTTGAAGTGTAGAGTTGCCAAACACCCCAAAGTCAAGCATGCGTTTGAGGGTAATTTTACTTGAAAAAATCAGCGGCGCACACAAAGTGCGCACCTTGCAGTTTCTCCAAATTTACAACCCTTTACATTTGAAATACCCCCCACAAACTATATATTTTTGGAAAGTACATACCTCAAGGTTTCTAAGCCTACTGGGCTTGTTGGCGTCTGTGACTTCATTCAGAATCTATTGATTGGCAGAATCTCTGGTTCCAAAGGATTTCGCTAAAAAAAAAAGCAAAAAGCAGATTCAAAACCATATTTTCCTATAAAAACAATAAGCAAGCAAGAAGTAACGCAGTAAATCTGAAAGCACAACGGCTGCTGAACAAAACAATACCCCACATGCATAGGTACTTTGAAGTGTAGAGTTGCCAAACACCCCAAAGTCAAGCATGCGTTTGAATGTAATTTTACTTGAAAAAATCAGCGGCGCACACAAAGTGCGCACCTTGCAGTTTCTCCAAATTTACAACCCTTTACATTTGAAATACCCCCCACAAACTATATATTTTTGGAAAGTACATACCTCAAGGTTTCTAAGCCTACTGGGCTTGTTGGCGTCTGTGACTTCCTTCAGAATCTATTGATTGGCAGAATCTCTGGTTCCAAAGGATTTCGCTAAAAAAATAAGCAAAAAGCAGATTGAAAAACATTTTTTCCTATAAAAACAATAAGCAAGCAAGAAGTAACGCAGTAAATCTGAAAGCACAATGGCTGCTGAACAAAACAATACCCCACATGCATAGGTACGTTGAAGTGTACAGTTACCAATCACCCAAAACTAACACATGCGCTATGGAAAAACAAAACAATTTCTTACCTGTTCTAAGAAGTGCAAGTAGGATACTGTAGCTGTGCCATCAGATTATAGGATACTGTAGCTGTGCCATCAGATTATAGGATACTGTAGCTGTGCCATCAGATTATAGGATACTGTAGCTGTGCCATCAGATTATAGGATACTGTAGCTGTGTCATCAGATTATAGGATACTGTAGCTGTGTCATCAGATTATAGGATACTGTAGCTGTGTCATCAGATTATAAGATCAGTGCAGTGATCAATGACCAATATCAGGAATCAAGAACCTGAAATTGGTCACATTTTATCATCACTTGCCACAAGTAACCAGCTGCTCCTGCTCCACCATTTCCCTTCGGATTAGCAACAGCGAAAAGAAACTAAAAGAAAATAAAATATAATGGCAACACAAAATACCTAAGAAACCTAATCCTAAAAGGGGCCTACCTACCAAAAAAAAAAAATGCATTGCTCAATAATTTAGTTGAGTATGGTATACCTCAAAACAATCTTCGAGGCATAACCCGGGTTGGCTGGGACAGGTCGGGCAATAATACCGCACATCTCTTCTAATGCCACGCTTCCTACAAACCCTACAAGCTCTCTGGGGATACCGCTTTTTACCAATTTCAGGAAGCAACTTTATAAAGTGCTTCCCTACTAACCTGGCCTGGTTGTCATTGCTAGGCAGATCTGGTTCTTCCGCAGTATCCCCAAACAACAAAGCAGGGAGTAACTGCTGCTGGTATTTTATGTACGATAAATTGGAGCCTGGCACTGCTGCCTTGAAGGCAACAAAGCTGTTGTAGGTTGCCATTTGGACCAAATGGATAGCAACTTTAGTGTACCAGGCTCGAGTTTTTCGGGTGGCGTTGTAATAAATTAATATTTGGTCCGTTTTATCAACGCCACCCATGAATTTATTATAATCGGTTAAGCAACGTGGCTTTTGGGAAGGGGCTCGGGGACCACGTTGCCTTACATTCACAACTGACTCATCGTGGAGTGTTGTCAGAAGGAATACATTTTTTTTGCCCATGTATTTCATGGCCAGGACCTCATCGCTTCTTAGAGCATAAGACTCCCCCCTTTTTAATTTTTTTTCAAGTAGTGGCCTGGGCAATCCTTTGCGTTTAGGGTTGATGGTGCCACAGGCCGGGGTATCCAACGAATAAAGGGCGCGAAATAAGGGGATGCTGGTATAGAAGTTGTCCACATATAAGTGGCAACCTCTACCCAACAATGGAGTCATAAGGTCCCAAACGATCTTTCCACTTATTGACAAATCAAGGGGACAACCAGGGGGGTCCAGATAGGTGTCCTTTCCTTCATAGATTCGAAAATATTTGATGTAGCCGGTCACACTATCGCATAATTGGTAAAATTTAATCCCGTAGCGGGCACGCTTGCTAGGGATATATTGCCGAAAAACAATGCGCCCTTTGAAAAGCAGTAGTGACTCGTCAATTGATAATTTTTGGCCGGGGGTGAACACTACTGCAAAGCGATCTGACAGGCTGTTGAGCAGGGGCCGTAAATTATGCAGCCTGTCGTGACCGGGCTCACCACGGGGAATAGCAGTGGAATTGTCGTTAAAATGCAGAAACCGCAGTAAAATTTGGTACCGGTTTCTGGACATTACGGCTGGAAATAATGGAGTTGCCAATATGGTTTGGGTATCCCAGTAGGAGGAAATACTAAATTTTTTTAGGATACCCATTGCTAGAGTGAGCCCCCAAAATTTCTTTATCTCACTCAAATTTGTGGGATGCCATGCCTGAGCTCGGGCGTGCCTCTGCTGGGGGTTTTGCGCTAAGACCTGCTCGGCATACAGATTGGTATAGAAGACCATATGCAGTAGGATGGCTTCTGTGAGGAACAATTTGAAAAAGTCAATGACACCAAAATTTGTGGTGTCTACATTGACCCCGGGGACCGAATCAAAAGGGGGAATTTCGGGGGAAATATTATTAGGAGGCCTCCACGCAGACGCTCCTTCACCAGCTGCAGCACTCGATGCCTCATCCTGCACTACACTCGCCTGAAGCGTGGCCTCACTTTGTGCGGTACTATCCCTTCTACGGTGGCTACTACTGGTAGCACTGCGCGGCTGTGTTTCCTCAGTAGAGTATACACTGTCTGACTCGCTATCTGATGGGAAGAACTCAGACCCTGACTCACTAAAATCTTCCGAGTCAGACGCCATCAGGTAAGCCGCAGCTTCCTGTGCAGTGTACCGCTTACCAGCCATACCCCAATGCAAACAAAAATCTAAAAAAAAGGCTAAAACTAAAGGCTAAAACTAAAGGCTAAAACTAAAGGCTAAAACTAAAAAAATACAATACAATAAAACAAAGCAAAAAAACAGACAAAAAATGAAACAAAAAAATACAATACAATAAAACAAAGCAAAAAAAACAGACAAAAATAGAAATAAAAGTGTATAGTTACAACCCGATGAGAAGTGGTGGAGTCAGGAGCAGCAGGTCACGGGATCCCAGCTAGGCTCCCAAAAGGAGGAAGGGGCTAAGGTCCCAAAAGGAGGAAGGGGCCAAGGTCCCAAAAGGAGGAAGGGGCCAAGGTCCCAAAAGGAGGAAGGGGCCAAGGTCCAAAAAGGAGGAAGGGGCCAAGGTCCAAAAAGGAGGAAGGGGCCAAGGTCCCAAAAGAGCACGGTCCAAACAAAAAGCAGTAGCGATCTTCAAATCTCAGCGAATCACCTAAGGGAAAAAGTTAAGATTAGGGAGTGTGGGTGAACTGAATGCCTGATAATAACTACCTGATCCCCCAATCTAACGACACATGCATGGGCAATAGCCGCACTATGCTATAGCTAGAGCGGTGGTAAGGTAAGTTTTACTGGGGATTCACTCTACTAGCGCACTGGATTGGACGAGCGGCTGCACCTGCGCAGTAGAAGCGGGGTGAGGTGATTTGATCTGGGCATTCGGGGGGGTTTCACAGTGACCTCCCCCTGACCTTGCCTCCATTAGGATATTGGGGTGTATAATGGGGTGCACCCCACCCCTTTCTCTTACCGTCTCGTTGGCGGCTGTGACTGGCATCAGGAAGCCCCGGGGCCCCCAGTTCTTCTCCACCATCAGCCGGTCCCGTCCCCGGTGCTGCAGGCGGCCGCCGCCATAAGCCGCATAACAAGCCAGAGCCAGTCCGGCCCCGGCCGCACCCGCCACCATCACCCGAGATGTGCCGCCACCGGGCACCGGCGCCCAGTCACAGCCCGGAGCAGCCTACGGAGCGCAGCCATCACCACTGACACCCAGGGGCGGACTGACACCACTCAGGGCCCCCGGACCAAAAAAACCAAGGGCCCTCAGCGAGACCCTTGTCCCACCTCTGCCCCGTCCCTGTTCTGGGGATGAGTGTGGATGGAGGCATGAGTGTGGATGGAGGCATGAGTGTGGATGGAGGCATGAGTGTGGATGGAGGCATGAGTGTGGATGGAGGGGTGACAGGGGCACAGGCTGGGGATGAGTGTGGATGGAGGCATGAGTGTGGATGGAGGCATGAATGTGGATGGAGGCATGAGTGTGGATGGAGGCATGAGTGTGGATGGAGGCATGAGTGTGGATGGAGGGATGACAGGGGCAGGCTGGGGATGAGTGTGGATGGAGGGGTGACAGGGGCAGGCTGGGGATAGGTGCAGATGGAGGGATGGGTGGCAGGGGCAGGCTGGAGATAGGTGCGGATGGATGGATGGGTGGCAGGGGCAGGCTAGAGATAGGTGAAGATGGAGGGATGGGTGGCAGGAGCAGGCTGGAGATAGGTGCGGATGGATGGATGGATGGGTGGCAGGGGCAGGCTGGAGATAGGTGCGGATGGATGGATGGATGGGTGGCAGGAGCAGGCTGGAGATAGGTGCGGATGGATGGATGGGTGGCAGGAGCAGGCTGGAGATAGGTGCGGATGGATGGATGGATGGATGGGTGGCAGGGGCAGGCTAGAGATAGGTGCGGATGGATGGATGGATGGGTGGCAGGGGCAGGCTGGAGATAGGTGTGGATGGATGGATGGGTGGCAGGGGCAGGCTGGAGATAGGTGCGGATGGATGGATGGGTGGCAGGAGCAGGCTGGAGATAGGTGCGGATGGATGGATGGATGGATGGGTGGCAGGGGCAGGCTGGAGATAGGTGCGGATGGATGGATGGGTGGCAGGGGCAGGCTGGAGATAGGTGCGGATGGATGGATGGGTGGCAGGAGCAGGCTAGAGATAGGTGAAGATGGAGGGATGGGTGGCAGGAGCAGGCTAGAGATAGGTGCGGATGGATGGATGGATGGATGGATGGGTGGCAGGGGCAGGCTGGAGATAGGTGCGGATGGATGGATGGATGGGTGGCAGGGGCAGGCTGGAGATAGGTGCGGATGGATGGATGGATGGGTGGCAGGGGCAGGCTGGAGATAGGTGCGGATGGATGGATGGATGGGTGGCAGGGGCAGGCTGGAGATAGGTGCGGATGGATGGA